>CAJZBQ010000053.1:600000-1150000 GCA_914767885.1 Blepharisma stoltei
TCGCACTGCTTGCATGTAATCATCTGCAGTGATTTTAATTAAATGGCATGTTTCCCCTGCAAGACATGATGCAGTTCTTTTATCATTAGCAGTATTTATATTGCCTCGCACAATTGCGTACTCTCCTATCACCTCTCCATCATATCTGGAATTAACAATAAAAGGCAGCTCCCCATTTCTATTTGGCTCCTGCTGAACTGCAATCGATCCTCTGAGTACTACATATAAGCATCTTCCTACATCTCCTTCTCGAAAAATCATCTGTCCTTTATTATAAAATTCATATTTCCCAACTCTCAACATTTGTTTTACAATATCCGCTTTATATTGAATAAAAAATTTTAAATGCTTAGTTAAAGCGTACATGGTTTCAATATCTCTTTCATTTCCAGGCTTTTCTAGCTCTTTAACGAGGAATTCTACGCACTGCAGACTTAAGCAGTATGTGTCTGGGATTGGAGAATATATCTGAGTGTAATTGGGAGAGGAGCACAATGTTTTCTGCCTCATTAGTTCAGCTTTTTTGTGAGATGAATTAGTTTGCTTATTTTTGTAAAGCAATCCAGCAGAAAGGAGCACCTCTGAAGTGCTTCTTCTATGGTCAAGTGATTCGAGGAACTTGTAGGTCTCCATTAAATTTGGCTCATGAGTTTGATGGATGCTTTGAATTTCTCCAAAATTGTGAACTGACTGGGAAGGATTATGAGAAGAGTCGTTTTGAAAAGTTTCATTATGATGAGTTGTTGTAAGTCTTACTAGAGGTTTTCCTTTGAAAGACTGGCTTGTCGGAATTTCTGTTTTAAGATAAGTATTTGTGCTTGTATCGTAATGAGTTGACAAACGTGATGACTGGTTCATCAGTTTAGCCAGCTTCAATTGTGGGTGAATTTTAGATGATTTAGAAGACAAAACAGTGGGAAAGGTCGAGCTCGGGGTTATTTCGTTTTCTTTTGGACTTTCTTGGTCAAGTTCTATCACTTTTGAACTGCTTTTCATATGGCTTGTGCTCATGATGTGTTCTCTAAATATATCAGTATCAGGCTTATGTTTTGGAGAGCCCAAAAACGTAGATAGTGGGGTTCTCGTGCTTAGAGGGTACTCTCTCCCTTCTATTCGTTTTAATCTGTTTCTAGAATTTATGCTGGCGACACTAAAAGAATTTTTCATTTTATTAATAATTTATTTTACCCTCCTGCTCCTGCTATTAACTCTTACAATTTCATCCCAGTCCTCAGTAATTTCCACAGTTCTTCCAGTGTATCTGTCAAAGCTAGGCGCTTTCTTTTCAGGCTCAATTGCACTTCTTGCTCTTTCCAGATTCATTTCTGCTTCTGGGTGTGTAGCAATTTCTGGAAGAAGTCGAGGCTCTTCATAGCTTTCTCTCCCTGTGATTTTATCAAAACCTAATACGCCTAATGTTCTAGGTTTTGTAGGATCTTGAATAGTGATGGGTGGAGGAACATAAACTTCCTCTTCGTTATGGGTTATTTCTTCTCTGCCAGTCTGCTTTTCCATATTTACGAGCATAGCTCTTCTTGGCCTTATGGCATCTTCGTTTATTTCTACTGGGGGAACAGTAGCAATCATTTCTTCTTCAAAGGCTTCTTCTTGCTGTCTTCCTACTTGTTTGTCGATATTTACCAGCATAGGGACTTTTCTTCGAATTATGTCATCTTTTACATTTAAATCTAATTTTTCCTCCTCTGACTCCCCACTTCAAATTTGAACAAAATATCTGCTCCAATTTAACCTTACTTACTTAATGAAATTACGGCCATAAGACTTTTCAGTCTGGCCATTTCTGATTAAAAACAATTCTGATCTAAAATTCAACTTCTGATATAATGGCCTAAATCTGATCATAATTAAATCTTTCTGACTAAAAATAAAATTAGATCAATTCTGGTCTAAATAAAAATTCTGGCCTGAGCTTCTTGCGTCTCCAACAACTTCTTCATGTCTTCCACCTCCAGCTTCATCTACCACAGAAACAAATAGCCATTGCTGCAATAAGCTGCACACACTCACGCAGCACAGCTGGTATTCTTGAAGAGACGCCAACTGGATAATTTCTTTTAGTCTGGCACAACGTGCCATTATGCAATTAGAAAATTATGCTCCAATTTAAAGGAATTATTATTATTTTAAAAGTAATTTTAAAAAAAATTATATAAAGTTTTATTTAAATAAAACTTATCGATCAAAGCCAAGCTTCGCTTAAATTAAAGATGGTTAATGTACCCAAAAAAAGAAATTTTACCAATTTTTGTTTTAAATTAAAGGGAGTAATTCATTTTCTTTTATAACCCTTCCTTGATCTTTTGCCATATTCACAAACATTGGAATCTTCTTTTTAATATAATCTTTATTAGGGTTGATCAACAATTCAGTTTTTTCTTCATACTCATCAATTTTCTCATCTCTTCCTTGAGCTTTATCCATATTCACAAGCATAGGAACTTTATGTTTTACTATAGGATCAATTAATAAAATATCGCCTTCTTTCGGCTCATCAATGTCAATTTGTGCAGGCTCTCGGGGCTCAGCTTTTCCGAAATCATAAGCAGGGGCTCTTTCTTGAATAGGCTCATAGTCATACGTGCCTGGAGCTGGATTCGGCAAAATTCCTTTGAGTTTTTGATTAATCCTCATCATGATTTCTCTCTCTTTTTCTTTCATTTTGAAATCCTCATAGGCAATTCCATTAGAAAAATCAGCTTCTTGAGGTTTATCGAATTTATTATCATCAGAAAAATCATAGAATTTCCAACGCTCAGGGAATAAAAGCTTATTTGAAGGATGAGGAGGCTCAATAACTGTAGGCTCATGATACTGAAATGTAGGATGAGAAGGATGCAGCAATGTATCGTCAGGGTATAAAGGAATCCTCAAATCACTTTCAGGAGGCTTATTTTGGGAATTATCTGGGTGGAATGTTAGAACTCCCTTGTCAGCTCTTTGCTCGATTAAAGTGAACTGTGGGTCATATTTCCCTGGGCCAAGCTTTAAAACTGCATCTGGAGGAAGTGGAGGCTTCTTATGCTCAGGATTAATTGTTGGCTCAGGAATTCTTTTTTCGACTAAATCATACTGCACATTCAATGCTTTTCTTCTGTCTTCCTCTGGAGATTTTTCACGTTTTGCTATTGGAATATAGCCACCAATAGGTTCAACTTGGTCTTGGATCGTATAAGTTGTGGGTCCTGGAGTTTTTGCTGGAGGCCTTGGTATTGTTTCAATTTGATGATACTCAACTGCTCCTTTTATATCTGGCTCAATTGCATCATATGAAACTGAGTATCGTCCTGGGCCTACTTTTGTGTTTTCTGGTCTATGTGGAGCTGTGCTTTCTGGTGCAATTATTCCTCCATGAACTTCATGAGGCTTATCAGGGTTCGCAAGCTTTCATAAAATTGCTGCCTTCTCTTCTCTTAAATCTTCTAGCTCATCTTTGAGTTTGAGCTTTTCATTTCTTTCTGTATCTTGAGCAATTTTGAAGCCTGGAATCGATTTTTTTACAGCATTATAGTTTGGGTCAATGGGTAGCTCAGTTTCATTGATAACTTCTTTAGGCTTTTTAGGAGATTTTCCAAAGCTGGAGCCAAGGTGATTTCGTTCGATATAGCTATAATTCACTTGGTATGCGCCAGGGCCTACAAATGATTTTTGAGAGTTTACGCTGGTTGCTTCAGTTGATAATGAATGGGAGTGCGAAGGCTTTTTGAAGTTAACTTCAACAAAATCAGGGTTAGTGTCTCTTCAGTCCTCAATTTTTTCTTCTCATTCAGCCTTCATTTTCATGAAATCGTCGAATTCAGTAGCCATAGTTGATATGCTCGTGCTGAGAAGAGAATTTTCTTCGTTGCTTTTATTATAGGCAAGCCTAGTGGCACTTTTCAATTGTTCATTATAATTAATTGCCTTTGCTTTTTTAGGCACAGGCGAACTTGGAAGTATATTGCTCTATATTGAATTTTATAATAACTACTATATATATAATAATCATTTTATAAAACATCATCAAATTTTTTTAATGTGATTTAAAGCTATATAAATCAGAATTATCTTTATTGCTAGTAGCCTGATTTTCATTTTGTTTTCTTTCAGTTTTTGTATTTAATTTTAAAGGACTTTTCTTATCTTTTATAGTCACAGAAGGTGCTTTTTTCAAAATATAATCATAGTTTGGGTTTAGCATGACTACAGGAGACTGATCATTTCTTTCAATTACTTTGGAAGCTTTCCCTATAACTCCTCCAGTCACTCTTTTTCCTGGCCTCGCTGCATCAAGCATCACATCATAATCATTCTTTTTATTTTCAAAAATCGTTCTTTTGCTCGTTCCAAAAGTTGTGACTCCTTGCTCTTTTTTAATTTCAACGTTCTTTTTCGGTAGAAATTCTTTATTCATTTCTATTTCTTTATCAGCTTCTTCTATTGCTTTTAACAAAGCCTCCATTTAAAAATTTATATTACCTTATATTAAACCCTCTTATTCTTAGGCTTTCTTTCAGCTCAAGACTTGGAAAACGATCAGTTGCCCTTGGAGAAAAGCTTGACAGGCTTGATGATTTTAATTTAAACTGCTCATTATCATAAAATTTTTCCCTGTTTGTATTTTGTAAAATTGCATGCATCACTAAACTTTCTGCTTCACCTGGCAAATATTCAGATAACTCATCTTGCTTTGGAGATCTGAAATGTGGTCGAAGTGTGGCTGTTGGAGATTGAAAAGAAGATTGAATGGCTCTTTTATGAATAATTATTTTTTCAATTTTGTCAAGTCTTTCGCTCATTACTTGGCTATCGCCATTACTAAATGATATATCAGGTGAAAAGGGATCTTTTATTGAACTTCGCTTTAAGTTGGATTCTCTTTCTGTTTTCAAGATATTTAATTCTTCTCCACTATCATCATTTATATGGAACTGTTTAAGAGTTTTTGACAATTCTTCCCTCAGCTCATCTATTTGTGCTTTTCCTGCCTCGAGTACTTGAAGACGAGTTTCTAAGTTCGTTTCTGTTGATTTTAACGAGGAAATAAACTGCTCAAAGTCATTGAATTTGTTGGAGATTTTCTCATCTGAAATAGTGAATCTTTTTTCAAAATTTTCAGCTAAAATGCTAATTTCGTGTCTATTTGACTCGAAATCGATATACATAAATAGCGTGAAGAATCAGTAATCTGCCCCTTCTTAGCGTCTGTAGCCATACGCAAGTCTGGCAACCTCGCTCAATGGAGAGCAGCATGTGATGAGTGTGCTCGGCCAGGTATTTGTTGACTTGGTGGGATAGCAGCATCGTGCTGATAGACCTAGAGCTCAACTTCAGATTAATTTTTTGCTTCGTTGAGAGATGGAACTTGGAAGCTGGAAAGGGATAGCACAGCAAGGCTAGAAGTGGTCGCTTGGCCGATCGGGCATTTCCCCAGCGCTATACATGAGCTGCACCCCTGGGTTATAGTTTCATCTTAGTTGGCAGCCTGACCATCAAACGGGTGCGAAAAGGCATTATGGCTGGTGGGGAGCTAATCGATAATCTAAGTTATGTAAGACTCGAAATCGATTATTTTGGACTCGATATTGCCAAGTCTTGAAAATAGTTCTTTTTGAAGCTTTTGGAAATAAACACTTGTCTTATTGATTTCGCTATTATGGGCAGTTAGTGAATCTTGTAGAGATTTCAATTTTACATTGAACTCTTCTTGCACTAAATTTATCTTTGAAAACTGCTTACTCCCCCCCCCCCTCCGTGAGCGAACAAAAAAATTTTGTTCGCTCACGGAGGGGGGTTATTTTTTTTTTTTAAAAAAAAAATTTATATATAAATTTTATAAAAAATATTTTTTCGAAATTTAAAAAAAATCCTAATTTGCAAAAAATTGGGAAGCAAATATTAATTTAATTTGCAAAATTTATGTTTAAAACGCAATTTGTTTAAAATTAAACAGAATTAGCTCTAGATTTCATTATACTAATTATCACTTATATATCAAAATTTTTTTCCATTAAAATTTTTTCTATTTAAAAAAATTTTTGTTCACTCACGGAGGGTGGGTTTTTTGGTCAAAAAATGGCGATTTTTCTAATGGTTTTGTTCGCTCACGGAGGGGGGGGGGGGAGTTAATAGTTTTATCACATTTTTTATCAGTTTTACTAATTTTTTCAGCTAATTCATTTATAGAAGAGCACTCTACAGTAAGATTCTGAAGTTGATCTTTTGTTGACTTAAATAATTCCCTTATATCTTTCAGCTCATTCTTTGATATTAAGTTCAATCTAAAGGCATTCAATTGATTTTTCACATCGATATCAACCTTATCCACTTTTGCATCCATATCTTTCAAATTTTCTCTGAAATTTTCTACTTCAACTCCTAATTCTTCTAGCAACTTGCATTTATTTTTTTCTTTTTTCTCAATATCATTCCACTTCATTTCACAGTCCTTCATCACATCACTTTTAAACTTTTCAAATTCATCACAGCCTTTCATTTTATCACAAATAGATATATCGCTTATTTTATCAAAATCAATAACTTTTTCTTCCTGCTTTGTCAACCTGATCTCGTGATCTTCAATTCTTTTAAGTGCTTCTTTGAGTCGGTCATTCATTTTTTTCTCAAAACCTTCCAAATTTTGATTAAATTTTTCCAAAATATCTGAATTTTCACATGCAGCTTGTGTAAATTGGCCTCCAAATGTTAAATCTTTCAAATAGTTTTTTTTGTCAAAAGGATTTGGGGTTTCATTGACACTGCTTTCTGAGTAATATAAATTATCTTCTTCGCTGTTGTCATGATTGGTTTTTTCTTGAGATTCCCTAATGTTTTCTTCGATGATCTCGTCACTCAGATGCTCTCTGCTTGGTAGATAACTAAGTCCAGGCTGATAAGATGAGAATTCTGGAGTCCTTATCTCTTCAGTTTTCTCTTTAGGAACTTGCAAATTTATTTTTCTTTGACTCTCATCATTTACAGACTGCGCTCTTTGTGATATATTTTTGGATAGAATTTCTTTTAGCTCATTCAGAGGCTTGCTCCTATTAACCCTGCAAATTTCCTAATTGAAAAATACTTCATATAACTTTTCCATTAAATATTATTTAAAATATCGCTATTTTTAACTAATTATGACTTTGTCTCAATTTCTTTTGATGTATAGACACTCCATTCTCCTCCGTTATACATATAATTGTCCATAGGATAGTCCAGCGGCAGATTTTTGAACGCAACAAAACATTCATAAGGGTTTAGCATTGGCTTTGTGAATTCAGCACCCCAGTCGATTGCAAGCCTCGGACATGCTATTTCAACCCATGCGTCCACTTCTGGGTATTTGTTAATAGAGCTCTGGCTAACATCTGACATCAAAAACACTGTGTATTTCCTCCCAATCCCCTGCAGCAGTTTTTCCAGCTGGCTTAAAATATGAATGCTCCCTTGTCTTCCCAGTGTCCCTAAAACTAACCCAATATGTTTCGCATTCCTTGTAGCTTCAATAGAAGCATTCCTTCTCACCTTCATTTCATTAAGATCGTAATACTCTGCATATATCTTGTTCTGATAAGGATCGTATCTAAAGAACCTTGAGCCTGGGTTTTGGATCATCGCAGCTTCCAAATGAAATCTCCCATCACTTACTGATATAATAATTTGCTCAGGAATTGCAGGAGATGTACATCCAAGAAGCTCCCCTGTTGTCCTTGGTTTGGCCTGAGGAATAATAAAATTTGTATAGCCTCTTTCATCGAGCATTTTTTTAGCGATTGTGACACTTTCCACAAATTGTACGGTGGAGACCAGAGCAATTTTTTCATTTGGGTCAGGGAAATTGTGTATTAAAGTATTGACTAATGTGTCAATGTTTATTGCAATGTCAACAAAAACATATAAAGTTTTCATGCAAGTTTCATTGATTGGGATTAAGCACGAATGCCCATAGTGAACGAGCAAGTCTAAATGCAGCTCATTAGCTGTGAGATCTTCAATGCAGCATGCGCCATAGACTACGTCAGCTAGAATAATCACATCTTCTAAGCCGCCTATGGCTAATAAAATATCTGAAAGAAGGCAGCCGTACATTTGCAAACCTTCAGGAAATTGGAGTCCGACTCTCTTGGCATTTAGTTCCCTGATCCTCCACAGAGTTTTGTGTATTTCAAAGTTATAGTTTTTGGGGACCAATTCCATCCATCTAGCCAGCTCTGGGTTGTTTAAAATATCTTCAGGAATTTGATTTGGTCTGACACCTTTAATCCTTTTCATTTTAATATTAAAGTTAATGCACAATCGCATAAATGGAAGGGCCATGATTTTACCATTTCTAACTATTTTATCCTACTTACTCCCCCCTCCGTGAGTGAGCAAAACCAAAAAAAAGCCTATTTTTTGGGTAAAAGCCAACCCTCCGTGAGAGAACAAAAAAATTTTTTAATATAAAAATATTTTGATATTATAAATGAAATCTCTAATTGCTTAATTTTAAATATTTTGCTTTTAAACAAAAAATTTACAAAATTAAATTAATACTTGCTTTAAAAATTATTTCGAATGGGATTTTTTTAAATTTCTAAAAAACATTTATTATAGAATTTTATATATAAATTTTATAATAAATAATAATCTCTATGAACGAACAAATATTTTCGTTCGATCACGGAAGGCAGAATTTAGCTATCAGCTATTTTAGCCAAGGTCTCTAGAAGCTCCTGTTGTGCCTTAGTCATCTTGACTGAAATTTCCTCAGTTTTTACTCTAAGTTTATCTGCTACATCTCGAGCTCCACTATGGACTTCTTTGTTGGTTTCAACACTTCTCTGTTCAATAATGCTGATTTCATTTCCAATCATCGCTACCTTTTTCGTGAGCTCTTCAAGTTTTTCTTCCCAGAATGCTTGCAGGTCAGTTTCTTCTTCGTCTCCATCAACTTCATTGACAGTGCAAAGCTGGAAATATTCTTTTCTGCCTTTGTCTCTTCTTCAAACTAGAACTGATTCTAGCTCAAGTATAAATAGAGCCATTTCTCTCATATCAGCAACATGAGCACTTTCTTGGACTCTGGCATAGGTGTCACCCATAAGCGCAATTAACATATTCATCATAATAAGTGGGTCGAGCATCACGGCAATCACAAAAACTACCCATTCAAAGAAATGGTAGTTATCAGTGTCAAACTCTCCGTAGTTCATTAAATATGAGTCCCTCCAGGAGTCCCCGAACGTTTTGGCATTTCCAGAAAGCTCACTTAGAACGCAGAAAACTAATGCAAAAGTCAAGATGGAGTACATTAAAACAATTAAGAAAGGAATCATATCGTGGATGATTTCTTGGATCATCCTTATCAAGTAGCGAGTGTCTTTAAAAACTCTAAAATAAGCAATTGCGCGGATCCAAGTCACAAATGTAATCAGCCCTAAGAACACATGCTTGTTATCCGATTCATAGCCTAAAGAGAGGACCAAGTAATATGAAAAAATTCCGAAAATCCTCAAAAGATCCAAAATATTCCAAAGATCCGTAAAATAATCTTTTGTTAAGGCAATCATTTGCAATATTTCATAGACTAAGAAAATAACACTCAAGACCAGCAGCCCGTGCAGAGCTCTGATATCATCTTGCAAAGATGTGGTATAAAGACTGAGAGCGATCATGAATAGCAAGTACAAAGCAACTTGAATAAATAGCAGACTCTGGACTTTTGACCATTTATAGAACAAAATTTCTTTGATCAGAGGTGTTTTAAGAATATCAGATTCAGTGCAGTTGATGATGGACATAAGGAAGTCACAGCTTTCTTTTGATCCTAATGTAAAGTTGATTCTGAACTTTGAAGTTCGGAAATTAAGAAGCTGGTCATCCCCAGATCTCATTTCAGCTCTGCTTTCTGGAGTTACAAAGTCTAATAAATTCAATTCTGGGTTAACAGATGTTTTAGAACTCGTAGGGACAACTAGTGGAATTGCAAATTTCAGCAGCTTTTGATTCGGCTCCACAAACGCGTTTTGGTAAAAATAAGGAAGCAGCTCAGTTGAGAACCTATTCATCCTCAAAATGTCAGTCTCCAGCCTGGTTATAGCATTAGGATCTTCAAGTAGCACCACATCTCTTGTGATTTGGCTTATACAGTCTTTATTCTTTGTGTCCAGTGCAAGAGTCATTGGGCTGCTACCAGTTGATGTCCTTATGAAGCTGCATTGATTTTTCATTGCGACTGCAAGCTGGTCAAGATCATTCTTATAAGTGAAAACATGCAATAAGTTAATGCATTGAGGCATTATAATACACTGATTCATTATTTCTGGATAAACAATTTCAAGCTTTGATGAACTGAAAATCGTGCTTAGAATTTCCCAAAAGGTTATTGAATAAGTCAAAGGCCCCAGAAGGGTCGGATCTGCAGATTCATGTGACGGATTGATCACTTCGAATATCTCGCAGTTTTCTGAAACTGCAATAAAGCTGGCATTATCTGCAGTTATTGTGAATGTAGAAAGGCCAGGCAGAGAAAGAGTGCCAAGGTAGACAAGATCAATAAGCGACCAAATTTGGATGCCGTTATCCGAGCACGTATATAAATATTTATCGTCTTTTGAGACTATTGACGGGCTTTTTATATCGCTTGGAGTTACATTACTCGGAAATCCAATTATAGCCTCACAAGTGAAGTCGCAGAAATTTCAAATTTTTATGAGGTTGTCTGATCCGATAGAAATGAATTGAGAAGCTGTATTCTTCACAACAATAGAGATAATTTCATCGTGTGGCTTCATAATGAGCTTCAATGGGATGTCACTTAAATCGTTTACTTTCCAAATCTGGAGATCATTATCAGCATTTATCACAATGTACTCCGCATCAGCACTGAAAACAGCTCCGTTGATTGAATCACACCCATAAATCAAATGGCATTCGGTCCGAGAGAAATTAGCTTTGCTAATTTTCTCTCCCTCAAGCAATTTAATTTATGGGGCTGGGTTTTACCTTAAGAACTTCTGCACAGCAACAGTGGTTTACCTTTGGGATAGCCAGAGAAACTGCTCCTCAGTGCGATCAAGAGGCTCAGGTCTTTATCCCTCAGCACACCCGAGGAAGGTGACGTTTAGGCGGAACATGCGCAGGAGCTCAGTCGGATAAAGTGTGGAAGCAGCGAAGCCCGTCATAGCTGGAATGCTGTATTTACCTGTGCCCTGGCGAATCAAAGTGGATCGATCCAGAGGTCCATGGGCTCGGCACGTGGACAACTATGGTGGCAACTCTGGAAAACGCTACCCCGTAGTGGTCGTTAAATGTTATAAATAACTTAATATTAAGATTGAATCGCACCCAATATGCATGGTTTTCACACATGTGTTATTTCCCATGCTCCACAAGCTCACGACCCTATTTCCACTTGCAGTCAAAAATAGATCAGCAGCGCAAGTTATGCATTTAATTTCTCCATGGGTAGTGAGGACGAGATCTGCTCTTGACTTATCGAGAGTTTTTATACGGAGTGTGCTATCTTGCTGGGCACATATGAGCAAACTACAATCACTAGAAAAATTTGCAGAGTAGACAGCTTTGTCATAGGTTTGGTATTCATTATCCTTTGTTTCTAAATTAATTATCAATAAATTTCTGTCATCAAAAGTGGCAGCAATTTGCTTTCTGTCTGGAGAAACTGAAATGTTTGTAGCAATTCTTTGTGACTCATGAATCTGTGTGATTTTGTAATCTTCATGGAGATTATGAGAACTATTAAAATGGCGTGATCTGGCGTGGACTCCTGGTGACCCGTAAATTGATCCGGGCCCAGGAAAGGCAAGCCACATGGCGATATCATGTATTGCAATAATTTCTTATCATGCATATGCATATCATTTTGAATTTGGTATGTGAAAACCAAATATGCGTTTCAAAACGCAGATTTTAGTGCGGCAAATTCATAATTTGAAATTTCATATGAAAATGGCGCTTAAAACGTCCATAAGAAATTTTACCAACAGATTATATACTAATTGACCAAGAATAGCCCACTATGGAGCCATTCTTGGTCTGCCAGAAAAAATTTTGACAAAAAGATCCTAATCTGCCATTACCACTGAGTTTTGGTGTTTCCAAATTTTTTGGGCAAGCCAAATGCAATAAAAAAAATTGTTCTTTTGCGATGATGCATTTGGCTTGTCAAAAAAAATTGGAAACACCAAAACTCAGTGGTAATGGCAGATTAGGATCTTTTGTCAAAATTTTTCTGGCAGACCAAGAATGGCTCCATAGTGGGCTATTCTTGGTCAATTAGTATAGTTCTCCGGGGTGGGTTTTTGGCTTAGGGGCTGACCCTAGATCTTTTTTCCTTACCTGCAGATGAACCTACTACCAGCGCAAAGTCCCAATACTACTCCATGGGAGTAATTTTCGAGCCTGCGATAAGGCTGACAGGCTATGGAGGAGGCAAGAGAAGATTCACATATACTCTGAGCCCTGTCAGAGGTTAAGGGAGTCTTTTGCTGAATTTTGGGACCAAGAAAGGTGGCACCGATCAGTAGGGGTGTCTCCGATAGACCTTCGACGTAACCATTTTTTTTGGGGACATCGGAAGCAAAAAGGTGGCGTGAGAATAGCGCTTAGAGCCAATGCGAAGCTATCCGTTGGACGGAGAGGGGCTGAAATAAACCCCGGCTACCCGATATAATTTTAACTAATCTAATCATGGAGATTATATGATAAAAGTTTTCCAGATGTAGTGGCTAATATAAAATGAGTATTTTTCTTTGAAATGCACATTGAGACTACTACTTCGTTTTTCATTGAAAATTTTAAGACTTCTTCTTTGGTGTCTAAAGAAAACACTCTAATTGCAGTGTCATAAATAAATAGGTATTTGGAGTCGTTAGTAACAGTAGCTAGTTTTATTGGCTTGAGCTTATTTGAGACTTTACCAACCATGTAGTCTTTTGTTTTTAGATATTTCCAGATAACTGCCATCCCACTGTCTCCGGCAGAAATAATGAAATTGTCAGGAGTTATTTCTAGGCATCGATGTGGGCCTTTAATTAGACATTCATCAATTTCTTCAAGATTCTGATTCCACACTTTGAGTCTTCTATCTCTTCCTGCTGTTGCAAGTGAAAGCCCATCAGGAAATATTGCTACAGCGATTCCTGAAGTCTTATGGGCAATCACTTTTTTTTCTAAATTTTTCCATTGGATATTTCATTTGCACAAATAGCCACTCCTATGGACACTGGCCATCCATGTCCCACATGGACTAACTGATACAGCTCTGGCATCAGCTTCGTCATTTAGAGTTGCGACAAAAGTATAATTATCATCTTTTGAGAATATTGAAAGTCCATTTGTGCCACCTGTAACCAAGTAGCCATTATTTTCACTGATGCACTTAACACCGCCATCTGGATCAAGCTGCTGTAAAAGTGCATTGGTTTGCAAATCATAGATATAAACGGTTTTCTCAGCTGAAATTGCAAAGAGGACTTTATTGTCACTTGAAATGGCAATATCTCCAATAGGTTTTGGAACTTCTGCAATGAGTTGCCTTCTTCTATCCTCAGTAAAGGCTTTTATTTCGTTCATTTGCTCATTGAAAATCCTAATATCTGCTTCTGCTGTTCCAAAAATACTTTTAGATAGAACTTTGTCCATTTTCTTAACTCCCCCCCCCATCCTTGATCGAACGATTGACTGTAAAAATTCCTAAAAATTGGGAAAATTAACCCCCATCCTTGATCGAACGATTTTCATATCATGCAAATTTTAATATATAAAAATATATTAGTTATCAAAAAGCTGGGAAGATGTACATAATGAAGTTGTTTTGAGAGCTTTGAGACGACAGAAAGCTACGAAATCAACCATCCAAAGTGATTTAGCCATCAACCTAAGCTTAAAAACTCAATAATCTAAAAAATAGAGATTCTTTAAAATTTAAAAAAAATAAATTTTAATTCAATAAGGAACAAATCAAAATTTATAGAGTTTAAAAGGGTAACTAATAAATCAAAATATTAAAAATTGGTATTTTATGATATTAATTCAATTTTTTGCTGTAAAAATAATTATTAAATACTCTTAACCCTCTTATTTAAAAGTAAATAAAAAATATATGTTTTATTTTATATATAAATTTTTCCCCAAAAAAATTTTTTTTAACCCCATCCTTGATCGAACGATGGCGAGTCGTTCGATCAAGGATGGGGGGGGAGTAAGTATAATTCTACCATGCAAGACTGATTATTTACAAAAATGGAATTATTGCTCAATCAGCTATACTGTAGAACTCAAGAAAAAGTAATTATAAACCTATTGATAAATCATTAGAGTTTATTTTAGGTAAATTTTGAATCACTAGAACACTCTAGCAAATAGGTAAGAGTTGATGGGGTAAATTATTTATATATTTCAGTTAAGATATGAGTGCAAAAAGCATAAAGATTAGTTATATTTATTAGAAAAATTTGAGTATTTTGTCATTTAGCACAATTGCAAAGATTAAGACGTATATTTACTTAAAAACCCTTAAAAAATTTGTAATAATGCACTGATAAATAAATTGATATACTTTCTTAGAATAGAGCATGAATCAGATTTACTTTAAAGCCTACCTGCTTAGCATATTATTTTTTGTTCAACATTTTAACCATACTAATGCTATTATTTGATCACACGTAACCCTATTTAATAATAAATCATTTTATGTACTTTTACATATTTCTAGTCATCTTTCTGGTGAACTCTAGCTAGGTTTTATTTGCAAAGTGACTATTGCGACCTTATCAACTGCTTGAGCAAAGACTTAAAATGCCTCAGTAAACGCTATTCAGAACATTCACACTCATACGCCTAGATAAGCCTGAAAAAGTTGTAAATTTTAATACGGAAAGCGCACCAGTCTACAAAACTTCGAAGTGTTATCTTAGTCTTATAGTTCCTGCTTACAACGAAGAGAGAAGAATTGAAGCAATGCTTGTAGAACACATTCAATATTTTGAACGCAAAAAAGTGACTGAAAATTTTAAATATGAAGTCATTGTTGTAGATGATGGAAGCCGAGATCATACGTAATTCACAGTCAGAATTTCTGTTGTACTTGATATCGCCAAAAAACTAAAAGTCCCGATCAAAATTCTTAAATGTGGAGTCAATGGAGGAAAAGGCTCAGCAGTCAGACTTGGCATGCTAATTGCAAGAGGAGATTATTTATTATTTGCTGATGCTGATAACGCAACTAAAATACAAGGTTACGAAAGGGTTGAAAAAGAACTGCTGAAAATTAGCAAAGCAGGACTAGGAATTGCTGTAGGTTCAAGGAATGATTTAAATAAAGACATGCAAATCAAAAGAAGCAAACTAAACTCCCCCCTCCGTGAGTGAAAAAAAAAAAATTTTCACAGGGGGGTTAATTTGTTTTTTAAAAAATTAATATAGAAGTTTCCTATGTTTGGCGCTGTAAGGCCGATAAATTCTGATCGGAATTTATCGATTGGTTGCACCAAATCAATGCCTTGGTCGGACCAAAAAGCGATTTTGGTCGACGAACTTGGAAAGCTCCTGGGAAAATGTCTGCGCTTTCAGCGCTATATAGAGGAAACCTCTATATATGAATTTTATAGAAATTTTTTTTTTTTCGAAATTTTAAAAAATTCTAATTCGCAAAATTGGAAAGCAAATATTAATTTATTTTATAAAATTTATGTTTTAAAAAGCAATTTGTTTAAAATTAAACAGAATTAGCTCGAGATTTCATTATAATAATTATCACTTATATAGCAATTTTTTTTTCATAAAAAATTTTTGTTCACTCACGGAGAGTGAGTTTTTGGGCAAAAAATAGGGATTTTTCCAATGGTTTTGTTCACTCACGGAGGGGGGGAGTAAGGGATTTTTTGAATTGGGGATTTACTACTGGAGTCAGAATTTTATGCTGGACACGTATCAGAGTAAGAATAACATAGGATACACAGTGCGGATTCAAAATGTTTACTAAAAATGCTGCACAATTACTTTTTAGAGCTCAGCACTTAGAAAGATGGGCATTTGACGTAGAATTAATATACTTAGCTGGAAGAAATAGAATCCCTATCGTAGAAGTTCCTGTTGATTGGGAAGAAATGGCTGGAAGTAAACTAAATGTATTGAAAGATTCGATTTTAATGGCAAGAGATATACTACTGGTTAGGATACTTTATTTGCTTGGTATTTGGAAAACTACAGATGTTTCAATGTAAGTTCTATACAGACCTGGAACGCATGTTGTAGGAGATGCTTAAGATAACACCTTAAATAATTATTATTCATCTCTGAAAGAATTAAATACGCAATATTATAAAACTGATATCGAAATACTATTCAATCCACCTAATTCGTTTTCCATCTTTCCATTCTCCTTTCTTTGTCTTTTTGCCAGGAGCTCTAATTTCACCAATTCCATGCTGTTTCCCATTTTTTCAGCCTCCAGTATAAGTTTTCATATTTGGCCAAGTAAAAACCCCTTGTCCTTCCTTTTTGTCGTTTACATAATCTCCTTCATATTTTCTACCATCAGGCCATAAAAATACGCCTTTGCCTGACATCATATTATTAAACCATGTTCCTTCATATACTCTATCATCAGCCCAATTATATTTTCCAAACCCACTTATTTGGTTTTCTACAAAATTCCCATCATACATAGATCCATCTGCCCAAATGAACTTTCCTTTCCCAGTTTTCTTCCCATTTTCAAAATTTCCTGAAAATCTTGCCCCATCTGGCCAATTTTCAATTCCGTAGCCATGCTGTTTTCCATTCTTTCATTCCCCTTCATAAGTGCACTGTGATTCTAACTCCCCTCCTTAAGCGAACAAAACCATTGGAAAACTCCCCATCTGTGAGCAAGCAAAAAACTTTTTTATTTTATGGAAAAGATATTTTTGATACATGAATGATAATTATTATAATGAAATCTATGGCTAATTCTGTTTAATTTCAAACCACTTGCATTTTAAAACATAAATTTTATAAATTAAATTAATATTTCGTTTTAAAATTATTTTTCGAATTGGATTATTTTATTCGAAAAAAAATTTTTTACTATAAATTTATATATAAATTTGAGAAATCGGCGCCTTCATCAGCGAACAAATTTTTTTTTCTTCGCTCACAAAGAAGGAGTAAGGTAAACAGCTTTCCATTACCTTGTATTACATCCTCATAGACATCTCCAATATAATAATCTCCATTTGAAAATACTTGTAAACAACGCCCATGCATTTTGCGATCTTTTCACATTCCTTTGCTGTAGCTTCCATCTGACAAGTATTTTTCTCCTCTTCCACAAGGATTTCCAAATTTATTTCACTCGCCAATATAGACACTATGATCTTGAAGCTTAACAGGCCCTCTCTCAATAACTCCAATTGCTTTATCTGTATAAGCGAATTCGACTAAATTTTTGAGAGTTTCTGCTGCTTTTTGAGAGAGCATGTTTGGGATTTCGTTTAATTCTTCGAAATTAAATTTTACTTCAAGCTCTTCTTCAGCCTCTTTGGTAGCTTTTTTATGAAATAATGATCGAATTAGGTAACCTCTAAAAGCTGCTTGGGATTTGACCACGAAAGGGTTGACAGAAGGAAATGATGGGGGAATTTCGGAAAATAATGCATTCGATTTTTCTTGTTTTTGAGATACGAGAGTGTTATCGATTTCTATTGTGCCAACTTCCTCTTGCTTTTGGTTACAATGACAAACGCCCATAATTAATTGAAAAGATGATATAATTCAAATGTAAAAAAAGAAAAGAATTTGTAGAGCAATTACTGATAGCAATGCAAGAGTTGGTTCTTTGCCTAAATATTGATGAGGTAAAGTTAATACTATTGCTGTATCTTTAAAATTTTTCTCAATCCAAATTATAAATCGCTATATATAATTTGACTAATTTTTGATATAAAAATAATTATGAAAATATCTTAACTTTTATTTTTAATTATTCTGCTATCTCAATTCCATATTTAAAATATTCATGGGAGTGTGTAATTGATGCAAGGCTGAACCCTCAATGAACTTGGAAGAAAAACAAAAATCAACGTACACTCACTACAAATCTCCACCACAAACAACAGCTTCCAGTGAAAAATTATCGAGGAAGATGCTAAATCCTTCATCTGACCCATCGCGCAAGCTGCTTCAGCATTTTTATAATCAAAATAAGCTTGATATTGACCCAGAAATTCTCATCATATACATGGAAATCATTCGAGGAGACCATCAAAGCATAAAAGAAGTTAACTTAAAATTTCGAAATATAGCTCCCAAACAATCGAAATTTTTAAGTTTAATTATCCCTTACTGCACAGAATTACGAAAAATTAACATTTGAAGAACAAATCTAGGCGATGAAGGAATTCATCATTTGACAAAATCTCTCATTTACCTTCAGAATATAATACAGATTTCCCTTGATGAAAATAATATCAGTGAGACAGGATTTTCATATTTTTCAAAAGGTTTGATTAATTTGAAAAAGCTGAAAGTCCTAAGTTTACATCAGAATGAAATTGGCTCTCAAGGCTCGAAGGCATTAGCACTAGCATTTAAAGAGCTTTGAAATTTAGAAGAATTGTATTTAGACTCAACCAAGCTAACCAATGACCAGCTAAATAATTTAACACAAGGAATCTCAGGTATAAGAAGTCTCAAAAAATTAGGATTAGCATATAATCTGCTTGACGGCAAGTGTATACCTCTTCTGAGGGATTTTCTAGAAAAAATGAAGATAAAAGAGCTATTTTTATCAGGAAATCAATTAACTGAAGGAGAAGCTCAAATGTTATCAGAAAGTTTCAGCGATATTAATATCATTGCATAATAAAAATTAGCCACTATGTATTTATTTATAGGAATTAACCTTTTGAATTAAAAAAATACCCTCTTTAAAATTTAACTTTAAAACTCCCAAAATGTGTTGATAAAATAAAAAATATGGTGCGAGCCTACCTTAATTGTCATTCAATCTATTACCTTAACACCATTCTAGTTTCATTTTTCATTTATGTGACAGACCATTACCAAAAGCCTATGTTTATTGTTTGGTTTATATATGCGCTACTTCCTTTCCTTGATGCGATTCTTCCTCTGGACCACATCAATCCAACTCCTGAAGAAGAAAAGGAACTCAAAAGGCAGTGGAAGTGAAAAATCCCTATTTATTCCTTTGTGTTTGCTGAGTGGTATGCTATGTTTTGGGTAATGAATTATATCAACAATCATAGCCTTTCTTGGTCACAACTCGTAGCTCTTATTATAACTCAAGGGCATGTTAGTGCTATCGGATTTTTAATTGCCCATGAGCTTTTCCATAAGCGTGATATGCTTGGTAGAGTAGTGGGCACTTTGGATATGCTCAAAAGCTTGTATATGCATTTTTACTCAGAGCATCTGTATGGGCATCATAAAAATGTCAGTACTCCAAACGATCCTGCAACAGCAAAGCTCAATCAAACCCTATATGAGTTCATTCCTTCAACAATCAAAGGAAGTTTTTTAAACTGCTGGAAAAGGGAATCGAAAGCCTTAAAAAAACGAGGCAAATCCCCTTGGAGTATAGAAAATAAGCTGATTATTTGTGTACTTATAGAAATTTTATTTGTATGCTTTATTTTCGCGTGTTTTAGCTTTAAATCGTTTATGGTATTTTTAATTCAAGCTGCGCTTTCTATATTTCTATTAGAAAGTATCAATTATGCTCGACATTATGGCTTGCAAAGAAAGGAAATCAAGCCTGGGGTGTACGAACCAGTTACTATCAAGCACTCGTGGAATGCTCCACATTTTTTGCAGAATCTATTTCTCTTGAAACTCCAACGACACTCAGACCATCATGCAAACTCATATAAGCCATATCAAACTTTAAGCAGCTATCCTGAGAGTCCATGTCTTCCTTGTGGCTATGCAAGCTGCATTCCTGCTGCTCTAATACCTCCTGCATGGTTTGCAATTGTAAATCCTATTGTTGAAGGCACGAATGAATATGGCAAGCCGACTGCTGAGCAAATGAAGAAGTCAACCGATTCTTTTAACATTTTCTTGGTGCTTCAAGCGAGTGTTTTTACTCTCCTACTAATTTTAATATAAGGAAGCCGATAATTATAAAATGGCATTTCTAAAGTAGACTAGTAATTCTAATTATAAAGCTTGATATGGACATTTTTAAATATTTTTCAAGCTTTTGAGCTTATTGAACATTATATGCAATTCTTTTAATTCTTAAATATCAGCTTAATTTTTTTTAAACTTCAAACTAAATACTAATATTTCTTTTGCAAAAATGTATAATTGCAATGATATAAGACAAGAAGCTTGCGGAATGACCATTGCTATCTGTTAGAGGGAATGAGCTAAAAAACAAAATGGTGAGAGCTTGGATTAAGTATCATCAAATTGCAACATCAATGTCATTTAGTTTTTATTTCTTCATGCTTAACTCCATCTACCGCGATTATGCACAAAATTTTGCTTTATCAAGAGGGTTAAATTGTTTTTAAAACTTTTATATAGTAATTTTTTTTCTTCAAAATAGTATATAGTCAACTAGGTTGACTATATTAAAACAATCATTTAGTTCCTTATTAAAGATGGAGTCTATAAGGGTTGTTTTGAAAGTAAGATCGGTGGTTTATATAAAATTGTAGCTGTCAACAGGATTGAAAAGCCAACTCACGACTCAAATAATACTTGCATCTTGTCAGACCTTTGCAGCAGGTACCCAATTTTGGAAAATATATCCCTTGGTAAATTTTAAACTCCAAATTTGTTTTCAACTTTTATAAAATAACCAATAACATTTAATAGTCTACCAATCAATATGAGCGCTAAGGATAATTATATAACTTAATGAATTCAGAGAATAAGTTTATCAAATTTTTCTCCAAAGATGGTTGAATAATTAAAAAAATGTTGAGGCCTTATTTTATTTACCATTTGATATATTATCTCAATATGACATTACTGTCTTTCTTTTTATCCTCAACAGACCGTTACCAAAAAGTCGATGCTTATTTTCTATTCATGCTTCCTGTTGTGGATCAATTCTTCCTTTGGATCATATAAATCCTAAAGAAAAGAAAAGGAGCCCAAAAAGCAGCGGAAATGGAAGATTCCAATTTATTCATCTGTGCTTATTGAATGATATTCTTTGTTTTGGGTATGAGCTATATAAACTATCAATAACTCATAGCTATTATTATAGCTGAAGGGCATGTTAGTGCGATCAGATTTTAATTTCTCATGAATTCTTCCATAAGTCTGGTGTGCTAGGCAAATTAGTGGGAACTTTAGACATGCTTAAAAGCCTGCATATGCATTTTACTCAGAGTATCTATATGTGTATCATAAAAATGGCGACTCGGGTAATCTTGTAACTTTAAAACTCACAAAACCTTTATGAGTCCATTTCTGCAGTAATTAAAAAAAATTTTTTTACTGCTGGAAAAGGAAATCGAAAGCTTTAATAAAGCAAGGCAAATCCCTTTGGGTATAAAAATAAGCTGATTATTGATTAATTTATTTATTTTTATGCTTTATTTTCGCATGATTTAGCTTTAAATCGTTTATGGTATTTTTAAGTCAAACTTTGCTTTCTGTATTTATATTGAAATTATCAATTATGCTCATCATTATGGATTAAAAAGAAAAGAAATAAAACTTGGAGTATGCAAGCTTGCAACTATCAAGCACTCGTGGAATGCCCATACTTTTTGCAAAGCATATTTCTACTAAAACCTCATAGACATTAAGACCATTATGTAATAGTATTTAAACCATATCAAATTTAAGCAGTTCTGAGAGTCAAAATCTTCATTGTCGCTATATCCAAGCTGCACTCCTACTGCTCTAATGCCTTCTGTATGGTTTTTCGATTACAAATCCTATTTCTGAAGGCACGAAAGAGTAGGATAAGCCGACTTCTGAACAAATGAAGAATCCAACTGATTCTTTTAGCATTTCTTGTGCTTCAAGCGAGTATTTTTACCCTCCTCCTAATTTTAATATAAGTACAAGCCGATAATTATAAAATGGCATTTCCAGCCTGTGAAGTTGGAGCGGAATGGTGCGTTGTAGCTGACTCACTGGCTGGGGTTTCTTTTATAGAGTTCTGCTTGACAGTATTTTATAATCAGACATACCAAGTGTTTCAAAATTATAAGTTCATAAAGAATTATCGAGATAAAACACTTATCATTCTTTACATCCAAGTCCTTCAGACGCTATGCATGTGCGTTCACTATTTAGTTATAATCAGCACCCTAAACGTGTTGTACATGATCATGATTTATTTTCAATTCATTGAAGATACTTTGGTGTTTTATTACTTCTCCTGGGAAGCTGCAAAAGTAGAAAATAGAGGGATTTTATATAAAAGAGCCGGAGTTATACTGCTGGCCGTGAATTTATTATATTTAACAGGATTTGTTATATTTTTTGGTGTGGATAGTATGCGAAATGATGATGTTTTTTTATGTACAGACAACGTTTGAATTTATTTGAGACTTAGTGGCCTTTTATTGACAACTATGTTTTTAATTTTAGGAATTAAGATGACACAGAAGCTGAAAATGCTAAAAAACAGTGATAACCTGTTTTTCGACACTGGGAGAGAAAAAGAACTATGGTAATATTCTCATCAGGGGTTTGATTTTAATCATGCTTGTGGCAAATACTGCGGCTATGTTCCAAAATCTTATGCAAAGATTTTATACTCAAGACAACTGCAACAATTTATTTGAAGGGAACCAAGGTGCTAATATCTTTTTATTTATCCTACTCAGGTTTTTGTCTCAAGATATGTTTATGATTACTTGCCTTTACGTGTTTTGGGCTTCAAGGAGGTTTGGAAGCAATGAAGTGTCTATTGTGATTAATATTTAGGTATCGTTTCCTATGAGCCATCAAGCCTTAACTCCAAAATCCGATGAACCTCAGGTAATGAGCCCTCTGGAATGGGGAATTGATTCCATTTTATCTGCAAGCTAATTTTTGGAGGTTATAATTAAATTATGAAGGCAATAAGCCTTTTAAATTCCTCAGATATAATTTAAATAATGAAATTTATTTAATTCACAATATTGATCTTTGGTTTTTGCATTTCAGAGTTCAGTATTTAAACTCTTTTAGCCTGTAGAAGATATATACTTTAAAGCTGCTTGCATGCTATTCATCCATTTATGCAAACCTTTTCTGGCAATTTATATTAATTTTTTCAAAGCAATCCTGGCTGGCCTATTTCAAATCTTACATTAATAATGCTAACTCCCCCTGTGAGCGAATAAAAAAAATTTTGTTTGATCACGAGGGGATTAATTTTTTTTGCCGAAAATTTATATATAAATTTTATAGAAAAAATTTTGGTCAAAAAATCTCAATTCTCAAAAATTTGAAAGCAATATTAATTTGATTTGAAAAATTTATGTTTTTAAAATGCAATTTATTTAAAATTAAACAGAATTAGCTAGAGGTTTCATTATACTAATTATTATTTATATATCGATTTGTTTTTTTTCATAAAAGATGTTTCAAATAAAGAGTGGGCTTTTGGGCAACAAATATGAATTTTTCCAATGGTTTTGATCGCTCACGGAGGGGTAGTAAGTAGTATTTTGACTCTAATTATTAACGAAATTTCATATGAAAGATAAGTCTTACAGTAAAGTTTTTGATTAACTTTCTAATATATATTTAAAATTAATTTAAATCACTAATTTTCTTATATATTTTACCAGTCAATAATAGAAATGCTATTTCGAATGCTTTTAGCTGAAGCAATTGGAACATTCGTCCTAACCTTCACAGTAGGGGTCTCTACAAGTGAGCCTTTTACTGTTGGAGGTGCTCTCTGGGCAGCAATGGTTGCAACTGCATTTGTATCAGGAGCTCACTTCAACCCTGCAATTACTCTTTCAATAATAACACGCAAGTATATCAACAATACTCTTTCCCAGCCAGAGCTCGTGAAATTTCTCTTATACATGGTTGTGCAGTTTTTCTCAGCTTTTATTGCATCATTATGTGCCTGGGGTATAATCCGATATCCAGTTTATTTTGATATTTCTTCAGATTATAGCGGCTCTCAAGGATTCTTTGCAGAATTAATTTACACAACAATTCTCTGTGCGAATGTTTTGATGATTGGGACTGTGAATGATGCGATCGTGGTTTCTGGAGGCATTATTGCGCTGACATTGACAACGGGAAACTGGGCAATTGGGAGAATCACTGGAGGCTGTTTTAATCCTGCAGTTGGGCTGGGGATTAATTTGGCTTATCTATTACATAAAGATGACCATTTCGGAATTACTTGGCTTTATATTATTGCACCTTACTTACTCCTCCCAACAAGCCTAGTCATCGCTCAATCAAAATAAATTAGATATTAACATGAAAATTTTTTCCATATAAAATTTTATGTATTAGCCACAAAAGATAGAGTATGAAATATTTTAACAAATATATTAGAAATTATAATCGCTTTAAATCAATATTCATTATATCCCTCTGATTCATTTCTATCAAAGATAGGTAATTAGATTTAAAATCGGATAGGGGTGCCAATTTAATGCTTGACTATGACAATATAGGAATTGTTCGGTAAGGATAGGAATTAATTTTTCCATTTTTATTGGCGTTGCTCAGTCAAGAATGTGAGAGTTAGGAGGAATTGTAGGTGGTGTGTTTGCATCAATCTTTTTGAATGAAGTTACAGTCCAAAAGAAGAGTGTGATTGAAAAAAGTCAAGCAGAATAATCTTAATAATCACTAGAGATAGATAGTGATATAGGTTTATTAGAATAGCAACTAAATAGATGAAGTTATTAGATTTATATATAATATAGCTATATAGATATGTAAAATTTCAATCTTAAAAACTATTTGAAGTTTAAAGAAAAACCAAAAAACTCTGTTTTCAATAATTGTCTTGTTTTTCTATAATAATGTGCGGCTTTATCTGTAAGACGAGGACTTAATTCGCGTCACTTATCGAAGCCATATAATTTCTGACTGCTAAACCGAGAGAGGCTAACTTGCAGTTCTCTTCCTTGGCCCAGTCATTTTTATTTATTATCAAACTACTTATTTATATTTTAAACACATAAAATATTTTTTAAAAAGAATGCTTAAGATTATAAACCTTAATTCACTGCAACAGGTGGTAAAAAAGGATAAAATACCGTTTGAGGGTTCTTATCAGGCATATTTATCACCACGATTGGTCTCACTTCTCTATGAGCTCCATCAGCATTTTCAATTAATATAGGCTCTTCTGGCATTCTTTCAGTATTTGAATCAGGTGCTACGTAAACTATTAAGTTTTGTTTATTTTCTTGGTTTTTTGCAGCCTTTTTAGCTTTTCTTCTTTTACTAACACATAAACAGCATACAACTCCTACAGCTCCTAAAGCTATAACTCCTCCAATTGGAAGTCCAATTTTAAGTCCAAGTAGATCGTCAGTGGAATCTCCTTTATTTCCACTATGATGATTTACTGTCGGCACACCTAGCCCAATAGAGGCACTAATACCATTTGCAGGTAGACTAAAAGCGCTATAAAATTGTCTTAAGAAAGAAGTTCCGATGACCCAATTACCAGTCTGAGATTCTTCAAATAAAAGCACACACTCACCAATTGAGGAATTGTATTGCAAATATCCTTCAGGAGGTAGCATGATAAGCTGACCTCCCATAAAAAACGTTATATTTGGATATTCGCTCATATAATCGCAGTAGCAATTGATTTGAGGGCCATCTTGGCAATCGTATTTTCTTTTAAAAAAATCGTAAATGCGATATAAATCATTATGAGGGACAAAAATAAAAGGAGTGCTTAAATCAAATACTGCTTGGCTATAAGTGTTAATAGTTTCACCCATTAAATCTACTTCTTCAAGATTAACTGCCCAATTGTTTTGTCCTTCTACAAGAGATAAGAACTTCATCTCATCCTCTTCTATATAATCTTTATCAATTCCCCCCAAAATTAACTTATTTCCCTTCTGTAAGCAAACAAAACCATTGGAAAATCTTTGCCCAAAAAATTTTTTTATATAAAAAATATTTTGATAATTATTATATGGAAACCTCTAAACTTTGCTTAATTTAAATAGCTTAAATTTTAAAGCATAATTTTACAGATTAAATAAATATTTGTTTTCTATTTTGCAAATTGGTTTTTTTAAATCTCTAAAAAGCATTTACTATAAAATTTATTAAAAAATCAAGAATTAACCTCGAGTAAACAAAACTTTTTGTTTTCTCACAGAAGGGAAGTTAGAATTTGTATCTGCATCCTTACTAAAATACAGAGAAAACATAGGAGCTTCAATTTGGCTTTGATTATACAATGTCTGAATTAAGTTATCGTAGCTATTGTTAAAGCCAAGCCCAAGAACCCCATCCCAGCCTTTTCCTTCATATGTTAAATCTTCTACCACAAGTGCAAAAGTTTGACTATTTGCAGCGAGGTCTGAAATCTCAACAGCATCTGTGCTTAAAAGGGCTTTTGCACCGCTGTATTGTGGCTATATGAAAATTACATCGAGATGGACAAATTCTATTTTAGGAGCAAATGTAGAGGATTCAGTAGGGACAAATACGTCTAAGGGTTTGACGCAAGATTTGCAAATTTCATCAACTATTCAGAGATTCTGAGTTACTATTACTGAAGTTGTTATATCAAGAAGAAGACAAAAAATTTGGCCTGGGGTACCGACTGAGACTTGAACTGTGTAAGCAATCTGACATAAAAGTTACGTTGCTATAGTTAGAAATGACGGCAGATGAGATGTCCTTTCCTGAGCGCAAATGCTTTTCTTCGGTTTGGATAGGGAGATAAAGCTTTGAAAGGACAGAAACGAATAGAAGGGAAATGAGCTTCATTATTTATTTGATTTAATTCACCAATCATATGATTTATGGAATATCTTAATAAAAAGATAATTGAAAAAGTTAATTATCGGAGGTTGAGAGCTGGGATTTTTTCACCAATTAAAATGGATACTCGAGGATTTGAAGAGGAAAAAGAATACAGTTCTTAGATGGTGAAGTTATAGTAATAAGAATTTTTAAACTTTTTGCCATTGCAATTTGATAGCAGGTTTGATTAGATCTTAAAGTTTAATAGCCTATTCCAAGTCACTAGTAAGCTTCTGCTGATAATGCACTGCGGAGCCCCGAAGGATGATTGACATAGTCTTGTCAGATGAGCTTTTTAAATGTGCTTCACTAAATGTACTTCTTCATCGAGTTCAGATCTTTGGAAAACTGCCCTTCGGCTCTTCAAATCAGCAAGAGTCGGGTCCTGCTCAAAAGTTCCAATATCCGCTGATTTGGGTTGATATCATCTTAGAAAGTTTTCATCGAGCTAAAGAATCTTAGATAAGAAATTGTTTACTAATTATTAGATTTTACTCACTCATTGGCGGTAAAGAAGGATAAGCTTGAATTCGAGGACTCTCTTGTTGATTTTGTCTAAGAATTGGGACTGGCTCCAAGTCTGGATAAATACCTGATTCGCTATCTATTATATTTGACTGACTTTGAGCTGAAGTATTTTCGATAGCAATTTTAGGTGGTGGTGGTGGTGGTGGCGGTGTAGGTTGAAGCGTTGGCTTTGACTTCGATTTTCTTGGCTTCGATTCTGGTTTCGGAGGCTCAATTATGTTATAAATTAATCTTTCATTATTTTCCTGAGTTTTTCTTGCTTATCTTCTTTTTTTCAAACGATACAGAATAATGAGTAAAATTACAACAATTAAACATCCTGCCACTCCTATTCCGATATAGAAATACAGACTCCAATCACTCCAAAAATTGCTTGCACTGCTTGATGAGTTTTTCGGCTTAATATCAATGTTTGCCAAGCCAATTGTCGATTGAATACCTATCCCCTGAGTAAAAATTGCTATAAATTGCCTTAAAAATGGGCTCCCCAATACCCATTTAGAATTGTTACTAGGTAAAAGTAGAAGAGTTATTGTATCTGTTTCTTTATTGTATTTTACATAAGCTGTATTTGGAATTTCAAAATATTGATTATCTAAAATAAATTTAATGCTTGGATAATTTTCAATATTTTTATCATTGCATTGCCATACATTAGAATTTATACTGCAGTCATTAAAATAAATGAAGTAATCTGATATCATTGAGAAATCAGCTATGGGTATATAAATATATGGTGTATTTACATCAAAAGTTGCATATATTGAATACAAATAATAGTTTTGAGTGTTTACGATAACTCAGCTTATGCTGGTAGTCCATCCGATTTCATCAGCAAAAATGTCTATGTATTTTACTTGATTTTGCCCAATATATGGCTCTAGATCTGGAGTCCCAAAAATCAACCTTGAATCAGTGTCAATTTCATTACGCTCGATATCATTAAGATATATTAAAAATGAAGGCGAATCTATAATTCTATCATAATACAATTCCTCAATAAAAGTGGATATCCTAAATTATTAAGTCCTAAATCGAGTACTCCCTCGATTATTTGTCCAGGGTAATTTAAGTTTTGCGTAAATAACCAAAAATATTGAACAGATTCACTAGAATCTTCAAATTTGAAATTATCTGTGCTCAATAAAGTTGTAAAAGTGCTGTAGCCATTCTATATAAGGCTTACATCCAAAGTGCCTAGAATTCCTTGGCTAGTGTATGATGTAGATTTATTGATATCATAGGCATTTACAGGCATTCTGCAATTGAAGCAAGTAGAAGATACAATTCAACTCAACTATATTACTCTTACTGAGCTATTACCCGTACTTAGCAGCAATTCGAAATGCTGTGGTGGAGTTCCAATAGATAAGGCAATTGAATAGGCTTCCTAATTTATGATTACATTGTTAGAATTCTTAAGTGGAATTTCTAGGATTCTGCTTGATCCGGTTTTTTTTGTATCAGAATGAAGACCCAATTTGATTTTTGATATGACGGGAATGATAAGCAATAATAGATATCTTAGCATTAATTCCCCAATAGAATTTTAATTATTAAGTATTTAAGCGTATGATTATATGAATTAATTTAAAGTGCTAGAAAATATAGGAAATTTGAGTTTATAGAAAATTTATGACCATAATGGCTATTATAGCCACTTATTTATTTAGCTTATTTAGTTGAATTAAGTTATATTTAAAATTATTTAAATCAAGGATTAATATTAAAAAATACGGATTAGAGAAGAAAATTATTTTATTCTAATAGCGTTGGATGCCTTAAAAAATTAAATAAGGTTTTTTATATAATTAATAATTTAAAAATTGAAAGAAGATCAAATGCATATAATAAAAGATGTAAGCTGCTTCCCATTAATTGTTCCTTAATAATTGGTGAGAAATTTACCATAATTATAATTTTGAAAATCTGATTATTTTGTCCCTTAAGTGCCTTTGAAAATAATTGTAAATTTAAACATTATTATTAGAATATTTTACAATTTAAATAATTGATTGCAAAGAATAAGGTAATAAAACTCTATTACTATTCAATTCTACACTATGGAGGGAACTTCTATGGTTTGTAAACAATGAATAATAAATTGCAATGGGAGCTGGAAAGCTTCCAACACAATTCAAAGTCAACTCAGTCTCTCAAACTCTCCTATGATTTATTTCAAGAGTCATCGCTTCTTGACTGGCAGCATCGTCAAGTTCTATCACGAGGATTTAAGAACATGGGAAACACGTGCTTCATCAACTCAACCCTTCAGTGTCTTCTATACACCCCGCCTCTTCAAAATATTATTCTCTGTTTGGATAAATAAAATATCAAAATTTACCGTAAGTATCATCATTTTTATTTTAAATGTTCTAAATTAAATGAGAAAAATATATCCACAGATGTAAAAAAGTTTTTTGCACGCTTTGCTGCTTCAAGCGCTTATTCAAAAGTTCAACGAGAATTCCTGATGATTTTTTAAAATACCTTCCGAGGTTTTCTCAGAGCTTTAGCTTAGGCAAGCAAGAAGACGCCCACGAGCTACTGCGGTTTTTAGTGGAAAGGATGGAACGGAATGTCGTAAGGCAAATATTTGGAGGTGTTTTAAGGAGTAAAGTTCAGTGCCTCAACTGTCACTTTGAATCTGAAATCTATGAAAACTTTTTGGACATTTCTTTGGATTTGTCAGATTCAGATTTAGAAAGATGTCTTGCCAATTTCTGCAAAAATGAGTTTTTAGATGGCATGAATCTATATTTTTGTGCTCCTTGTGGAGTTCGAACTGTTGCATGTAAGCAATTTATTATATTCTATAATTTATCATTACGTTTTATACTTTATTTAATCAAAACTCAATTTATTTCTATTTTTTGACTCTGATTATGCTATAATTGATAAAAACACTATAATTAGATATAAAATCCCCGCCATTAATTTTAACTCTCCATTTAAAGCGGTTTACAAATGAAGGGAAAAAAGACATGACACATGTCAAATTCCCTGAAAAACTAAACTTTCAACCTTACCTGTTAATGCCAGAGCAATCTTAATCTTGGCTATCTATATCATTTTAACGTCCACTATCAGGCTGCTCGACCACAGCTATCCCCAAAACCGCTTTGGCTAAATTTCGTACCATTCTCTTCGGGTCTGCCAAAGGTGTGACAACCTTGGACTTTTTTCATCAATGAGGACGCCAGTCTTGAAGTTTGGGCATCGACGATTCTTTCAGCTCAGGTACTTACTTGGGTTAGATTGCCACCCTAAAGGTCCCAATTTCCACCGCCTGGCGTAAGTGGTATCTTAAGGAAAATTTCATTCCCTAACTCCCCCCCCCCCCTCCGTGAGCGAACAAAAAAAATTTTGTTCGCTCACGGAGGGGGGTTAATTTTTTTTTTTTAAAAAAAATTTATATATAAATTTTATAAAAAATATTTTTTTCGAAATTTTAAAAAAATCCTAATTTGCAAAAATTGGGAAGCAAATATTAATTTAATTTGCAAAATTTATGTTTTAAAACGCAATTTGTTTAAAATTAAACAGAATTAGCTCTAGATTTCATTATACTAATTATCACTTATATATCAAAATTTTTTTCCATTAAAATTTTTTCTATTAAAAAAATTTTTGTTCACTCACGGAGGGTGGGTTTTTGGTCAAAAAATGGCGATTTTTCTAATGGTTTTGTTCGCTCACGGAGGGGGGGGGGAGTAAGTCAATGAGTCCGATAGGAAAAACATCCCGGATACATAGCTGGGATAATTTAACAAGCGGAAGCCAAACCTTATAATTAAATTATTCAAGAAATGAATTGCGGTCGGAGACCAGAAAATCGAGCAACGCCATATTTTAATTATAATATCAGAGCAATCAATCTACGAGCTTTATGCAGTTTTAGTGCATATGGGATATTCATCAAGGTCAGGGCATTACTATAGCTACATTAAGGGCCCAAATAACGAATGATATATAGCTAACGATTTGTCAGTGCTTAAAGTCAATTTGAATAAGGTTCTTAATGATAGATCAGCTTATATTTTATTTTACAAAAAATCGAAGGTTGAAGATGTTGACTCAGATGGAGCTGATATTTCATTGGGAAAGAAAAAAGGAAGATGCTTGGACTTTAAAGAGGAAAAATTGAGGGAAATCAAGAAAATGAAAATTCGAGGGGATGGGAAAGAAAATCGAAGGGTCAAGGGTTGCGATGGTAATAAGATATAACTTGTATATCTATTTATGTCAATTATTTTTTCAAAATAATATGAATCAATTTTTTATTTTCAACAGAATAAGAAAGCCCTTTAAAAATGATTTTACAATTATTCTTATTCTAAAGATTAATCGGCTCTTATATATTGTATTTTGCATGTGCAACTAAAATATTAATTAAATTATGGGGTATTAAATTTAAGATATGAAATCATTCTAATAACTTCTTCTTTTGCAGGGACATTTAAATTGAACCAGGTATTCTTTTTGATATCATCTATGCTTGGCCTATCTTGTGGGCTATAAGCAAGCATTTTTTCAATTAAACTGATTAAATCTACTGTAAAGTTTTTATTTTCATGTTTTTTCTGATAATATCTCCAAAATAATTTTGAAGTCTCTTCTCCAATTAGGCACCGATAAAATTTATCAGAGACATCAGCATAGTTAAAAGGGGGCGTCCCAGCAAACATGGTAAACAGTATAACTCCAGCTCCAAATACGTCAACTTTTTCAGGATCATATTCCAAATTTAGCCTTATTTCTGGTGGCATATACTTTTCTGTTCCTCGAATTCCCATAGCATCTTTCAGATTTATATAATTCGAGGAGCCAAAATCAATTAATTTCAAATTAAATTCACTGTCCAACAATAAATTTTCCAATTTAAGATCTCCATGATAAACACCAACCCTATGGCAAGCTTCCAAAGCTTCTATTAGCTGCCTAAAATAAAACCTGCACAAATCCATATCTAAGCTTCCACCCTCATTAATTAGCTCATAAAATTCACCATTTATGCAGTACTCCATCAAAATGAACTGGCATCTATAGCTTGTCTTATTTTTTTTCCTATATATCCCAACTTCACAATAATTGATATATTTTATAACATACTTATGAGAAATTCTATTTAAACACTCTATTTCAGTGAAGACATGCTCACGAGTATGCGTATCTTTTTTATCTATTTTAAACATTTTGGCAGCATACAAGATTTTTGAAGCCGGCTCTTGGATTAATTTTACTTTAGAAGTAATTCCTTTCCCTAATGTTTTTAAGACAACATAGCAATCTAGCTTACTAAAAGGAATTTCCTTATTTCTAGATAGCATCTTTTATGAGGATTTAGAAAATAAAAATGCCAATAATCATCACAATCATCAAAACAATAGAAATAAATATGGTCAGGATGATCCTAAAATTAAGTCATATAATATATTACTTATAATGACCGCTTATGAGCAGGCAATCTATCTAATGAATTTTCATATGCAACACTTTCATCTCCTTTCAGAGATACAGCAATTACAGTTCTTCCAGCTTGCAATGCGATGGCAGAATTTGCAAGCAGTGGAAGTGGGTCGTTCACTTGTAATATTTTATTTTTATTTTAAATTAAAATGCTAATTTAGTTAAGAAAATCATTTTCTCCCTAATTTACTTGTAATAAAGTCCCAAATTTGGAATTATTGTCTTCAATAGTGAAATTTCCATTATTGAAATGAATGGTGGCATGGCATCTTGATACTGATATATCAGATATCCTCACTTCACACTCATGGCCTCTTCCCAGCTTGACTGTTGAGTTTTCACTAAAAGTCACTACATATACAGCTTTACTTGCTCCTTTCCCATCATCTGCGCCTTCAATTACAATTCTGGGTAAATCCGATTTCTCGACTTGAAATAGTTCTTTTTCCTTCCCTTGGACATCTAGGCTAAAAGGATAATTTTTCTTGCAAATTTCGCAATCCATTGATTTTCATTGATAGCAGCACGTATTTTCTCCTGACCGCGTAGAAACTCGAGAAAGCAATCATCTCTGCAAACATCGCAAATGAATGAATTTAACTGATCCTGTACAACTGCATGGAGAAATTAGAGGGTTTTCTGAGCCTTCGGACTCGCCAAAACAAATTCGGCATGTCGTTGTTTCATGCTCATTCGGGATTTCGCATTCGTCTTCACTTTCTTGGGTTTGGTCGCTGGACGAGTCGGAGCTGCCTGTGCTGAGCTGTTTTATTCTGTACACTATTCGGCCTAGTTTTATGACATCTCCTTGCTTTAAAAGTACTCCTGAGCCTTCGGAAGTTTTTAGGGATCTAACTATCATCCAAATTGGCTCTGATTGCTCAGAACTTAGGTAGAAAATCCCATTTCTTTGAGAAACAGTGGCTAAGATCTGAGAATGAGGCGCCAGTCGGGATATATCTGTGAAATCGGAAATAAGGTCAACTTCTGTGTCGCATCGAATTATGTTGCAAGGATTTGAAGCCATAAGCTTCTTCTTGTGGCAGCTGCGAGACTCATAGTCGAATAAATTATGTGAGTCACGAGCCCAGGTCATCGTCTTCATTATAATTCTAAGTAGCTGTTACTGTTGCGGGGTCTTCATTTTAATTATTATAAAGAAACCGAGAGTTGTTTTTTTAAATATGCAATAAAAATCTAATCCTAAGAGTGTCAAAAATGACGATCTTCTGATGATGAAAACAAAAAATAGATGATTTGAAAGGATTTTAGAAGAAAAAAGTGATTTTTTAGCTTTATGGGAATGGAGGCATGATAGCTGGGTCTTAGGAGAATTTCGAATTTTGAAACGAAAATCTCTTTTTGGGTTCTAAAATTAATTTTGAATGCTCAAAGTGGTAACATCTGAACTCTAAAGTAAAACTATAAAATTTTACCTTACTCTCCCCCCCCCCCTCCGTGAGCGAACAAAAAAATTTTGTTCGCTCACGGAGGGGGGTTAATTTTTTTTTTTTAAAAAAATTTTATATATAAATTTTATAAAAAATATTTTTTTCGAAATTTAAAAAAAATCCTAATTTGCAAAAATTGGGAAGCAAATATTAATTTAATTTGCAAAATTTATGTTTTAAAACGCAATTTGTTTTAAAATTAAACAGAATTAGCTCTAGATTTCATTATACTAATTATCACTTATATATCAAAATTTTTTTCCATTAAAATTTTTTCTATTAAAAAAATTTTTGTTCACTCACGGAGGGTGGGTTTTTTGGTCAAAAAATGGCGATTTTTCTAATGGTTTTGTTCGCTCACGGAGGGGGGGGGGGGGAGTTAGCTATATTTCAAAAAAAATCAGTAATTACACTAATAGTTTGTGTTCTCAGTAAAAGTGTCTTGATCTCACAATAAAGTCAATTTTTAAGAATGCATAGAGTACATAGAAGAGGACTAATGAGATTTTAGAGTGTAGATGACGCTTAATATAAATAAAAAAACAGATTATTATTTCTTCAAATTCACGGAAATTGTAATAATACTGAATTTTAGACAAAAACCTATGAATTCTAAGGTAAAATTTGTATTTTCGATAGGCATTCTCATATAAATCGAAATTTTAATTGATCTTTATGATAGATGATTTAGCTAGCCTAAAATCATAAGGACAAATAAATTTATAGGCTGCTTAAATAGTAAACTTATATAAGTAAAATAAATTAGATCAATTATAATTTAAGAGAAATTAAACTTAAAGAGTTGGATATGATCCAGCCATGTTAATTCCGCAGACTCCTGCTCCTGAACTGATCCCAATTCTTATGTATCCACTTTCTCCCCATGTTGCGCCCCAAGAATTCTTTACAATCCAATAGGCAGGAGATGCAGTCATATTGTAGCCAACAATTAAAACAGAGTGGCTGAGCTCGGTTCCACAATTTTTTGTGACAACTCCTCCGTTATAATATTGCCATACATAATTATCTGCATCCACATATACTGATACTGGCTGGGTAGCAACTTGATATTGAAGGCTTAGTGGGTTATTTGCTTGGACGATATTAGCTCCTTGGATTTTTACTATTTCTCTATTAACGGCATTTTCATTGCATTTTTCATCTGTCCCTATGTATGGATAAAGCAGAGCTGAGGTAAGCCCCTTGCTTTGTATAAAACTGTATGCATGATCAACTAAGCCTCCTCCACAACCTTTATTTCCATATGAAATCGAGCAATCCACAATTTCTTGCTCTGAAAGAACTACAAGTGGGTTTCCAGAAATTTTCCAAATCCCTTCAACTGCCCCTACTGATGCAAAAGCATAATCACTATTGCATAATCCTTCGATTCCAACTGGTGTTACTGCTCCAACTGATCTCCAATCAATAGAGCTTGCGACATTAAGAGGCTTCTCCTTAACAGTTTCTTGACTATAGGTTTCTGGAAGCTCAATTTTTGAGTGAAGATATTTAGCTTTAAATTCTTGAGTTGTTAGATCTGTAAATTGGTTTATTCCAACTGTCCAGGTTAAACCTAAAGCGTTTTGATTATGAATAAAACCGAGATTATCTCTGAAAATTTTAAATCTTTTAAGATATTCATCTTTATTGTAATTTTTGTTGTATTTTAGAATATAGCTCTTAAATTCCTCTTCTTCCAAATTAAATTGGGATAGGGCTGAAGTTGATATATTTATTTTGGAGTAAAAAGTAAAAAAGACAATCAAACAAATGAAGCCAATTGATGCTCCGAGAATGGTAAGATTTTTGATTTTTGATTGTGGTTTGGTTGCTTTTGAATCGAGAAGATTGTCCATTTTGATTAATATTTTCGCCTGAATTTATAAATCATTTATAAGAAAAATAATAAGAAATTATGGCTATGTCTAATAATTAATTTTCTTCTGACTTTTCCCCTCTTCTGAAATTATAAATAAACAATATGTAATTAAGCATCATAAGATTCTGCTTATATTATTGCATTTTCAAGTCTCTTCTGCATATTTTTGACTAAAAATTAACTCCTTCGGTAAATATGATTAAAAATAATATTTTATTAATGAGATTTGAACTTTTGAATTATATTAACATTATTTTGAGTGTGATATTATTTGGCATTTGGCTTAAGATTAGATCGATCCTAAGCGAATATAAAATTTTGGTTATATTATTGGATTTGAAAACGATATTGAATTTTTCTCTTTTAGTAATGAAACAATAGGAATAATATATATCTAATAATCATGCGTAAGCCACATCTCATTTTTCTTCCTTAACTTATATCAGAGCTGTGTATTTTTTTATATTTAACTTAAGAGTGCTTTTTCTTTCATTTTACACTCAAGATTTTAATATTATATTTCTTTGCTTCTTCATGGAGAGAAAAATCATCAGAGCCCTTTTAGCTTTCGCACTGCTTCTCTGCCTTTCCTCTGCTATAAAAGATATCCAATGCACAAAATACACTTGCAAAACCTCAAGCCAAAACTTTGATCCTCTGACTTGTGCTTATCTTGATAACTCCTCAAATACTTATTATGCCCAAGCCTGTGCAAAAAGTACTGATGACTGCTTTCAAGTTCAAGGATTCAATTATTCATGTGGACCCACATACACATCTGGAATAAGCTTTCCTGGAGAAGAATGCAAATCCGCTAACGATTGTCACAGTTTATACACAGCAGGTTGCAAAGATGGGATTTGTGTTGGCTCTGCTGAAGGTCAAGACTGTAACTCCAGCCGATCATGCGAGCCAAACTTCTATTGCCAACTGACGTTGAATATATGCAAGCCTCTTATTAAAATAGGTGAAACAGGCTGCTTAAATGACTATGAATGTGTAAACAATGCAGCTTGTAATGTGACTGATATAAATAATCCCAGCCTTAATACCTGCTATCCTTGGCACAGTTTTGGAGTTCATGATCCAGTTGGAGGCTGTGAATCTGGAATTAGTGCTTTATGTCCTTATAATTATTGCCAAGAAAATTCTGACACGAACTTTTATTGCACAGATTTATTATCATCGCCTGTAACCCCAGCCTCACAATGTGATATCAATTCCAGCGACAATTGCCAGTCTACCTCTGATCCTTTCTTCACTCCTCCTTTCTCCATCAAAGGCACTTGCAGCTGTGGGCTAAATAGCCAAGGAAACGCTAATTGCCAAATTTTTCCAGGCGATTTGCCTTATCAAGCATACTTAAAGCAGCTTAATAAATGGAATTCCAGTGAGCATATAACTAAATGCAACACTATGAGAAGGTTTCATAAGAATTGCGTGAAAACTTATTGAAGTAAGAAGGAATCTGATGCTTTTAGTTTTTACCAAGTGCAAAATTCTATGTATTCACAAATTCAAGGCAGTGAAAGCTGTGTTCTTGATGCTTTCGCATTGAATTACGTAAGAGCAAAAGATGAATATAATGGAGGAGATGATGATAATGATGATAACAACTCAGGAGCTAAAGAAATATGCATATCAATGCTGATTCTAATAGCAATAAGCTAATTAATAAAATAAGAAAGAAATTTTTATATTCATTGAAATCAAAATTCAGTGTATCAAAATATTCAATGAGTGAAAGCTACGTGCGTGATGCTTTTACATTAAATCATATAAATTCTAAAGATGTGCAACTGAAGAGATAATTATTATAATAATGATGAGAAAAGAGCTCAGGGCTAAAGCAATATATAATTCAATTCGGGGTTATAGCAATTACTATATTAATTCATAAAAATCAGGAAAAGTTGCTATATAACCTCATAAATTTTATTAATTAAATAAAGCTTTAATCAAATAATACTTTATTATTTATTGTGTAGGCCTGTATCGAATTATTTAAGGCTTGAACCTCTAGATGTAGATATATCAAAATCTTCATCCCAGTCCATATAATCCTCATTTGAATTTCTTCTCAATTGATACCGGAACCATGGATGTAAAAGTGCACTATGCACATCTACTCTCTCCTCAGGTTTAGGCTCCATAAGTTTAACTATAAAATTTATGGCTTCCGCTGATACATGTTCCCATACTCTGTCACGGAAACATATAATTCCTTCTCTGTTTTTTCTAACTACTTCTTTTGTGTCTCTCCCGAAAAACGGCATTTTTCCGGATAATAAAATATAGACCACACAGCCTACACTAAAAGTGTCAACCTTTGCTCCATATTGTCTATATGTCTATTTAATTCGCAGTGCACAACTATTCTGCTACACAAATGGATAGGTAGCTAAGCCAATTTTATTTGAGATACCACTCCTCAATTCGCAGATCGGTTGAAATAGTAGCCCCTAAATATAGAATGGCTAATCGATTTGAATCGATCTATCAAATTTTTAACTCGAAAGAACATTTTTCCTTACTACGATTTGATAGCTTTATAAACCATATTTAAACCCTCTTAAAATTTCTGGTGCTACATATCCTGGTGACCCGCACCTTTGCGTCATGCTTTCATTTACTTCATGAGCAAGCCCAAAATCGACTAATTTGAAATTAGAATCATCATTTTTTGAGACCATCATAATATTTTCTAGTTTTATGTCTCTGTGTGCAATGTTATATGTATTCAAATATTCAAGAGTATTTAAAAGATTTTGAGTAAGTTTAGCAACGCTGCTTTCGTTAAGCTTGCTTTTCTCCATGATTCTGGAAAATAAATCTCCACCTTCTAAATAGTCTAAAACCAAGCTCACTTGCGAATCATTCTCATAAACTCTATAGAGTTTGATTATGTTTGGATGATCAAGCTTTCTTAATATCGTTATTTCATTTATAGTTCCTTCCAAATTTTGAGCACTCATAGTTATAAATGATTTATTTATTTATTGATTTTATAGCATATTTTTGAGAATTTTCTATACAATCTGTGAGAAAAACGTGAGCTGATTTTCCTTTGCCGATTCTTTTGATGAAGTTGAAATCGTTTTCAACGTCAGTCATGATGCAAATATTTGAAAAAAATGATAACCAAAGGTCGAGCTTTTCTTGAGTTGAAACAAAAAAATCTCGATAATGTGATGTGTGACCGAGCCTAAAACCAAAGCGCTTAGAGTTGTTAATTTCATCAATGAATGGAATTACGAGTTTCCACTCTATTGGTACTGATTTTTTAATAGGCTTGTGTTTTATAAGTTTCGTTTTTGTCAGTGTGTAAGCTCCGATTTTAATTTTATTCTTACTTTTCTACTTCAATTCATAATATTTAAATTATATGCCAAACTTATTAATTATAGTAGCAACGCAAGATTATTTATTTTAAAAATAATTAATTTCGCATTTTAAAACTATTTATAGGTGGGGCTAGAAACTTCATAGAGTTGATCGGTAAAAACTTCTATATCGTTTGAAGACTCATATGGCATCCAAAACTCATAGTTTAGCTGCTTTATTTCGTCAGTTGATTCAAAAATAGATCGCATTATAATATTTATTAAATTCACTGATAATTTAACACATTTCTGCAAGTAAAAACATGGTAAATTAAAATTGAAACTTTTTCAATTTTTTGTTATAAAAACGTGTTATCATTTCTTTTGAGATAAAAGAAAAAGATAAGCTGCTGAATATTCGAGAATCATAAAAGCATTACGATCCAAGCTTAACCTAATTTTATTAACTAGTAAATTCTTTTTAAATAACCTATCTCTCAGCTTAAAAGATATTTTGTTTGAGTTGTGCATCCTAAATAGAGTGTATGCAAAGCGTTGCAGAAAGTTTTTGTTTTTCTTTTTTTGAAAAAATGTTTTTAAAATTTACTGATCCATCTTGTAATAAAGCTTTGGGGAATTATTAATTTGAGAATAATAAGTTTCAGCAATATCTTTAAAGATTATATCTAAATATATAGAAATTTCCCATAGATGGCGCAGTTTGCCCTTTACCCGCCCACTGTGAAAATTTTTTGGCTCTACCAGTACCATATGGTTTGGTCAAACCAAAATTAGTTAAATTTTATAGGAAAATGCATATAATGATATTTGAAAAATTTGAATTTTTATCGATACTTATATTCAACTTCCAAATAAGTGACATATAAATATCATCATATGTAATTTAAAGTTAAATCTAAATTAAATTAATAACATTAAAGCTCTTCAAATCTTTATTTTTAGTAAATAGTGGCTGCCGAATTTATGATGCAGACACCAAGGAACCCTGGAAGGAGGTTTGATATAATCGATCAATTTTATTCAGATTATGATTAAAAGCCAAGCATATTTTTCAAGACTTCTCTTGTTCTTCCCTAATTGCCGAACGCCAGGGTGATTGCACAATATAGATGAACTGTTCCCTACTGGCCTTGTGGGCTCAAGTGTTTAGTGGGCAGACTATAGATCCCGTCTTACATCTCAATCTTGGTAAGAGTTTGGATCAAGGGGTGACTTTTGAGTCTACTGGGTAACAAAGAACTTCCTTCAGTAGCTTCAATAAAAAGACTTACTCCCCCCCCCCCCCTCCGTGAGCGAACAAAACCATTAGAAAAATCGCCATTTTTTGACCTAAAAACCCACCCTCCGTGAGTGAACAAAAATTTTTTTAATAGAAAAAATTTTAATGGAAAAAAATTTTGATATATAAGTGATAATTAGTATAATGAAATCTAGAGCTAATTCTGTTTAATTTTAAACAAATTGCGTTTTAAAACATAAATTTTGCAAATTAAATTAATATTTGCTTCCCAATTTTTGCAAATTAGGATTTTTTTAAATTTCGAAAAAAAATATATTTTATAAAAATTATATATATAAATTTTTTTAAAAAAAAAAAAATTAACCCCCCTCCGTGAGCGAACAAAATTTTTTTGTTCGCTCACGGGGGGGGGGGGGGAGTTAGCTTATATGGCTAAGACCTATTCAAAAAGAAAATTTGTTAATTAAATGCACTATATTATTTATTGCATTTAAAATTTAAAGCAGCTCAAAAATATTATTGAAAAGGAATTAATTATAAAAAAATAAGAATTATGAGATGATGAAAACAATTAGTTAAAAGCCAAAAAATACAACAATTGAGCATCTTTCTCATAAAATTTCTGAATCTAAATAATAAATCAACTACTTTTTGATCTTATTCAAAGAATAAATTTAAATTATTTTTGCTATCATTTGCTCCTCCTTTCTGAGAAAGAAGGCTTTTTTGTCTTTCTTAAAAGGGGTTTGAATTTTTATTTTAATAAAATTTAATTAAAATTAGTATTCTTTTATGATTATAATATTTGAAAAGTTAAGCAGTATTAATTGTATATATAAAAAGATTTTATATAATTAAATATTAGTAAAATTTTTGCTTCCTTTTAAATGAGAGAGTTAGTAAATAAAAATGGGAATTTATAAAATTTCACTGAATAATTATTTTGCTAAAAAGAGCGTTATGAAGCAGAATTAAAATGCAGTTTACTATCAATACTAAATTCCAAGCACCAAGTTTCTTTTTTCATTCAAACCTTTCATTTCTATATTTCAGCTAATTTCTAATTTAAAAATTTATGTGTATTAAAAATGTTATTTATTTTATCCTTACTTCCCTTTCGTGGCCGACCAAAAAATCTTGCTCGCTTGCGGAGGGGGTTAATTTTATTTTTTAAAAAAATATATTATGCGTTGCATAAATTTCTTATGGGCGTTATATTTTCATATGAAATTTCAAATTATGAATTTGCCGCACTAAAATCTGCGTTTTGAAACACATATTTGGTTTTCACATACCAAATTCAAATTGGTATGCATATGCATGATAAGAAATTATTGCAATAAATAATATATATAAATTTTATAGAAAAATTATTATATTCGAAATTTAAAAGTATCCACTTCGCAAAAAATGAAAAGCAAATATTAATTTAATTTGTAAAATTTATGCTTTAAAATGTAATTTGTTTAAAATTAAACAGAATTATCTCGAGATTTCATGATACTAATATCACTTATATATCAAATTTTTTTCATAAAAAATTTTCTATTAATAAATTTTTGTTAGCTCAAGGAAGGTGGGTTTTTTGGCAAAAAATAGGGGATTTTTAATGGTTTTGTTCGCTCACGGAGAGAAGAGTTAGTGTACAAATGTGTTCTAAAATGCTTAAAAAAGTTTCGAATTAACTTTGGCTTCAACATAAAATTTCTCAAAATTTTGAGTTTTAAACCACGGATGCTTTAAAGCTTCGCTTGCACTTACTCTAAAACTAGGTCTAGGATCCATTATATTTTGCAAGAAATTCACTGCACCAGAAGAAATTGTTTCCCATACTTTTTGGTGAAAATTGATTTTTGCTTCCCTATTGCTAATGATTATTTGTTTAACTTCTCTCCCGTAAAAAGGCATAGATCCTGAGAGCAGGATATAGATAACAGCTCCAGCACTGAATACATCAGCCTTGGTTCCGTATGAAAAACGATTTAAAATTTCCGGAGCTATATATCCAGGAGATCCGCAGATCTGAGTTAAACCTTCTCCTAACTTAGAAGCCAAGCCAAAATCAGCAAGCTTAAAATCATAGTCATTTTCATTTGAGACCATCAGAATATTTTCCAATTTAATGTCTCTATGTACAATGTTTTTTGAGTCTAAATATTCTAATTCTCATTCAATAAGAAACAAATTGTAAATATTTTGTTTAAATAAAGGAAACTCATCACAATATTATTAAATAAAATAAATTGATTTTAAATTAATGCATTTAAATTGTCCATCTATTTAAACCAAATAAATAAAATCTTTTTAAATAATTTCTACACGCTCTTTATTCAGAATTAAAGTTTATAAAGAATTTAGTCGAACTTTTGTGAACTAGTTTAAAATGATTTATTTAATATTAAATGAGAGTAAGACTTCAAACAATTTCTGGCTGAATTTAGCTACTGCTGCTTCAGTAAAATTTTTCTTTTTGATTATTCTTGAATATAAATCGCCTTCTTCAAAGTAATCAAGCACCAAATAAATATGCGAATCACTCTCGTATACACGATGAAGCTTTAATATATTTGGATGATTTAGGCTTCTCATAATCTTTATTTCTTCTATTAGATTGCTCATACTCTGGGCATTGAGAGTAGCTTTTTCGATTGCTTTTATAGCATACTTCTGGCTGTTTTCATTGGAGATCGCTAAGTAGACTTCTGCTGATTTGCCTTTGCCTATTCTTTTAACGATAGAAAAATCGTTTTCTATGCCTGACATAATGCAAGTTGATGATAAACAGTCAAGCCACTTATCCAACTTTTCTTTACAGGAAACATAAAAATCTTGTGAGTGTTCATCAAGGCCAAGTGTAAAGCCATATCTAATATTTTTATCGTTCTCTTCAGTAAAAGGTTGGACAAACTTTCACTCTATGGGAGAAACTTTTTTGTGTTCACTGTTTTTTATGAGCACTGATGTAGTCAATGTATAACTATTTTCTTTAAAAATCTGCTTTTTGGTAACTTCATATAAAGTTTCGGTTAAAATTTCTTCGGTATCGGGCTGGTTGTATGGCATCCAAAATTTGAAATTGCCTTCTAGATTGCTGTCTATAGGAGTAAAAACTGATGACATTTATTTATATATCGTGTGAATTATTTACTGGTAAATATGGGTTAAAATTAAAGAAATGAAAATACTGATCGCCTTTATTTTTTTAGTTTATATTACTTTATTAGGTTAGAGTATGCAATTATTAGTAATTTCTATGGCAAGTCACTTTAGAAAAAACAACAGTTAAAAAACAAGAATAAAAAAAAATTTTTGGTTTTCTTTAAAATTACTCGACTTTATATTCATGTTGTCGGTAATAACTTATGTGCTATAGGAGAGCATAGATTTCTGGTTTATTGGGGAATTTATTTATTGTCAACTCCCTCTTTTCCAAATAGGTCAGTGAATACATTGAAAAAGAATTTCAAAAAAATTTCAGATGAATAACCGAAAGTTTCAAAGAAAATTTTATCGATGAGGATTAAAATCTGCTGAGATATTTTGGATGATAAGTTTAATAATTTTAATTTTATAAAATTAAGTTGCAAAGCACGATTTATCAATTTGCCACTCTACTTAAGATGGGAATTATAATTTTTATAGACTTATACTTGATTTGTTAACTCTGAAAATTTGTTAAGAACTTGATAAATGGCTTGAGATTAAAAGGTTAATTCATGAGTCTATAAACATCGCAAATTATTATTTAGAAGATCAAAATAATAATAAAATCACATAGGAGAATCAGATTATTTATCAGAATATGAAAGCAGAGTTTCTGAATAAATAACGGTATAATTATCATTCTAACCTAAGCTCATTCAATATAATATAAGATGATTTATAATACTAATCTATCATTTACTATAAAACTGTCCACTTGGTAGAAGAAAATATTACTGAATCCTACATAATTACTGATCCAAAACCAAAAGGGAATTTTATGAATAAAATTGAACTAAAATTCCTGACTTCAAGCAAAATATTTTATTATTTGTTATTGAGTTAATTTAATTTCTATTAACAAAAGCATGAATCCCTTGGCTGTGGGTGATAACTAATTTTAGTCTTCACCTCTTTGCAATGCTTTTCCATTACAAGTGTGATCAATTTTTCAAACAAAGTAATAGCTCCTACCAGCCTATCGTCCTCTTTTAATGGATCTCACATTGATGAAGTCTCAAGATAATACATGTTTTTCTTTTTTGCTCAATCAATTGCTTCTTGAATTGAAATTTCCCTTGGAAGATCAGATTTATTTCCAACCAAAATAATTGCACAATAATTCCCACATACCCTCCTTAGATCTCGATATCAATTGTCTAGCTCATTAAAGCTGTTTTTATCTGAAAGATCAAAAAAGACCAAAGCGCCATGGACTCTTTGGAAATGGCTATGTAACGATTACTGCAGGATTATTTGTCGATATTTGTTCTGTCCTGAAGTGTCTCACACTTGAAGACGAATGGTTTGGTTTGTTGGCTTGTGGACCCATATATAAGGGTGATATTCAAAGCCAAGTGTAGGATAATGTGGCCATGAAATTCGACTTCGAAGAAATTTGTGCAAAATGGTCGTCTTGCCTGTATTTCTTGCGCCGATTATCAGAACTAGCATAGAGAATACCTTTAAAGTTTTCATTTATAGTTCCTTTTTCTTCATATGAGCTCATCTATTCTAGATAGATTTAATGTAATTAATAACTATCCATTTCATGTTTCATAATCAATGGAGAATTGAAATTAATAAATCATTTATAGCACGATCCTTAATTGGATTGGGATGACTGACGACTCTCTGGGTCAGATGGGAATTACGAACCAACGTTTGTTGGCAATTTAACTCCTCAGATAGCAAATCTTCTTGTATTGGAGATTTGCCATCAGGGTAGTTGGCTTTGCCGGCAAATATTGGCTTGTCAACTCCCCACTGACGTCTCCCGACGTCAATGATGCCCGATCCAAAGCAGGGACCGGTCTATAATATATAAAAATATCTTTATTTTAATTATAGTAACTTTTGGCATGCCAATATTAAATCGATATGATGCAAAAGATTTTTGAAGAATTAATATGTCGCTATCTTTTATTAATTCAATAAAACTCTAGGTTAAAATTTGTAATTTAAGGAATTGAACTTTACTCAAAAATATTACTAACTCCCCCTCCGTGAATAAACAAAACTATTGGAAATCCCACTATTTTTTATCCTCCTTAAGCGAACAAAAATTTTTTGATATAGAAATGATTATTATTATTATTATAAAGAAATCTCTAGCTAATAATTTTTTTTTAATTTTAAACAAATTATATTTAAAACATCAATTTTACAAATTAATAAGTATTTGCTTTCCAATTTAAGCGAATGGGATTCTTTAGATTTCGATAAATCAAAAATTTATTATAAAATTATATAGTTAGTGACACTGACTATATATAATTTTTTTAAAAACCACTTTCCGTGTGCGAGCAAATTTTTTATTCGCACAGAGGGTGGAGGGAGTAATTAAAATTTAATTTATGTCAAAGTAAATAGCCTAAAACTTGTCAATAGTTTTGGCTAAAAAAAAATTTTGGATTCCTATATAAAGTAAAAAGAAGCTTCGATATTTATAATTGTGATAGAGCAATTTAATTTATATTTGCCAATAAAAAATTTTTAAATTGATCGGATACTGAATCCATTTCTTAATTTTGTAAAATCTAAATGGAAACAAGCCTGGTATCTTCATCTCAAATAATTGATTCTCAAATACTCACAAAGCTCTTACAATTAATTTCTAAAAATCATACTTTATCTAACTCCCCCCCCCCTCCGTGAGCGAACAAAACCATTAGAAAAATCGCCATTTTTTGACCAAAAACCCACCCTCCGTGAGTGAACAAAAATTTTTTTAATAGAAAAAAATTTTAATGGAAAAAAAATTTTGATATATAAGTGATAATTAGTATAATGAAATCTAGAGCTAATTCTGTTTAATTTTAAACAAATTGCGTTTTAAAACATAAATTTTGCAAATTAAATTAATATTTGCTTCCCAATTTTTGCAAATTAGGATTTTTTTTAAATTTCGAAAAAAATATTTTTTATAAAATTTATATATAAATTTTTTTTAAAAAAAAAAAATAACCCCCCTCCGTGAGCGAACAAAATTTTTTTGTTCGCTCACGGAGGGGGGGGGGGAGTAAGCTTCTGAACAAGCATTCCAATAAATCTAAAAAAGTTAGAAGGACTATTCACAGAAAATCATCAAGCTTAGCTGACCTCAACTGTCCAGTTGACACCAAAATTTCAGTTGACATGGATATGACATTCTCAGTTCTAACTGAAACCTGTAAAAACAGGTTTAAACTTGAAGAATTTTCAAATTCCAAAACTTTTCATAACAGATCTCCTAGTCTGTATTCATTAGACCAATACTGGACTATGGATATTATTTTTCACTCACTAATAGACAAATATAAAACAACTTCATGAACTCGGGATAATAAAGGTGAGCCAGAAGCTCACCGAGTAATTGTGAAACAATTGTGATTAGATTGCTATGCATCTGATTCTCATTTTTGGTCTCTCTTAACTGATCCTATTGAAGGATTGATATGGGTAAACAGTGATAATTTTATAAAATGCTTGGAAAATTTGCAAGAGTCATCCAGCTGGAATATTTTTACTCCAAAAATATTTGCTAAAAAAAATAAGAAAAGCTTGAGAGTGCAAAGGCAACTATGTAAGAAATTATTTAGTTTTTTTCTTGCTAATTCAGTCTGAAAATCAAGCTGATTTAAATAAAGAAGCTTTAATTCAAGTATTCGACATGAGTGAAAAATCAGCAAAGCATCACTTGGAGATGCTTGCGAATATGATGCTAAAGAAATGTGGTGAAAATGTCGAAAAAATCAGTTTTCAGAAATTCTTGGATATCATTATCAAAACCACATACAAAAATTAAGTGTAAATTTAATTAAATATAATTTAATCAATAATGATAGTGTAATTTAAATATTTATATTGCAATTTAGTATATGAAATCTTTAAAACATTTATCTTTTATTTATTTTCATTTGTGGAATTAATTAAAACAACCATTTTAGCTTTCCAGATGTCTTATCGGTATGAAAAGTAAATAAATTACAAATTGTAGAGACAGCAGACTAAATTAAGTCATTAATTATTTTTGTATCAGCCTAAAATAAATTCATTAAAATTGAGAATGAAGGGAGACTTCGTTGCCATTTTCAAACTTAAAATTTGACTCTCCTTATTTTTATTTTCTGCTCGAATCTTCACATTAACTATATTTTAATAATAATTTATTTCTCCTGCAAAATCTAATCATTACTGATAAGCCAGTTATGATATATATACAATAATGGACCCATTAGATAAGGTACAATTCACATAGGAAATCCTTGACCACTTTCCTCTTTCTGTATCCCCTAAGTCAAGTTCACAATCTTTTTTTGGCTTTGCCAGATACAGTGTCTACCGTAACTCAGCTGAAACAGCTGATTCTTCACCTTGCAGTGAACCAAAATTTAAAAGCTCATTAGGCGAGTTCTCATCCTCTATTATAAACCTTCACCGCTGTGACTCTCCAAGTGTTTACAGTGAAATAAGCCCAGAACCAGCATCCGCCTGAATAGAAAAAATTATAGACTCCTGTAAGTGTGGGAATGTTGACCTTTTATTAAGCACCATCGAGGAATACCAAAAAGAGAAAGCTTTAAATTTAAATTCAGAAGACGTCGGAGACTTAATTAATTCTCCGCTTATAAATAATTGGTGTGCGATCCACTATGTCTGCCAAGATGGAAAAGCTAATGTCTTAAAAGAATTGTTAAAACTGGGAGCCAATTGCAATATAGAGACTGCAGATGGCTGGACTCCTTTGCAATTATCTTGTGATAATTGCTATTTCCAAGATTAAAATGGAGGTATTCTGGTAAGGGTAGCTCCGTTACTTTGGACGAGTGAAGGGGAACGTAGGCTCTTCTGAACTTTTGCCTATATGAGACATCATCTACCGGCACTGAGAGACGAATGAAGTTCTAATAGTCGTGCAGCTGCCGACTCCTTGCTCAGCGGAGCTCGTATATCATGTAAAAGGCTTGAGAAAAAAGAAGATCACGCTATTTCAGGTTTCTTACTAACTAATACTTATCCAGCTATTTCCCATGTGTAGAGCTTTTATTAAACCACCCAGGGATCCAAATAAATAAACTGACAATTTTAGGATCTGCTTTGCATATTGCATGTGAAAAAGGCTATACAAAAATAGTTACTCCCCCCATCCTTGATCGAACGACCCGCCATCGTTCGATCAAGGTTAAAAAAAAATTTTTGGGAAAAAATTTATATATAAAGTAAAAAATATATATATATATATTTTGTTTATTTACTTTTAAATAAGAGGGTTAAGAGTATTTAATAATTATTTTTACAGCAAAAAATTAAATTAATTTCATAAAAATACCATTTTTAATATTTTGATTTATTAGTCACCCTTTTAAACTGTATAAATTTTAATTTGTTCCTTATTAAACTAAATTTTTTTTTTAAAAATTTTAAAGAATCTCTATTTTATTAGATTATTGAGTTTTTAAGCCTAGGCTGATGACTAAATCAATTCGGATGGTTGATTTCGAAGCTTTCTGTCGTCTAAAATCTCTAAAACAACTTAATTATGTGCATCTTCCCAAACTTTTGATAACTAATATTTTTATGTATATAAAAATTTGCATGATATGAAAATCGTTCGATCAAGGATGGGGGTTAATTTCCCCAATTTTTAGGAATTTTTACAGTCAATCGTTCGATCAAGGATGGGGGGGAGTTAGGTTACTTTTAGAAAATAAAGCATCAATTTCTTTAGAAAATGCACAAGGAAAAAATCCATTAGAGCTTGCTACAAAGCAAAGAATTCTTGAATTAATCCCTCAATACTCAGGCAACGAATTATTGCATAAATATTCTAAAATAAGCTCTGAGGATAAGCCTCCAAGTTTTAGTGGAGAAGTCTACTGAACTAACCCATGGCAAATAAATGATAAACTTATATTTTTATTTCTTGATACTCAAGAAGGAAGTTTGAAACATTACAATCAGCGATCAACTTATATAGACTCTTTGCCTCCAGACATCTCAATACAAATTAAAGATATCCAAGATATCAGACCAGTTTCAAATACTCACAATGATCAAAGATACTACTTTTCTATAGAAACAAGAGAAAAGCCCATCAAATATTACTGTAAATATTCTGATATGGCCAATGTTTGAATAAAACAAATTCAAGAAGCTGTGCAATATTTCCAATTAAAAGGCTTTGATAATGGGTCCAAAGAAGAAAATAAAAACATTTTAAATAGAGCATGCACACATTTTGAGGAAAATGCAGATGAAAACTCAGATATAGAAGAGGATGGACAGTCAGTAGGGTTTAATAGTTTTGATATCATTGAAGAACTTGGAAATGGAAGCTTTGGGCAGGTGTTTAAGGTCAGGAAAAAGAACGATGGAGAAATTTATGCCTTGAAAGTGCTTACTCCTTATGATCGAATAAAACCATTGGAAAAATCCCTATTTTTTGCCCAAAAACCCACCGACAAAAATTTTTATGAAAAATATTTTTATATATAAGTGATAATTATTATAATTAAATATATAGTAATTCTCTTTCATTTTAGACAACTTGCATTTTAAAGTGTAAATTTTACAAATTAAATAATTATTTACTATAAAATTAGTTCGAATTTGAATTTTGAAATTTTGAAAAAACAAAATTTACTATAAAATTTATACAAAAACTCCCTGTGAGCAGCAAAATTTTTTGTTCACTCACGGAGAGGGTAGTTAATAAAAGCTCATTAAAAAGGCATAACCAGCTAAAATATGCTATAGCTGAATGCAAAATATTAAAATCGAGCAAAAATCCATTTATTATTAAGCTGCATTGGGCTTTCCAAACACCAAAAAACCTTTATATGGCGCTTCAGTATTGTGGAAATGGTGATTTAGAGCAATTGATAGAAAATAAAAGATATTTAAATGAAAAAGAGGCACAGTTTTATATAGCTGAAGCCATATTAGCGATTGAATATCTGCATTCAGTTAACATTGTTTATAGAGACTTAAAGCCTCAAAATATTCTTCTTGATGAAGATGGACATATAAGGCTAGCTGATTTTGGCTTACCTCATCCAATTAAATCGGCAAACTATTAGAAAAATCCCTATTATTTAGCACCTTTTGTGAACAAAAATTTTTCAATATAGCACATTTTATAAAAATATTTTTGAAAATAATTGATTAGAATAGAATTAGATTGAACGCGGATTGATTTATTCTCCATTCCCAAAGTAGCGTTCCACGAATGCAGCCCCAATACTTCCTCACACGGGCGGCAGAGGTATGCAGGTAGCTTCCATTAGCAAGAGCCCGAGCCTAACCCTCTGAGCAGAGCATTTTTCTAATCAAACCGCCTATGCGGATCGTCCCTGGGAACCTTATTTCCAGCTCAAGCCTTTATAAATATTACTCAGACCTGGAAGCCTAAGGTCAGTAGCTCTTTAACTGAGCCATTTTAAACTGGAGAGATTTAGACCTTGAGAGTTGTCCAACTCGTATTTCCTTTTTCATCAAGCAGATTAAGCAAGTAATTCACCCTTATCCTATATGGCACCCAACCTGGGCCAGGGTGATGCTGGTAAAACGCGTAGATTCACCACTCGAATCAAGCAACTAATCTGCAGAAATAATACTGGGCTCTCGTTCGAGGCTAACCCAACATTTGGATAGCTCTGTGTACCAAAAGCCCATGCCCGGATATATAAATTTAAAAAATTAACCCTTTTGCGATGAAAGCAAAATTTCTTTGAGAGCCTCTAGGGGGATTTAGCAAAGGAAAATATATCAAAGTGAAACCCTGCCATGACATTTTGTGGGTCTCCAGCATATTTAGCACCAGAACTATTATCAAAGAATGGAGCCTGAAAGCCAGCCGATATCTATTCAATTGGCGTAAACCTCTATGAAATGCTGGTAGGGCATCTTCCATTTAACGAGCAAGATGTCAGTAAAATTTACAAGCAGATTTCATCTGGCAAATTAAGGTTTCCAAAAAACATCTCCTCTGATGCAAAGCATCTTATTCAAAGTTTAATGCATAAAAACCCTGAAAAAAGACCAACAATTTCTCAAGTTAAACAGCATCGCTTTTTCTGCGATATTAACTGGGATTTGCTTAAGATAAAATAACAAAATTTATAATTAAAATAAAATTAATAATTTATAAAATTTAATAAAATTAATGTTTATTGCGAAAGTTAGTAAGAAAAAAATAAATCCACCTTTAGACCCAAGCTTGTTTTCCTATAAATCTGCTCAAGAGATCTGTGATGTAGTTTTTGTTGACTGTGATTACGAGTCTGTTGACGTGTTTAACGAGGATTATGAAAGATAAGTTTTTCATAAGAAATTAATTATTCATTAAACACTAAATTTCCAAGAATAACCTATATGAGTTTCTCTAAATTCTAGCACCTCTGGCACATCTTCAAATGCTTTCGAAATTTCTTCCCATGTCACTGGTATCTGGACATTTCGCTTTCCCACGTCTTTTGACTTGCCTTCTAGCTTAGCAAATCCAAAAGAATTTAAATTATTAAGCATCTCCATAAATTCTTGCCATGGGAGCGCTTCACCACCTCTTCCGCAAATAGCTCGTGAATAGGCTGAATGAAGCTGTGAAGTTGTGATATTTTTATTTGATCCATCATTAGCTTTTTTCGCTGATAAGTCTTCAATTAATCTTTTGCATATAACAACTGCAGATTTTTGAAGTTGAGGCAGATGTTTTAATTCATTGATATTGGAATTTCATTTCGTGGCTGTTTTTATAGTATGTCTTTTTACAATGAATAGAAGCATTCCTAGCAATAAGCCGTTAGTCTATTTATATATGAAAACAGAATAACGGCTGTTAGTAGGTTGCTTGCTTCTATTCATTGCAAAAGATATATTCGTTAGGTCAATTTTTCCATCTCTCATAGCATTTTTGCAAATATCAAGAGCTTGCCTTACATCTCCTAATTTTTCGACTTGCCTGGCACAAAATTCCATAGCACGGCTATAGGCATATCCTTAAGATAGCCCGATATGGGCAAGGGATAGAGGCCAACGTTTCCCACTTGGTCGGCCAACTTGGATTGGCCGAACTAAGTGGAAGGAGGCTCATTCGCCACTTACCACTTGGCTCGACCAACCTGAGTTGGCCGGATCAAATAGGAAATTTTGGCCTGTATCCCTCGCCCATATCGGGCTATCTTAAGGATATGCCTATATCTTTTTCACCAGAAATGTTGTGTGTCATAATATTAAGCAGTTGATCTTTTGAGTAAGGAGGGAAAACAATTATTTCTGGCATGCATGATCGACTATCAAGCTCAGGCATTAAAAGATCAGGCATTCCGACTAGATTTGATATAGAGACTAATAAAATTTTTCCATTAGTTCGCTTTGGGAGCATAAAAAGCTTTATCACTTGCTCTTTGGTTCATCGGTGGATCAAACTTTCAAATTCGTCAATTATCAATAAAATGTGGTGGGAAAGGGATTTAATGACATCAATAAGATTGGATTCTAACAGAGCAGGTTTTGATTTAGGTTTTTTTGGAAATTCGTTAGAAATGTGCTTCCAAAAATCAGTAAAGCTGGCTATTTCCATAGCATTCAAAGAAATTATAAACTTGAAGCGTGATTTTTTTCTTCGTTTTAGTTCCTCAATAATTTTCTCAATTGTGAATGTTTTCCCTGTTCCAGGTTTTCCGCAGATATAAAGATTTAGGGAATTTTTTGGATCTTCATCATCATCCTCCACAAAATCAATAATTTTAATAAAAATTTTGTTGTAAAGATCGTCTCTCCCAAGCAGCTGCTGCTGCGGTAATTCGATTTCTTTAGTTTCGTTGTTCTCTAATTTCATCTTTTTAGAGCTTGATAATTGTCGTTCCGCCATAATATTTTACTAATTAATTATCTAAGCAAAAGAAATTAAGTAAAAATAAAGAAATAATTTTATGATGAAGACTTTAAGTTTTTCTTTATAAATGCTTTGAAGCTTCATTCATTTCGAAGGTTTAAACCATTTCATTAATTTATATTGCAAAATAAATTAATAAATTAGCTAAATCAAGACCTATTACATAGAAATAGTTTGCCATCTGTCTAGATCTCTTATTCGAACGCAGCAGCCTTTCGATGTTTCATCTTCATTCATGCAGCAAGACCAAGCTTCTTTTTCTAAATCTTCATTCATAACCCACGCTCCATCATGAAAATATTCTTTCGTTTTCCTCGTTTTTAGTGTTTTTCCTAGTGCAGGCTTAAAGGTTTCATCATGAATTTCAACCTTCGCAATCTCAGCTTGTCTCTGTTTAATTTTATATTTTTCCACCATCTTAAACACCCCAGCTGCAGTTTTTTCTTTGCTTGATCCAGGACATTCATATAAATACTCTTGCCTTATTTTATTCCTAAGTTCTTCCTCTTGGTTTTTTATATCCCTTAATTTTTCATTCAAAATTGTTTGACCTTCATCAGGCTTCACATATCCTTTAATTTGAAGCAATTTCTTATTTTTTTTGGCTGTTTCTTGCATTGATTCTTGTGTTCTGTGTAAAAGTTACAATTTTTGATTATTTTTATTAGATTCGCGAATATTGAATTCTGTGCTCACATTTCAATTGGTATAGTTATTACGTGTTTCAGTCCCTGACCACATTTTATTGCTTTTTGTTTTATTTGCTTCGGGCTCGTTAAAATCGCGAAGGCCTTGCCTAATTTCGAATTTTTTCTTTTCAAGAGGAATTTGGTCTGAATAATATTTTGTGCGATCCACATAAGTGCTACGGTTTCAGGCTTGCTTTTTGAGGCAAAGAATATCAAGTGCTATGAATTCTTTGATTTCTTCAACAACTTGCTTAGCTTTTGGAGGAACAAGATCTGGGTCGAATGCTTTCATGTCTGGCAGGTAATTAACCGTTCCAGATTTTGCGCTTCCAACGATATTTTTTATTCTTTTTTCGGAAGAGGATTGAAGGCTCCTTGATTGTTGAATAATTGGATGGATATCAGGTAAAGAAGATTGCCTAGTTGGATGACTAGTTGTCATGTAACTGAGAATATGGAATTTAGAAGAAAAGGGAGGAGAAAAATCTATAATAGTTTATGATGAAATAGCTAAGGAGCATTTTGGCTAGTTAGACATTAGCTGTATTGTCAAATTAGTTCGCTAGCTAAAAAGTACTCTTTGTGGCTATTCTTTGTAAATGTGTATAATAGACCACCAAAAATGAATTATAATGAAAATTTCACAGTTGAAAACTATAGAAAAATTAAGAATTTTTCAATAGAAATAATTTTTAACCCATAAAAATATTTTTCTAATGGTTGCTTTACTGAATTTTAGACATAAATATAGGCGAAAACTATACAGGTTTAGCTGGAAAGTTATTTTTTTATGCATCTAAAAGTATGTCTCAAGGTTTATTTTGAGATATATCGTTCCTGTGCTAATTTCTAGATATATTTCTCTGATTTCTGAGCTGCCAGAAGTTAAAAGCCAAAAGCTTTCAATTGAAAAGGGTTTATAAAGCATATATCTTAACTATAAAAATCTATGGATATTATTGGTTTTACTAAAGCATGTATTATTCCAATAAATATTATAACCCAATTTATAAAGTAATTTTTTTACAGCTTATGCTTTTTTAATAGTCTTTCCCTTCATTTTCTAAAGGTTTTCTAACTAATCGTTTTCCTTTTCTCAACACATATGTTCTCAATCCTTGTGGATCAAGCAAATCTTGAGCATCACTATGATTAAAGCACGCTAAAAACTCATCTAATTCAATTTCTTCACAACTCTCTGGGTCTTTGCCTAAAAATTTCCGTAAAACTGATCCTAAAGCTTTTTCTTTACTTACTCTGATTTTTTCTGTATAGCTGGTAATCTCTTTTTCATACATAGGAACTAAATTTGATTCGTGACATAAAATGGGTATAAAATCAATAGCGTTCATAAGCAAAATCTTTATCATTATTTCAACGCTTTCTCTGGTTATAGTTTTTCTGTTTGAAGAATCAAATATTTCAAATAAAAGCTTAGCTTTCTCCTTCGGTTTGCCATCACTTAAACAAATCCCAAGCATTAATAATGCTTTGAAATCATAATTACCGTCATCTAGCTTGAATTTCTCATAGAAATCTTCAATATGTGGACATTCATGGGTGTTTCTTGCTTTTAGCCTCAAGTGGACCATGATTTCTTGCATTTGTCGGCTGTTAATGGTTCCGTTTGAAGCATATTTTCTGAACATTAAATCAATTAGCTTGCAAGTGCAATTGCTATATCCTAACTCGCTCTCCTTAGCGAACAAAAACAATTTGTTCGCTCACGGAGGGGGTTTAATTTTGTTTTTTTAAAAAAATTTATATATATAAATTTTATAGAAAAAATGTTTTATTCAAAATTTAAAAAACCCTAATTCGCAAAAATTGGAAAGAAATATTAAATTTAATTTGTAAAATTTATGTTTTAAAACGAAATTTGTTTAAAATTAACAGAATTAGCTAGAGATTTCATTATAATAATTATCACTTATATATAAAAATTTTTGCTCGCTCACGGAGGGTGGTTTTTGGGCAAAAAATAGGGATTTTTCTAATGGTTTTGTTCGCTCATAGGGGAGTAAGTATCTTTCAACTGAAATGATAGCTATTTCTTCCTCACTTAAATCTTCTCTGCTTGTAGAACAGCCCATTTATAAATAAATCTGTTATTCAATATTTTTATTATCATCGCTTTCTTCAGATTCTTTTAACTGATTTTCTTCTTTTTGTAGCCTTCTACGCCTCTGCCTATCTTTTTGCTTCTTAATCTTTTCAATTTTTATCCCTTTTTTGCTTTCAGCACCATATAATTGGAATTCAATTTTTTCCTCAAGCCTTTTGTAAGCGATTTCTCTATTCTCATAGAGCTGCCTAGAATCGTGAGCTTTTACCATGATTCCTGTAGGGATATGCTTTAAGCACACGCAATTAGTGGATTTATTTACTTTTTGACCTCCAGGTCCTCATCCTCTCGTTAAAGTTTCTTTTACATCTGTAGGGTTAAGTGTGAACTTGCCAAAAGATCTGTATAAAAGTCTTACTCCCCCCCCTCCGTGAGTGAACAAAACCATTAGAAAAATCGCTATTTTTTGCCCAAAAACCCACCCTCCATGAGTGAACAAAAATTTTTTTTAATACAAAAAATTTTTTTTTATGGAAAATAATTTTGATATATAAATGATAATTAGTATAATGAAATCTAGAGCTAATTCTGTTTAATTTTTAAACGAATTGCTTTTTAAAACATAAATTTTATAAATTAAATTAATATTTGCTTTCCAATTTTTGCAAATTAGGATTTTTTTGAATTTCGAAAAAAAAATTTTTTATAAAATTTATATATAAATTTAAAAAAAAAAAAAATTAACCCCCCTCCATGAGTGAACAAAATTTTTTTGTTCACTCATGGAGGGGGGGGAGTTAGCATAATCTTTAAACCTTCTATTAAGTATATTAAATATGCAATTTTGCATATAGTTTATTATGATGACAAATATCAAGGATGAGCCTCTCTTGCTTCGTAAATTCAAAGATATAAACTACTTCACAACTGACGAAGAATTCCAAAGCTTCCCAGAGAACAAGCTTCCATTTCTGAAAAGAATTGTATGCTCATGAAAATGAATAGTTCTCTTTTTTACAATGATCTCACAGCAATTCTTTTTCTTATCAGCCATAAAATCTGCTAACTCCCCCCCCCCTCCGTGAGCGAACAAAAAAATTTTGTTCACTCACGGAGGGGGGTTAAATTTTTTTTTTTAAAAACAATTTATATATAAATTTTATAAAAAATATTTTTTTCGAAATTTAAAAAAAATCCTAATTTGCAAAAATTGGGAAGCAAATACTAATTTAATTTGCAAAATTTATGTTTTAAAACGCAATTTGTTTTAAAATTAAACAGAATTAGCTCTAGATTTCATTATACTAATTATCACTTATATAGCAAAATTTTTTCTATTAAAAATTTTTTCTATTAAAAATATTTTTTGTTCACTCACGGAGGGTGGGTTTTTGGCCAAAAAAATGGCGATTTTTCTAATGGTTTTGTTCGCTCACGGAGGGGGGGGGGAGTAAAGGAAAAAGCTTAGTTTTAGGCTTTTTTCTTCTTATATTGATGACAATTATTATCTGGATCTTAGGCATAAAGTCAAAAACTGCTCCACAGAAAAAGAGCCTTGTTTTCTTACTCCCCCCCCCCCCCTCCGTGAGCGAACAAAACCATTAGAAAAATCACCATTTTTTGACCAAAAACCCACCCTCCGTGAGCGAACAAAAATTTTTTTTAATAGAAAAAATTTTAATGGAAAAAAAATTTTGATATATAACTGATAATTAGTATAATGAAATCTAGAGCTAATTCTGTTTAATTTTAAACAAATTGCGTTTTAAAACATAAATTTTGCAAATTAAATTAATATTTGCTTCCCAATTTTTGCAAATTAGGATTTTTTTAAATTTCGAAAAAAATATTTTTTATAAAATTATATATAAATTTTTTTTTTAAAAAAAAAATTAACCCCCCTCCGTGAGTGAACAAAATTTTTTTGTTCGCTCACGGAGGGGGGGGGGGAGAGTTAGGAATAATTGATGTGACTTATTTATTTATAGTCTTATCAACTGCTGCTAACATTTCACCTATATTTTTGGCAGCCTTATTGCAAATTTCTATTCTTTTTAGGATGTTTTTGATGAAATTTACACAATATCATCCATTTTTACTTACACATTATTTAGCTGGAATAATTATTATTGTTAGCGTTTCGGTGAATTACGGGTATAATGGGAATGATTATTCATATTTGCTATTATTAGGGATTTTGCTACAAACGACAAGTGCTGTGTTCAAAATAAGCTATTTAAGGAAAAATATAGCTGAAGAGATAGCAGTCAATAAAGTCACCTTATTGTCTTCCACGGTATTTGGAGGGGCATTTTTACCGCTTGTTTTAGCAATGCAAGGAATTTCTATTGGAGACCACTTGAATGAAGGTTTTAAATGTATGGTAGGGATTGGTTGTGACTTATTGCCAGTTTTCATTTTTTGTTTAGGGATCAGTGTAGCAGCTCATCATTATATGCTAAATAATGGTATTGAGTTAAATTGTCGTAAGGCAATTATCGGATAAGTATTAGCATGATTATCTAGGGTAGATCCATCTAGCCTAAGGCTTAGCTCCCTAAGCTAGAGCCATCTCTTGTGGACGATTATTTATTCTATATAGATAAAGACTTAGTCAGTGGGAGTAAAAAAACTGTTAGTCTTTCTGCCAAGGACAATAAAAAAATTGTGGAAGGAATAGAACTTTATTCTCGGCAGCCATCCCAATCTCCATAGTCTATTCCAAGCGAGGTAGACTTCATATATTTGCGCATAGAGATAGATTTAAATTCTACACATTAATGCACCTCTTAGTCCATCTTCCGTCGACGTCACTATTTTATGCCTAAAATAATGGAAATAAGTTATTGGTTATGCTGGCATATGCGAGGAAACTCACTAGCCATCACTTCCTTACCAAAAAGGTCGCCCTTCGGATCCGGATTGAAGTACCTGCCCAAGGGATCAACCCCCTGGAGAGAACCACTCCTCTGAAGAGTGCCCTATGAGAGAAGACTATGTGATAGGCAAAAACTATGAAACCCATCTGACAGGGACAAGAAAACCTTGGGGTAGAAGCAAAGTTTCCCTCTTTTGTCAAGGTTTTCCAAGCCTGAAAATCTACTTCAAAAAGGGACCACCCTGCTTTCAGTTTCATCAGGATGGGCCTACCTGCTCCATAAGGAGTGTCTCGATGATCAATTTCTGCCAATATCACCATTTTATTACTAAAATAGTGGAAAGGAATTTAAAGAGGGCCAAAGAGTCGTACATATGATGAGTGGCCTTTTAACACTAGTTGGTTTTTCCTTATCTGGAGTTTTATTTGACGATTTTTCAACTGAACTTGTAGAAGTTTTGACTGGTATTATTGCTGCATTTGGCTGCTCTGTGTATTATTTTTATCCAGAAGTTCCAATTAAATTTAGTTATTCGAATTAGTTTCTAATAAAATTGGGTGCAGGTCAATGACATAGCCTTTTTGATAGTGTTCATTTCACCGAAGTGCTTTTGGTCAAAATTTTTAAATAGTGTACCCATTTGGCCGAAATTAACGGCTTTTTCGGTCAAATGTCTCACTGTCAAAAATGATTAGAACAAATTTTCCCCTATGAGATGTCGCACTATTTTCGAAGTCATTTGACATGGAGCCAATAAAATTGCCATTTTTGTAATGAATTTATCTTGGAGTTGTTGCCTGGGTTTTAACAAAAAGAAGGATGGAGAATCAAGAATCACGCCAAAGACTGATACCGTTTCAAATCGAAATTGAGTTGATTTGGATAATAATGAGAGAAACAAAGAAAAGATTGCAAAACTAAGGAGAAGTATAAGAGAAAGCCTTGAAAAGCAGTTAAATGAGCAAATCCCAAGAAGGCCTTCAAAAGATTTAAATAAAAGCAAAGAAATATTTCCACTTTATACGGAAATGGATGGGAAATATGTAGATGACGGAAAGAAAATTGAAATTTTATTTTTACAATAATGTAAGTATCGTCTATTCATAATAATTTCGAGGTTTTTCGCTAATAATCTCTTATTGTTTATGGATAATGATAGAATTTATTTCAAACGGTCTTCATATCATTTTGCATACACTAGAGTACCCTGCTATTAAAAATAACCGGAGAAAATTATGTGAAAAAATCAATTAATAGCACTATCTGCACTGCATCGATGATTTTTTAATAAATTATTAAAAATCTTGAGTTAACAAGCAATTTGTAACAGAAAATTAAAAGGTTGCAATAGTTGTTTCAATCTAAAGTGCTAAAGATAAATAATAAAGTATAGGAGAGAAAATAAAATATATCGCCATATAGCTGGAGAAATATTATTACTCACAAATAAGTTTGAATATAATTGTTTTATATATGAGATTGCTTACATAGCTTGATTTTAAAGCATTTTAGGATGATTCAAGTGGGATGATAATAAATTTCTTATTTTATTGCCGTGCGAATTCAATTGCTAGTTAATTTGATATTAAATTCTTAAGCTCTCTTTTATAAATTGGATCTTAAGCTTTTTGCTGAACAATATTAGTTTTAAGACTTTTTCTTCTTAGAGCTCGATAGAATTAAGAAAATTTGTGCCAAATTCATTATGGCCTATATTGGATTCGGAAATAGGCAATACATAACAAGAATTCTAGGATTGAATGAAGCCGCAAAATATATTACATTAAGAATTGGGAAGATTGAAATGAGAATGAAATTTTACTTTTTATTTTAGAGGGTTTTTATTGAAGCTTATTGAAGTTTATTGAATTTTGATAGAAAAACAAGAGAAGTGCTGCATTACAGCTTTAATTTTAAGTTAATAGTTAATAATGAATAGTGAAAGCTATAATTATAAAAGAAAAGCAGCTATTGAGAGTGGAAAGATTTTAGCATATTGCCAAAGGAAAGTTAATTCGTGACTGTACTTATATTAATTTCGCTATAGCCAAAACATTTTTTAAAAAAGTAAACAGATTATCAAATTCCTCTATCAAAAAAATTAACAAAAATAATGAAAAATTACTATGCTAGAAATACCAAAAGACCAAGATAATATATATAAAGTAAGAAAGAAGTAATTGTCTTAAGCATGCTTAAAGCAAGCTTACAATGGAGTTGCTTGTTGAAATGTTCAATATGTAAATAAATATTTATAACTAATTTTTTTCTTTATATTCCAGCCTCAAATCTGTAAAATCAAAAAAATTCGCATAAGCCCCAATTTTTAAAGTTTATTATTTTTAAATAAATTAAGCCCTTAATTAATGTTGAATAATGCACATGCTATAAATCTTTATACTTTTATTTATTATAGTTACCATATTCTTTCACAATAACTTTTCTGTTTAACTCAATCATGGCATACATCACTTTATAAAATATAGTGGAACTCGCAATATTCAATATGTAATTACTAATAGCATAGAGCTGAAGCTATTTAATGATAGATGCTATAGGATTTAGTGAGTAGTTGATAATTATTTAAATTGTGAATTTTAATAAATCAATAATTCTGAATAGTTCAGTTAAAATTAATAATTTAGTATTTCTTTTGTTTTTTAATTATTAATTAATATGGAAATCCATAATTATAATATCTCTTGCTTTCAAACTGCATGCTGATAAGAAAAATTAAAAGTTTATTATTTTTTATTGCCGATAGGATAGCAAAATTTATTTTCTTTTATCAAAGATAATAATTGATATGCAGCATAGCAGACAAAATTCATCTTGCAATTATCAAAGATTTATCAAAGCACTTTTTACTTTAATTATGCTTTCAGCGTCCTCAGAAGTTTTAATAGCATACTCAAAGCCTTCAAGTGTTACTGCAAATTTGATTTCAAATATCCGATTAGAAATTTCTGGCATTAATTCAACTGAAATTTCTTTATGTGATTTTTCCCAATTGGAAGAAGAAATTCTAGCTCGGCCAAATCTGCTTGCAATTTTTGATATAACCAATAGCCTAGATTCTGAGTTCAAGATCTCAAAACTCTGCGAAGATAACTTTCTCATACATTTTGTGGTTTCTGACAATTTGGTTTACCATAATAAAAAAACTTTTTCCCTCTCATGCTCAAAACAAATTTTAAGAGAGGCTTTTATTGCTACTTTAGGCTACTTTAACTGAACTGATGGGATTGCTTTAACTACTGTAGAGAAATACTCAGATTCACAGCTTTTGCTCAATGATTACTCTATTGAGCTGTTTTCACTTAGCTCAAATAGCTCAATTCAAAATTTTGTGCAAAGAGACCTAATGAATTTAGGCTCGTCACTTTTTTATTTATTTGCTGACAAAAATACTTCTCTTGAAATCCAGCAAGCATTAATGAATTCAAAAATGCTGGCCAGTGAAACAGGAATTTTGCTTATCGGTGAAAGCAGTTATGGATCCACTGTTGAAGGAGCTCTAGCAGTTGTCGAAAAAGGCAGAGAATTAGTTGATTCTTATGAAAAATACTTATCAGTTGCTTTATCTGAATTAATTTTAATTTTAAACAATATTTCAACCGTAGATGATTTATGAATCTTGCTATCAAAAATGTGTCCAAATCATTATTGCTTCAATCAATTTTCTCTTATAAATATCAGCCAAGGCCAAAGAAAAGTTGTAGGATCCATTGTAGGAAAAAAAATTTCTATAACCTCCCCTATCATATTTCCAGGAAATTTAGAAAAAACTCCAGCATCTCAAAAAAAAATTTTATACATCAGCGCAAACGACGGAATAACTAACCCTGGCTCTGTGTCTGTGCCAGCAATAATACGCCATTTATGGGGCCTTACACTTGCAGTCAAAACTATCAATACCAAGTCTGATATCTTACAAAATTTTCAGCTGAAAGTTAATGATTTTGACTGTGGAGTTAGTATATATAATGCAACGTTTTTTAATAATTGCATAAGCAAAGATAGGAATAAATTGGGATTAGCCCATATTTTTTCTATAGGGACCCCGACTGCTTACGGGGAAATTGCTACACTGGCAAAATTAAACATTACTATACCTTGTGTTGGAGCTATAAACGTTGACCCAGGCCTTTCTAATATGACTCAATATCCATTTTATACACGTGTAAGCTTGCCAAGTAATGTATTATATGCACAGGCTCCTTTAATATTAAAAGTTCTTGGCTGGAGCAGCGTTGCAGTCCTCTATCAAAATGACAGCTTGGGAATTACAGCCTATCATTATATTAGCCAAACCGCTGAAAAGCAAAAAATAAAAATTGTTAATTCTCTAAAAATAATCCCAGCCCTCCTTAATAGGGATCAGCTAAAAAATTATACTAATGTGATACAAGATATCATAGATTCGCATGCTAGGATGGTAATATATGTATTGAATCCTCCTTTAACAGATTATGTTACAGAATTATTCTATGATTTAGGCATAAGAAAAGGGGATATTTTTATTTACTCAGTTATAGAAGTTTCCTATGTTTGGCGCTGTAAGGCCGATAAATTCTGATCGGAATTTATCGGTAGGTTGCACAAATCAATGCCTTGGTCGGACCCAAAAAGCGATTTGGTCCGACGAACTTGGAAAGCCTGGGAAAATGTCTGCGCTTTTAGCGCTATATAGAGGAAACCTCTATATTTCTGCATGGCTCTCTTCGATTGGTAATAAAGATGATTATACATATAAAAGACTAAATATTGCTGTGCCGTTGATGACTGTTATCCAATCGGCATTTGTTGACGAAAAAGGGAGAAAAATTCATGATGAACTATATGCAGTTCATGGAAACAATGAGCCTACTTCTTATAGTTGCTTGTATTATGATGCTACTTATTTGATAGCAGCAGCTTTGGACTGGACCATAAACCAAGGGAATGATTACACCAATCCTTATATTCTTCAGGCATCTATTAGGAATATAAAATTTACAGGGTGCAGTGGAAAAATTTATATACAAAAAGATAGTAATGATGTGCAATTAACAAGTTTAACTATCCAATCAAATTATTATAATGCCTCAACTGATATTTTAACAGCATATAACGTAGGGTATTTTACACCTACAAGCTTGCAAATGCTGGCTATAGAAAGTCCTATTATATATGCCGATGGGACTACAAATAAACCTGCAGACTTCATAACCACAAGAACAAGCTGCCCATTTGATGATAAATTAAGGCGAAGATTTCCTAAAGGCCAAGGACTGGCTTTTGGGATTTGTTTTTTTGTAGTATTAGTAACTGTAATTGCCACTTTTTATATTTGAAAAAAGTGGTGGAATATAAACGTTGAGGAGCTTATAAAAAGCGAAGAAATTTCAGTTGAAGACATGATTGTTGGGGCTACAATTGTTGTAGAATTTTTCCAGCTGCTTTCACAGGGTCCTGATATTCGACCCTTGAATTCTTTTCTTGCAAACATAGGAGATGCACTGTCGTTAGATCTCAAAAACTTTTCGAAGCTTGAAGATGGCGTTTTTTGGTGGTTTGCAGGCTCAATTATTACTTTATGTGTGCTGTGAGCTATTTTTTGCGTTGAAATTATTTTTCATCTAGATGAAAAATTTAATCGCATTTGATTCTTTAGAGAGTTGGGAGTCATAGCTGATTACTCGATGCCAATTTTAGGAAACTTGTGCTTCATTCCATTTATATCGATCCTTTTGGAAATTTTTGTATGTGATCACTCTATTGGAAATAACTGATCGGATAGCTATCTCTCTGTTGATTGCTATCAGTTCTGTTGGCAAGGCAATCATCTTACTTTTGCTATCTTATCTGCGCTCTCATTAGTCTTATATGAGCCTTTGGCTGTATTCTGCAGACCTCTTTGGCAAGAGTTTCAGCATACGTTGCATGTGAAATCATTTCCTTTATATTTGATGATTATATTATTGATGTGTATTTAGATTTCCTATTTTCTAAGCACCATGCGCTCCACAGCGTTAGCTGTGGGTGGACTCTCTCAGGGCAACTTGAGTCTGAGTTGAAACCATCCGATTTTTCGGTCTAGGCATTTCCCCAATCGTCTTCCCAATGTGGATTGCCATAAATCTCCATTTCAAACCCAGTGACAGCTAACCAAATCCTTCTTAGCTTAGACCAGAACCCCCTTAATCGGGAATCATCTAAAACTAAAGACCTTCGCCCTTTAGATTTTTATTGAGCCTGCCTTTCCTTGCTCACCTGGATTAGCTTCAAAAGAAAAATGCATAGGCAGGGCAGGTCACTCATCAGCGGCCATTTTATGCATATTATATATGATGATAAAAACAATTATACAAGTGATGCTCATAGTTCTAAATAAAACTATTAAGAGGTCAAATGATATTGCCCATGGATTTATATTTTCATTTATGATTTTGCTTTATTTAGCATTCGTGTGGAGATTCAAAGCTTATAATTATGGAAGATTCAACTGGTGGCACCAACTGAGTCTTGTAGGAGTTGCATGGGTATCTTGCCTTTCAACAATAAATTTCTTAGTTGAAGGATCGAGTTTTCCATGAGTTGCTCTAATTATAGCTGGATGGGCAATCATAATTCTTACAGGACTACTTGTCCAAAAGAAGAAATATCCAAGCTTGCTATTCAGAAAGAAGGGAAAAGACACTTCATCTTTATTCAAATTCGCATTTACTTTTGGAAAGAAATCTAGAACGCACCATTTAAAAATCGAACCTCAAACACTGGATTTGTTTAAGTCATAATATAAATAAAATTATAATATAAACTGAAATTATATTAAATAAAAGCATTCAATATTCCTATTTATAATTTGACACAAATAAACTAGATTCCACAGCCTGAAGCCAAATGGAGTCCACGAGTACTAACTCCCCCCTCCGTGAGCGAACAAAACCATTGGAAAAATCCTTTTTTTTGCCAAAAAACCCACCCTCCATGTGCAAACAAAATTTTTTTATAAAAAAAATACTGATATATAAATGATAATTAGTATAATGAAATATCTAGCTAATTCTGTTTTAATTTTAAATAGCTTGCATTTTTAAAGCATAAATTTTGCAAATTAAATTAATTTTTGCTTCTCAATTTTGAAAAAAAATTTTATATATTAATGTTTTTAAAAAAAATAGCCCCCCTCTGTGAGCGAACAAAAAAATTTTGTTCGCTCACGGAGGAGGGGAATAAGCATTGTGTTCCGGATTTTGCCTTCCTTATCCTTCGATGAAGCATTAGTATCTTACCAGTTAACATTCGGGCAAAATGCCTTTTACTGCTGGAGAGCTCTGATCCCGAATATGGAGGCAGGTTTGACATATGTCGCTATTTTAATGTATGCCGAAGACAAAAGTATAGCTAGTACCGTACTAGCTAGGGGCTCATACCTAAGTGGGACTCTAGTCGCTGAAGCAGCAGCTATCAAATAACTAAGTTATGCACTTCAAGAGTCCAAGGAAGCATTAAGAAAAGGCCAAAAGATGGGGAGAGCTATCTTTTGTCGAATGCAGACAAACCCAGCGAAGTTCAACTACAGATGAGCAAACCTTCTTCGAAGCCTTGCATTGGATATAACGCTAAATAAGGAGACTCTAATCATTAATCCTAATCCTATTTATAATTTTGTGAGCTTGCATTAAGAATACTTCAATAATTCTATTTAAAAATCGTTAAACTAGATTATGCAAATTTTTCCTTGACTAACTACTTGATTAATTCTCTTTAAAGAGATTTGCGAAATTTGACTCATTGCGATTTTATTTGTTGCAAGCCAAAATAATTCTGTTGGGTTCTAACTTTCTTTAGGATTAATCTAAAAATCATCTTATAGTATCTAAAATGTTAAAAACATAATATTGATTGCAATCCTATGCTAGAAAGACAGTTGGGAAGTATTTTAAAATAAAAAGGAAAATTGATTGCCCAATTATAATTAAAATGAATTTTTCACAAATTCGCAAGTCTATAGATCACATAACTTATAATGCAAATTAGCTATCTTAAATATTTCTCTTTAGTTTTTATAGTATTCTTTAATCATTTTTACTAACTCAAATTCCTCCATAAGCGAACAAAACCATTCGAAAAATCCCCTTTTTTTGGGACAAAAATTTTTTTATATATATAAGCGATATAGTTAGTTGCTTAAATTTGAACATTGCAACCTACATGTGGAATCTTTTCCACGGTGAAAAATTCCACATGTAGGTTGCAATGTTTAAATTTAAGCAACTATAGATAATTATTTTAGTGAAATCTCTAGCTAATTCTATATATTTTAAGCGGCTTGCATTTTAAAAAATAAATTTTATGAATTTTATTTATATTTGATTTCGAACTTCTTAAAATTACTATAAAATTTATATATAAATTTTTTAAAAAAATTAACCCCCTCAGTGGAATAAGTCTTAATTATTAATCAACATGCAGCATGACAATAAAATTAGATTTGGGAGTCATCAATGATATTTCAAAAAAATTTTCTTTTTGAACTTAATTGCAGTTACATTTTCCTCGGAATTTTTAATTGTTGAGTCCAATTTCTCAAAAATCGTTGCGTCCAGCTTGATCGCAGACATAAAATCAGGTATTCTGGCCAGTTCTTCAATTGGAATTATTTCCTATGATTATTCGTTACTAAAAGAAGAAATTTCAACTCGAACAAATCTCCTTGCAGTTTTTGATATAACAGACAATTTAAACTCTCAATTTGAGATCTCAAAGCTATGTGAGGATAATTTCGTTGCACACTTTTTAGCATCAAAAAACTTGGTTTACCATAATAAATGAACTTTCTCACTTTCTAGCTCAAAAGAAAGTTTAAACGAAGCTATTATTGCTACTTTAAGATACTTTAATTGAACTGATGGTGTGGCAGTCAGCAGCGTTGAGAATTATTCAAATTCTCAAATTATACTGAATAATTATTCTAACTCCCCCCCCCCCCCTCCGTGAGTGAACAAAAAAATTTTATTCACTCACGGAGGGGGGTTAATTTTTTTTTTTTTAAAAAATTTATATATAAATTTTCTAAAAAATATATTTTTTTTCGAAAGTTAAAAAAAATTCTAATTCGCGAAAATTGGAAGCAAATATTAATTTAATTTATAAAATTTATGTTTTAAAAAGCAATTCGTTTAAAAATTAAACAGAATTAGCTCTAGATTTCATTATACTAATTATCATTTATATATCTAAATTTTTTTCAATAAAAAATTTTTGTATTAAAAAAAAATTTTTGTTCACTCACGGAGAGTGGGTTTTTGGGCAAAAAATAGCGATTTTTCTAATGGTTTTGTTCAATCACGGAGGGTGGGGAGTAAAAAGATTAAACTATTTTCAGCAGGCTCAGATACTTTTATTCAAGATTTTGTTGGAAAAGAAATTATGAAATTAGGCTCTTCTCTGTTTTATTTGATGACTGATAAAAATACTTCGATTGAAATTCAGCAGGCTTTAGTGTCGTCAAAAATACTGATCAACGAAACAGGAATTGTGTTTGTTGGGGAAAGCAGCTACGGATCAACCTGTAAAGGTGCCTTAGCTATTGTAGAAAAAGGAAAAGAAGCTGTAGACTCTTATGAAAAATATCTATCTGCAGCTATTTCAGATATGATTTTATTTCTAAAAGACGTTTTAAGCTCAGAAGATCTTCCAACTGTGATATATAAAAGGTGTCCCAATTATCATTGTGCCAATGAATTTTCAATTATAAATATTCAAGCAAAAAGAAAAATCATTGGGGTTATTAAAAATGGAAATTTAACTGTTAGTTCTACTATAATTTTTCCAGGTAATTCGACTGTAATTCCAGTATCTCAAAAGAAAATATTGTATATTAGTGCAAATGATGGAACAACTAATCCAGGGGCACCGCCTAATCAATCAATCCTTGTTTATAAAAGAGGCTTAACATTGGGCGTGAAACATATTAATAGCAGCGTTGACATGTTGCAAAATTTCCAGCTCAAGCTAAATGATTTTGACTGTGGAGTAAGTGTATATAATGCGACTTTTTTCTATAATTGCTTAAATAAGGATAAAAATAAGTTGGGGTTAGCACATATTTTTGCAATAGGCACCCCAACTGCTTACGGAGAAATCGCTACATTAGCCAAATTAAATATAATACATAGGATTGAATTTAAAATCTATATTTTTTATGATAAAGTTTCAACCAGTCATTATATTTATTCAATATTATTGAGTTTATTACAATACCTTGTGTTGGAGCTCTTAATGTTGATCCAGGCCTCTCAAATTTTACCAAATATCCATTTTATACACGCGTAAGCTTACCAAGTAGCGTTACATTTGCACAAATTCCATTAATACTAAAAGCCCTAGGCTGAAACAGCGCCGCAATACTATATCAAAATGACAGTTTAGGAATTAACGCAAACACATATATTAGTCAAGCAGCTGAAAAACAAAATCTCATTATAGTAAACGAATTAAAAACAATTCCAGCTCTTCTTAATAGAGAGCAGCTAAGAAATTATACTAATGTTTTTGAAAACATCATTGACACCCACGCAAGAATCGTAATTTTAGTATTGAATCCTCCATTAATAGATTATACTGCAGAATTATTCTATGACTTAGGTATGAGAAAAGGCGACATCATTTTTTTGTCAACTTATCCTTCATGACTTACTACAGTTGCTAACAAAGATGATTACACATATAAAAGAGTAGAAGTGGCAATTCCATTGATAACGGTTTTTCAGTCACTTTTTGTAGGGGAAGTAGGGAAAAAAGTTCATGACGAACTGTATAAAACATATGGAAACACTGAGCCTACATCATTTTCTTGCCAATATTATGATGCTGTATACTTAATAGCGACTGCCTTGGATTGAACTATAGATCAAGGAAAAGACTACACTGATCCTTACGTTCTTGAAGCAGCAATAAGAGATGTGAAATTTACAGGGTGCAGCGGAAAAATTTATATACAAAAAAATAGTAATGATGTGCTTTCAACAAATTTTACAATACAATCAAACTCATATAACGCTACAGCAGAAACAACAAAAGTTTTTAATGTTGGTTTTCTAACACCTACAAGCTCACAAGTTTTAACTATCGCTTCTCCTGTTGTGTATGCTGATGGGAGTACAAATAAACCTACAGATTTTAGAATAACGAGGACTAACTGCCCATTTGATGATAAGCTAAAGCAGACTTTTTCAAAAGGGCGAGCTTTGGTTTTTGGAATATGCTTTTTTATTGCTGTTGTAACAGCAATAATTACTTTTTTAATCTGGAAAAAGTGATGGAATATAAAGGTTGAAGAGCTTATAAAGAGTGAAGAAATTTCAGTTGAAGACATGATTGTTGGAGCCACAATTGTTGTTGAATTTTTTCAGTTGCTTTCCCAAGGTCCTGATATTAGGCCTTTGAACTCTTTTCTTGCAGATATTGGAGATGCTCTCTCCTTGGACCTAACAAGCTTTATTAAGCTTGAAAATGGAGTGTTCTGGATGTTTGTTACAACAATAATTGTTTTATGTGGACTATGATCTATTTTTTGTATAGAAATATTTTTGCAATTGGACGAAAAATTCAATAAAATCTGGATTTTTAGAGTTTTAGGGGTTGCAGCTGACTATTCTATGCCAATTTTAGGTAATTTATGTTTCATTCCGTTTATATCAATCCTATTAGAAATTTTTGTATGTGATCATTCTATTGGGAATAATTTCGCAGACAGTTACCTTTCTATTGATTGCTATCAGTTCTGCTGGCAGGGCGATCATATTACTTATGCAACCTTATCTACACTCTCGTTGGTCTTTTATGAGCCTTTTGCAGTGTTTTGCCGGCCCCTTTGGCAGGAGTTCCAGAGTAACTTACATGTGAAATCAATTCCTCTTTATTTGATGATAAAAACTGTCATTCAAGTGATGCTTATAGTTCTAAATAAAACCCTTAAAAGGTCAAGTGATATTGCCCATGGATTTATATAGCTCCCGAAATATTTTAGATCGTTATTGATGATCAATTTTAATTTTCAAAAATAATTTTGTACTTGCCAGCTTTTTCGAAATGTAAAAACATAAATGAAAAATCTCTCTTTATGATTTTAAGATGTATAATGCCGGTCTCTGGACCATATTTTCTGGTCGGTATTCTGCTGGGGTATAGCGATCTATTATAATGCATAAAGTATATTTACATTTATAATATTGTTTTATTTAGCATTTGTTTGAAGATTCAAAGCTTATAACTATGGAAGATTTAACTGATGGCTTAAACTGAGTCTCATAGGAGTCTCATGGGTATCTTGTTTATCAACAATAATTTTCTTAGTTGAAGAATCGAGTTTTCCATGAGTTTCTCTAATCATAGCTGGATGAGCAATTTTAATTTTAATAGGCTTTGCTGTCCAAAAAAAGAAATATCCAAGTTTATTATTTACTCCCCCCCCCCCCTCTGTGAGCGAACAAAACCATTAGAAAAATCGCCATTTTTTGACCAAAAACCCACCCTCCGTGAGTGAACAAAAAAATTTTTTAATAGAAAAAATTTTAATGGAAAAAATTTTGATATATAAGTGATAATTAGTATAATGAAATCTAGAGCTAATTCTGTTTAATTTTAAACAAATTGCGTTTTAAAACATAAATTTTGCAAATTAAATTAATATTTTGCTTCCCAATTTTTGCAAATTAGGATTTTTTTTAAATTTCGAAAAAAAATATTTTTTATAAAATTATATATATAAATTTTTTTTAAAAAAAAAAAATTAACCCCCCTCCGTGAGCGAACAAAAATTTTTTGTTCGCTCACGGAGGGGGGGGGGGGGAGTTAGAAAAAAAGGTAAAGACACATCAACTTTATTCAAATTCGCGTTTACCTTTGGTAAGCATTCGAAAGTGCCCACTTCAAAAATCGAGCCTCAAAAATTAGACTTAAGTTCTTTCAAATAATCTTTTGTATTGTGTGCAATATTAATTTGCTATTATCTCGCTCATGATTTCAATAAATTTAATAGCAAGGCCATTAGCCTACTGCTCTAATTTGGCATTCATAGAACTTAATATATAATTTAATTAGAAGCATTCCTAATTTTTTGCATCTAGGATATTACGATTTTATAGTATTTAAAGTAGAATTTATATATTGCAAGCGAATATAGGTAATTCTAGATTTGTGAAATAAATTAATTATAATTAAATATGGCTTCTTAACCCGGGCATGGTCTCCGGACCATACAGCTTCGAGATATAATTAATCATATCCGTAAAGTTTTTTGTAAACACAGTTAAGCAATTACGGCTGCAATCGAAGCCTGATCCAAGTCCCTTTTCTTAATTTGATAATACCTTGTGAGAAAGGGAAAGCTTAGAACTGTGATCTTTTGACTCTTTGAGCAACTCCCTAGCTTCCAGCCAAGAGTTCTGAGTTGGGCTCCTTTTCACTGAAAGTCGGCCAGAAATTCCATTTTTTGAAATTTCTGTGCAGGCAATCCCTGCAAGCCCGAAGATCTGGAAGGACAGCTGTCGAAATCGGAACGACCGGAGCATGTGGACCTTGCAGTCTTGATACCGACGTGGAGCATGACAGGGCGGTGCAGGTAGAGTGGTAGTGGGCGTTAAACGAAGGATTTAAATCCTTAAATTAATATAGATGTGTGTGAAATAAATAAAAAAATCTAAATCTACCAAAATAAAAAGCTTTAAAACAGTATTTGCAGCTCTCTAGTATATTTTATGCTTACTCCCCCCTCTGTGAGCGAACAAAACCATTAGAAAAATCCCAGCCTCCATGAGCGAAAAAAAAATTTTGATTATAAGTGATAATTATTATAATGAAATCTCTAGCTAATTCTGTTTAATTTTAAGCAGTTTGCATTTTAAAAACATAAATTTTACAAACTTATTCTTACTTCTCAATTTTTTTCAAATTTGAATTTTTTAAAAAAAAATATAAACCCTTTGAGTGAGAACAAAAATTTTTTGTTCGCTCACGAAGGGGGGAGTCAGATTAAATTTAAAAAGAAAAAGTTCAATTGAAAGTTAATAAATTTACGACCTAAAGAGATAAGACCTTGACATAAAATTATTTATACATGCTTATTATTCTGCATTAGGTTTGATTTTAAATTAATTAATTTTTATTATCTCTTTTAAAAAAAAATTAATAAGAACTGAAAATATAGTTAAATTTATTCCACAAATGCAATTAATTGCATCATCATTACTGAGATTCGAATATTCAATCTGAATTCTCTAATATTCAAATTAGTTTAAAATTCCTTACTTCCCCTTCGTGAGTGAAAAATCCCTATTTTTTGAATAAAAGCCCACCATCCATGAGCAAACAAAAAAATTTTTGATATATAAGATAATTAGTATAATGAAATCTAATGCTAATTCTGTTTTAATTTTAAACAATTTGCATTCTAAAACTTAAATTTAATATTTGCTTTAAAATTATTTCGAATTAGGATTTAAATCTGATAAAAAAATTAGTCCCCCTCCATAATCGAACAAAAATGTTTGTTCAATTGCAAACGGGAAGTGCTACTTATATCTAATTAGCACTTGTTTTTTAATAACTAAAAATTTCGTTTCCCTAAATAATGAGTAATAATTTAAATGCAGCAAATCAGTGAAAAACTATATAATAGTTATCAAAGACCTTTCAAATTATTATGTTTCGCTATTATTGCTCTTTCTTCTTCCTTAGAAGTATTAATAGTGAATTCTGATTTCTCAAAGAGTGTCATTCCAAGCTTGGCCTCAGATATCAAATCAAGAATTTCAGATACCCTTTCAATTGAAATTTCTTATTGTGACTATTCTTCACTTGAAAAAGAAATATCAATCCACCCAAATCTACTTGCAATATTCGACATAACTGGCCGCCTAGGTTCTCAATTTAAGATTTCAAAGCTATGTGAAGACAATTTTCTAATACATTTTATAGTTTCTGACAGCTTACCATATCAGAATAAAAAAACATTTTCCCTGTCTAGCTCAAAAAATAGCTGAAATAAAGCTATAACTGCAACTTTAAGTTTTTTCAATTGAACTAGTGGTGTAGCAGTGGCCAACATTGAGAAATATTCATATTCTCATCTTCTCCTTACTCCCCCCCCCCCCCCTCCGTGAGCGAACAAAACCATTAGAAAAATCGCCATTTTTTGACCAAAAACCCACCCTCCGTGAGTGAACAAAAATTTTTTTAATAGAAAAAATTTTAATGGAAAAAAAATTTTGATATATAAGTGATAATTAGTATAATGAAATCTAGAGCTAATTCTGTTTAATTTTAAACAAATTGCGTTTTAAAACATAAATTTTGCAAATTAAATTAATATTTGCTTCCCAATTTTTGCAAATTAGGATTTTTTTAAATTTCGAAAAAAATATTTTTTATAAATTTATATATAAAATTTGTTTTAAAAAAAAAAATTAACCCCCCTCCGTGAGCGAACAAAAAAAATTTTGTTCGCTCACGGAGGGGGGGGGGAGTTAGCAATTATTACTCTGAGAAAATTAAGCTATTTTCTGTTAGCTCAGAAACTTTTATTGACTCCCCCCCCTTTAAATTGGAAAAAAATATAGGTAAAATTTCCACTTTTAACCCCCCTTTAAATTGGAACAAAATTTAATTTTATATTAATAGATTTTTACATATAAAATTATAATTTTTATGTAAAAGGTTTTAATAGAAGTTAAATGCTTCTTCTTAACTAAAATTAAAAATTTAGTATATCTTGCTCTTGTTTTAAAGAAGAAAATATAAAGAACATCTTATTTAAATAAATTTATTATCCCTAATTGCTAAGAAGTTAAATGTTTCTTCTTGACTAAAATTAAAATTTAGTATATTTTGCTCTTGTTTAAAGAAGAAAATATAAAGAACATCTTATTTAAATAAATTTATTATCCCTAATTGCTAAACTTTAAAAAAATTTAAATTTTTTTTTTAAAAATTTTTCAAAAAAATTTATATTTTTTTTCGATAAAAATGATATTTTTTATTTCAATAATGTTGATGTAAATTCAATGTGGATTCTTTACAAACAATGAAAATTTACTTATTTCTTGCTTTATTTTAAAGAATAGAGTATAAATAGCATCTTATTTAAACAAAAATTAGCATTTTGATCAATAAATTTTCGAAAAATATATTTTTAAATTTTTTTTATTAATAATATATAATAATTTTTGTGTAAATAGTTTTGATATCAAATTAATAGTGGCGTATTAACTAATAATGAAAATTTAGTTATATCTTACGTTTTTTAAAGGATAGAGAGTAATTATCGTTATTTGCAGATTTTTGAACTTTACCACCTAAGTGTGGAATTTTTTCCGCGTGTGAAAAGGTGATTTCACGTGTGGAGCCCTTTTGATTTCACATGTGGAATCCTCTTTTTCACGCGGAAAAATTCCACACTTAGGTGGTAAAGTTCAAAATCTGCAAATAACGATAACATTTTATTTCGATAAATTTTTGAAATTTTTTTTTATAAAAATTTTATATTGATTTTTTTTTTATAAAAAATTTTCTTAACCCCACTTTAAATTGGAACAAAATTTTTTGTTCCAATTAAAAGGGGGGGAGTGAGAACTTTATTAAAAGAGAACTTATGATTCTGGGATCGTCCATGTTTTACTTATTCACAGACCAAAAGCGTTCCCTTGATATTCAACAAGCATTGATATCTGCAAAATTATTGACCAACGGCACTGGAATTTTACTTATAGGCGAAAGTAGCTATGACTCAAAAGTTGAAGGAGCTCTAAGTATTATTGAAAAAGGCAAAGAAAATGTGGATTCCTATGCAAAATACTTATCTGTTGCTATATCAGAAACGATTTTGCTTTTAAAAAATGCTTCAAATATAGATGATGCTTTATTTTTTCTTTCAAAAAAGTGTCTAAACCATTACTGTATTAATGAATTTTCTCTTATAAATATTCAAGAAAGCCAGCGAAAGGTGGTTGGATCTATAAAAAATGGTGATCTTGTTTTGAATTCTTCTATAATGTTCCCAGGAGGCTCTTTTGATGTCCCAACATCTCAAAAAAAAATTATATACATCAGTGCAAATGATGGAACTACTAATCCTGGTGCAGCTCCTTCACAAGCAGCCATTTTTTATAAAAGAGGACTTACATTAGCATTAAAAGAAATAAATAATGGCATTGATATGCTTCAAAATTTTCAAATAAAACTTAATGATTTCGACTGTGGAGCAAATGTTTATAATCCAACTTTCTGCTATAACTGTTTTAATAAAGATAAAGATAGATTGGGATTAGCTCACATTGTGGGCTCTAGTTCTGCGATGGCTTATGGAGAAATTGCTACATTGGAAAAATTAAATATTACTCTTCCTTGTGTGGGAGCTATAAACTTTGATCCAGGTCTCTCTAACTCTACTAAATACCCGCTTTACTCAAGAGTTAGCTTGCCAAGCAGAGTTGCATTTACACATATACCATTAATGCTGAAAGTTATGGGCTGGAATAGCGTTGCATTCTTATATCAGAATGAAAGCACAGGTAACTGAGCGAATTTGTACTTTACTCAAGCATACATTAATATGGCGATGGAAAACCAACCCTTTTTTCTCAACACCTTTAGCCGAAGCCCGGACGAGCGGCGGGGACCTTGTGGAAGGAAATTTGTGCTCGGTGAAGTATATTCATAAGTTTTTACTTGGCGCAGTCGAGATGAACGTTGCAGTAGGCCGACCGCAACTCATTTTGGTACCAGGTTTTTATATCTAAGGGGAAATGAGATTCAAGATTGGAAAGGGAAAGCTCAGCAAAGCTAAGCACTCCACTTGGTCTATCGGGCAACTCCTAGCATGAAGCTGAGCGTTAAGTCCTAAGCTTTGGATTTCCATTTTAGCCGACAGTCCTACCAGAAATTTTGTTTTTCAAATTTTCGGAATGGGTACTCTGCTGGCGTACTGCAAGGTGGCACAACTCATCCAACTACGGGTAGCAAGTGCATATCCTTGTCCAGTAGGAGCAACACTTTGAAGGTCGTGATACGATTGGTGGTGAGGATCCGAGTGAAGTGTTAAGGGGTGAAGGTAGTCCTTAGGGAATTGCGGCGGCTTCTCAATAAGTAATGTTAATGCTAATTTACTTTACTCAAGCAGCTATAAAACAAAATTTAAAAATCGTGAACGAAATAAGAGTCATTCCTCAGCTATTGACTAGAGAGCAGATAAGGAACTATGCACATATTTTCCAAGATATCATTGATTCAAATGTTAGAATGATAGTTTTAGTCTTAAGTTCACCTTTAGTTGATTATGCTGCAGAACTTTTTTATGACTTAGGCATGAGAAGAGGTGACATTATGTTTTTTTCTGTTTTTCCTTCATGAATTTCTACAGTTGCAAATAAAGATGATTATACATATAAAAGGGTAGAAATCGCTATTCCTATGATAACAGCATTTCAAGCACTTTTTGTAGGAGAAAAAGGAAAGAAAGTTCGTGATGAACTATACGAAACATATGGAAATACTGAGCCTAATTCTTATTCTTGCTTATATTATGATGCTGGGTACTTGATTGGCAAAGCTTTAGACTGAAGTATAAATCAAGGAAATGATTATACCGATCCTTATATCCTTCAAAACTCAATAAGGGATGTAAGATTCACTGGATGTAGTGGAAATGTATATATGCAGAAAGGAAGCAATGATGTGCTATTATCAAGTTTTAAAATACAATCAAATTCTTATAACATTACCTCAGGAATTTTAAAAATTTTTTCTATTGGATTCCTCTCACCTACAAGTTTAAATGTTCTGACAATTGTAAATCCGATTGTGTATGCAGATGGAACTAATGATAAACCTACAGACTTTAGAGTAACTAGGACTAACTGTCCATTTGACGATAAATTAAAAAGATTATTTAATAAAGGCAGAGCTTTAGTATTTGGGATTTGCTTCTTTATTGCAGTTTTAACAGCAATCTCAACCTTTTTAATATGGAAGAAGTGATGGGATATTGAAGTGAAAGAGCTTACAAAAAGAGAAGAAATCTCAGTTGTGGATGCTATAGTTGGGATTTCAATTATGGTCGAATTTTTTCAATTAATTTTTATGGGCCCGGATATTCGAACTCTCAGTCCTTTTCTTGCTGACATTTGCAATATGTTAACCTTGGATCTAAAAAGCTTTGCCAAACTTGAGAATGGGGTATTTTGGTGGTTTGCTACTGGAATAATAGTTCTATGTTGGCTTTGGACTATTTTCTGTTTTGAAATCTTTTTCCATTGAGACGAGAAGTTTAGACACATCTGATTCTTTAGAGCCTTACTCCCCCCTTCGTGAGTGAACAAAAAAATCTTGTTCACTCACGGAGGGGGTTATTTTTTTTTAAAAACATTTATATATAAATTTTTTACAAATTTTTATTTTTCGAATTTAAAAAAATCTCACTTCTATAAAATTGGAAAGCAAATATTAATTTAATTTGCAAAATTTGTATTTTAAAACGCAACTTGTTTAAAATTAAACAGAATTGGCTCAAGATTTCATTATAATAATTATCGCTTATATATCAAAAATTTTTTTTCCATAAAAAAATTTTCCTATTAAAAATAGGGATTTTTTAATGGTTTTGCTCAATCAAAGAGGGGGGAGTTAGGGGTTTTAGCTGATCATTCTATGCCAGTATTAGGAAATTTATGTTTTATCCCATTTATATCTTAACTTAACTTAATTATTCGGTATTTAAGGTGTCTAGTGCCGCAGTCCCAAAATGGAACTTTTAGCTAACTAGTGACGCCACGGAGCCATCTTGGATTCGCGGTGGTCAGCCCAACCGGCCAAGCCTTCTATCGACGTTTCGTCCCTAGCCTCCGCACATCTCACCCGGCGCGTTGCCGTCACTCTGCCTTGACTCAGCTCCTGCGCGTGCTTCGCCTAAAAGTCTTCTTCCCGTGGAGAAGTGCTGAGGGGTAAAATTCCGAAATCTTGAACGCACTGAGGAGCTGTTCCTTTGGTTATCCCCAAAGTTAAACAGCTATTGCTGTGCAGAAGTTCTCGAGAGAAAACCCAACCCCATAAATAAAATTCCATGAGGGAGAGAAAATTAGCAGAGCTAATTTCTCTCGAACCGAATGCCATTTTATTTATTATCCCATTTATATCAAATTTTATTAGAAGTTTTTATATGTGACCACTCCATTGGAAATAATTTTACAGACAGCTACCTCTCTATTGATTGTTATCAGTTTTGCTGAAAAGGAAATCATATGATTTATGCTATCTTATCAGCAATTTCATTAATTTGCTACGAGCCTTTCGCAATTTTTTGCAGACCTCTTTGGCAAGAGTTTCAATCAGCATTGCACGTAAAATCATATCCTCTGTATTTGATGGTAAAAACAGTTGTCCAGGTTGTTTTAATTGTTTTAAATAAAACTCTTAAGAGGTCAAGTGGCGTTACTCATGGATTTGTGTTTACTTTTTTTATTGGCCTCTACGCGGTATTTTTTTTGAAATTCAGGGCCTATAATTACGGAAGGTACAACTTATGGCTCCAATTGAGCCTTATTGGAATTGCTTGGATATCTTGTTTGGCAACGATAAATATGCTAATAAAGCGCCATAGTTTTCCATGGATTTCATTGATTTTAGGTGGATGGTGTATTCTAATTTTCATAAGGATCCCCCTCATTTGTCCAATTTTCTAGTCTTTTATCATTTGTCCATTTTTCTAGTTTTTTTTTATAGGAAAAAAAAATTTTTAGGATCTCATTTGTCAAATTTTCTAGTCAAAATTTTGATAGAAAAAAAAACATTTTAAGGGCCTCGATTTTCTCATTTTCTAGTTTTTTTGCAGTAAAAAGCTAAAATTTAGGACATTCGAAAATCCAAAAATTACTAGAAAATGGGACAAATGAGTCCTGAAAATTATTTTTTTAGAAAAAAAACTAGAAAATTGGACAAATGAGGGGGGGGAATCCTTAGGATTTATAATTCAAAAGAAGAAGTACCCAAATTTATTATATAGAAAGAAAGGGAAAGATACCTCAACTTTATTTAAGTTTGCCTTTACCTTTTGAAAGCAGTCACGAATGCATCGTTCAAAAATTGAACTTCAAAAGCCATAATGTTTGTAAAGTGCTCGTGCCTTAGCTGGCGAGTCTGAAAAATCACTTAAAGATGACATGCCAAATCCCAGTAGACAAAAGCTGATTTTTCTTCAGTATTTGTCAACTTGGAGTTGGCTTGCTACTTTCGGTGGCTTGCAAGATTTGCCAATTGCAACAAAAGAGCTAGTGCGAGAACACTCTATAGAGTGCAAGTGTTATATTATGTATATCATAAATAACTCATAATTATTTGATTTCCATATATTAAGACACCTCGACTTTATTTAAATTTGCAGCTAGTTGCGTTCGGCAAGCAATTTCAGACTCTCCATTTAAAATCGAGCCTAAAAGCTAGATTTTTAAAATAGTAAGCTTATTTAGAACTTACTAGCAATAATTATAATAAATAGTGTTTAAAAGATCAGCGTCAAGAGATGCTAGGATTTCAGTGCCCTGCTTTTAATATTATAAATATTATGAGCCAAAAAATATCGCAATCTAAGATCTTATTATGTTTAAATACTTCTTAAATAATTAATACATATATAAATTTGAATTTATTCGCCAAGTACATAAAGTAAACAGTTGCTAGAAAATATCATTAGTTTGAAAAGCATATTAACTAATTTAATATCGAAATCCATATTATAATCAGTTTATATTTTATTAAGAAATTCAAATTAAAGAAAATAGCTTTAATTGCTCCTTGATAATTTAATCAAAGAAAGTGCTTTATTAAAATACTGCTAATTTTTTTAGACTTTATAATTAAAAAGTTTTACTTAAATAGTTTTCAATGAGGTTTTGGATAAATTATTTACTGGCATGGGAGTCATTTTATTTGAGCTCAAAGGATTTTTAAAATTACTTTTTTTGACTTTTATAACAGTTTCAACCTCCTCAGAAGTTTTAATTGTTTATTCTCATGCATCAAAGAGCGCCGCTGCAAGCTTATTCGCCGATGTGATAACAAGTGTTTCCAATATCTCCTTAATTGAAATATTTTCTTGTGATTTTAACTTTCTTGATGAAGAGATTTCAAAACATCCCAACCTAATTGCTATTTTTGACATCACAGATAACTTAACTTCTCAATTTAAGATATCAAAGCTTTGCAAAGACAAGCTTCTTATACATTTTCTAGTTTCTGAGAGCATGCCTTACAAAAATAACTGAACTTTTATGCTTTCTGCCCCAAAAACAAATCTATGTGAGGCTTTTATTACAACATTAAAATACTTTAATTGAACTACTGGTGTCGCATTTAGCAGTGTTAAAAATTATCCAATTTATCAAGCCAATCTTCATAATTATTCTGAAAAAATAGACTTATTTTCTGCGAGCTCAGGAGCCTTTGTTACAAATTTTATTCAAAAAGAAGTCTTGAGGCTAGGCTCATCACTATTTTATTTGTTTGCAGACAATAATAGCTCTATTGAAATACAAAAAAATTTAAAATCTTCGAAAATGCTTACTAATGGAACTGGAATTCTACTAATCAGCGAAAGTAGTTATGGATCAACCATAGAAGGAGCATTAGCTATTGTCGAAAAAGGCAAAGAAACTGCAGAATCTTATGAGAAATACCTATATCTTACTATTTTAGACATGATTTCTCTTTTAAGCAATGCTTCAAGTTATGATGACTCTTTAATTATGTTATTGGAAAAGTGCCCAAATCACTATTGTGTTAATGGATTCTCCCTTGTAAATATACATGAAAACCAAAGAAAATTTGTTGGATCTATAACCAATGGGATATTAATGTTGAATTCCTCAATCGTTTTCCCAGGGAATTCTGTTGAAATTCCAATATCTCAAAAAAAATATTTATATGTCAGTGCCAATGATGGGACAACCAACCCTGATGCTGCCCCTTCTGAATTCGTGATACTTTATAATAGAGGGTTTGCATCAGCTTTAAAAGATATGAACACTGGTAATGATATTTTACAAAATTTTCAGCTGAAATTGAATGATTTTGATTGTGGAGCAGCTGTATATAACGCTGCTTTTAATTATAATTGCATTAATAAAGATAAAGATAAACTAGGTTTGGCGCGCATTATGGCTTCGAGCTCTCTATTAGCTTATGGAGAAATTGCCACGCTAGCAAAATTAAATATCACTCTACCTTGCATTGGGGCTTTAAATGTCGATTCAGGCCTTTCAAACTCTACCAAATATCCATTTTATTCAAGAGTGAGTGTACCGAGCACTGTCTTATTTTCACAAGTTCCATTAATATTAAAAGTCATGGGCTGAAGAAATATCGCGATTTTATATCAGAATGATAGCTTAGGCACCACAGCAAATTATTATATCAATCAAGCGAATGAAAAACAAAATTTAAATATCATCAATAAATTAAAAATAATCCCTCCACTTTTGACCAGAGGCCAATTATCGTTATTTGCAGATTTTTGAACTTTGCCACCTAGATTTGGAATCTTTTCCGCGTGTGAAAAGATGATTCCAAATGTGAAATCAAAAGGGTTCCGCAGGTGAAATTACCTTTTCACACGCGGAAAAGATTCCACATCTAGGTGGTAAAGTTCAAAAATCTGTAAATAACGATAAAAAATTATTCGCATGTATTTCAAGATATTATTGATACAAATGCAAGAATGATTGTTTTAATATTAAATCCTCCTTTAATTGATTATGCTGCAGAGCTATTTTATGATTTGGGAATGAGAAAGGGGGATATGATTTTTTATTCTCCTAATGTAGGGTGGCTGTCTTCTGTGGCGAATAAAGATGATTATACATATAAAAGAATAGAAGTTGCTATTCCGTTATTAGCTGTATATCAATCATTTTTTGTAGGTGAAAAAGGAAAAAGTGTTCATGATGATTTATATAAATCATATGGTAATTTAGAGCCTAGCTCATTCTCTTGTTTGTTTTATGATTCATTATATTTAGTTGGGGCAGCTTTGGATTGGACTATAAATCAAGGAAAAGATTACACCGACCCTACAAGCCTTCAATCAGCCATAAGAAGTGTAAAATTCGCTGGATGCAGCGGAACTATTTATATGCAAAAAAATAGTAATGATGTACAATTAACTAGTTTTACAATCCAATCTAACTTTTATAATTCTACAACATCTGCATTAAAAATATATGACGTTGGGCTTTTAGCACCTACAAGCTTAAAAGTTTTGACCATTGAAACTCCTTTCATATATGCAGATGGAACTAGTAATAAGCCTACAGATTTTAGGATAACAAGGACTAATTGTCCATTTGATGATAAACTAAAGCAAACATTTGCTAAAGGCCGAGCTTTGGTTTTTGGAATTTGCTTTTTTATTGCTGTTGTGACAACGATTGTGACTTTTGTTGTTTGGAAAAAGTGATGGAACTTGAAGGTAGAGGAGCTTACAAAAAGTGAAGAGCTTTCAATAGCAGATATGATTGTTGGGATTACAATTGTGGTAGAGTTTTTCCAATTACTTTCACAGGGTCCTGATATCAGACCGTTAAATTCAATGTTGGATGATATTGGAGATGCAGTATCCTTACTCCCCCCCCTCTGTGAATGAACAAAAAAATTTTGTTCACTCACGGAGGGGGGTTAATTTTTTTTTTAAAAAATTTATATATAAATTTTATAGAAAATATTTTTTTCGAAATTTAAAAAAATCCTAATTTGCAAAAATTGGGAATCAAATATTAATTTAATTTATAAAATTTATGTTTTAAAACGCAATTTGTTTAAAATGAAACAGAATTAGCTCTAGATTTCATTATACTAATTATCACTTATATATCAAATTTTTTTTCCATAAAAAATTTTTCTATTAAAAAAAATTTTGTTCACTCACGGAGGGTGGGTTTTTGGTCAAAAAATAGCAATTTTTCTAATGGTTTTGTTCACTTACGGAGGTGGGTGGGAGTTAGATGTTAAGGGGCTTTTAAAGTTTGAAAATAATATTTTTTGGTGGTTTTATACAGCAATCATTATTTTATGTGGGCTTTGGTGTATTTTTTGTATAGAAATTTTCTGACACCTAATCTTCACTTAAGAGTGATCGAAATCATTGGGAAATAAGAACTTTTGTGAAAATCAATACTTTCTAAGAGGGATAAAAATATTTTTATTTAAATAAATTTTTTGTCTAAAAATATTTTTATATATAATTACTAATTATATAATGAGATTCCTAGCTAATTCTATTAAATAGAAAACTTATATCTTAAATATTATTTACTCTCCCCTTTTTAATTGGACCAAAAACTGTTCCAATTTAAGGGGGAATTAATATTAAAAATTTTTAAAAACAATCAAAAATATATAAAATGAACATAATATATTTGAAATTTAATTCATTTTATGAAAATTAATTAAAAAAATAATCCATTCAGTATAAAAACTGTTTAAAACACAATTCTATTTACTTTTTTCCATTAAATTAGATCATAAAATTAGTATTTTTACTTAAAATATTTTCCTATTGAAAAAAATAATTTTTTACTCCCAAAAAATGAAAATTTACTGATATTTTGTTCCAATTTAAAAGGGGAGATTTATTAAATTAAATTATTCTTTTCAAATATATGCAAAATGAATTAACTCTCCAAGCTTGGTGCTTATAAAGCTGTGAGTTAGATGAAACGTTCAATAATATTTGATTTTTTAGAGCTCTAGGAATTTTAGCTGATTATTCCATGCCAATTTTGGGAAATTTATGCTTCATCCCATTTATATCAATCCTTCTGGAAGTTTTTGTGTGTGATAATTCTATTGGAAATGATTTTAAAGACAGCTACCTTTCTATTGATTGCTATCAATTCTGTTGACAAGGAAGCCATATTCCTTATGCTATTTTATCAACTGTTTCATTAATATGCTATCATCCTTTTGCAGTATATTGCAGGCCTCTTTGGCAAGAATTTCAGCATGAATTGCATGTAAAATCATTCCCTCTGTATTTAATGGTAAAAACAGTCGTCCAAGTGGTCTTAATAGTTATGAATAAAACAATTAAAAGATCGAATGATATAGCGCATGGATTTTTATTTACTTTTTTAGTTATTTTTTATATACTCATTTTATTGAAATTTAAAGCTTATAACTATGAGAGGTTTAACTGATGGCACAATTTGACCCTTGCTGGTGTTACTTGGGTATCTTTTCTATCAACAATGAATTTCCTTATTAATGGAAAGAGCTTTCCATGAATTTCCCTTATTTTAGGGGGATGAGGAGTTTTAGCATTAATAGGATTGCTTGTCCAGAAGAAAAAATATCCAAGTTTATTATTTCGAAAGAAAGGAAAAGATACCTCAAACTTATTTAAATTTGCATTTTCGTTTGGAAAGAAGTCGAAAGATCACCATTCAAAAATAATACCTCAAAAACTTGATTTGCTTAGTTCTAAATAAATAAATATTAGTCTTTTATATAATGAATTTTAAAATTAGCAATAAGCTGCTACACTACTGGATTTATTTTTTAGCAGGTTATACAGTTTATCTAAAATTGTGAAAATATTGTGCCTTAAGTTTATTGCACTTCTAATTCATTCATAATTTTTTAATAATATATTTAGATTTTTTAAAGTAGAAAAAAGCTTAAATAGAAAATTTTATTATAGATAGCATTAATTTCTTTTAAATCAGATTTTTACCTAACTGATATAGAAAAATTTTTAAATCCAATTATAAATTTATATTTACTAAAAAAAAAACTTTATATTTTGAGACTTTTAGGCAACTTTCAGGGTTTTAATTGAGCTTCTGACGTCCATCATAAAGTACTTTTAAATATGTAAATACCTGATCTTTTTTAAAATAAAATTAAATATAACTCAAATCAATTGATTAGAAAGCTGCAAAACAATTTTAAGTTTTTTAAATTTAAGAAAACAAATAATGAAACGAAATGGTTTTTGTCAAGTAGTTTTGCAGTGTCTTTTTTGTTTTAATTGAGCTTTCTTGATCTTTAGAAGTGCTGATTGTGCATTCTAGCTCCTCAAATATATCTATTTCAAGTTTAATTAATGATATCAATGCAAAAATCACTGGGGATCATTCAATTGAAATTATTACTTGTGACTATTCCTTAATCAATCAAGAAATTTTTAGCCACCCGAATTTGCATGCAATTTTTGATATAACAAATCAGTTAAGGGCTCAATTCAAGATCTCGGAGCTGTGCGAGGAGCATCTTCTTATAAATTTTCAGGTTTCTGACCACTTACTTTATAATCAAAAATGAACTTTTTCCCTTTCCAGTTCTCAGGAAAATTTAGATGACGCTTTTATTGCAACTTTAAGTTATTTAACTGAACTGCTGGTTTAGCGGTAAGCAGTATTGAAAATTATTCAAGTTGAAAAAATTGCTTAATAAATTACTCAGAAAAAATATCATTATTTTCTGTTACATCAGATACTTTAATTGAAGATTTAGTTCAAAGAGAATTTTTGAAACTCGGCTCTTCATTATTTTATATATTCTCTGACAAAAATACTTCTATTAAAATCTAGCAAGCACTAGCCTCATCAAAGATGCTTACAAATGGAACAGGAATTTTGCTGATTGGCGAAAGCAGTTATAAATCAAGCACCAATGGAGTTCTTGCTATTGTAGAAAAGGGAAAAGAAATGGCTGACTCGTATGAAAAATATTTATCTGTATCTATTTCAGAAATGATAGGCTTTCTAAGCAATAATTCAAGCTCAATTGATTCTTTAGTTTGGCTTTTAAAACAATGCCCAAAAAATTATTGTAGTAACGAGTTTTCTTTGATTAATATTCAACAAAGGCAAAGGATGTTAGTTGGGTCGATAAAAAATCAACATTTGACTTTGAGCTCTGCATTAATTTTTCCAGGAAATTCTACTAATATTCCAGTCTCTCACCCCATTCGAGAATGATAAATTGAAGTTATATTTTTTTTTCATAATTATAAATACTGTTTAAGATAGTGCAATTTGCATTAGTTTGAAAAGAAACCTTCAAATTAATTATTTAATTCATAATTAAATAAGGGTCTTTTCCAGTTGATATAAAAATAGGTAAAAATTTAACTTTCGTGAGGCTAATCTTTTATAGTCAAAAATTATTGATTTTATTTCTTTCTAGAAGTTAAAGAAAAATTATTGAAATTAGTGCAAACGATGGAACCACAAATCCCGGCTCTGACCCTTCACCAGGTATGCTAATTTATAAGAGAGGATTGACATTAGCAATGAACGATATAAACGGCGGTACTGATATTTTGCAAAATTTTCAATTAAAGCTCAATGATTTTGACTGCGGCGTACTTGCATATAATGCAACTTTTAACTATAATTGCCTTAAAAAAGGTAAAGACACGCTAGGATTAGCTCATATATTTTCTCCTGGCTCTGAGTTGCTTATGGAGAAATTTCTAATCTGGCAAAATTAAACAAACAATTCCTTGTATTGGGTACCTCAACCTTGATCCAGGACTTTCAAACTCAACAAAATACCCCTTATACACAAGAGTGAGCTTGCCCAGTAATCTTCTGTATTATCAAGATCCACTACTACTCAAAGTTATGGGTTGGGGTAATTTTGCAATCATATATGAAAATAACAGCTTAGGATATTGAGGAAATTATTATCTTACTACTCCCCTCCGTGAGCAAACAAAAAATCCCATTCGCTCACCCGTTAATTTTTTTGTTTTTAAAAAATATATATATAAATTTTATAGAAAATTTTTTTTTTAAACATCCTTATTCGCAAAAATAAAAATTTTTCTACTAACTTTCACTCACGGAGGGGGTTTAATTATTTTTTAAAAAATTTATTATAGAAATTTTGTTTTTCTTCAAAATTTAAAAAAATCCTAATTCGCAAAAATTGGAAAGCAAATATTAATTATTTATAAAATTTATGTTTTTAAAAAGCAATTTGTTTAAAATTAAACAGAATTAGCTCTAGATTTCGTCACTCACGGAGGGAGGGGGAGTAAAAATTTTTGTTCACCCACGAGTGTGGGTTTTTTTGGTCAAAAAATAGGGATTTTTCTAAAGGTTTTGTTGGCTCACGGAGGGAGGGGAGTTAGTGAAGCTGCTGCAACACAGAAATTATATATTGTTAATAAATTAAGAATAATACCACAGCTACTTACGAGAAATCAGATAAAAAATTATTCAAATGTTTTCCAAGAAATTATTGATACCAATGTAAGACTCGTAGCTTTATTGCTGAGCTCTCCATTATTATATTATGCTATTGAATTGTTTTATGATTTAGGGATGAGAAAAGGTGATGTCATTTTATCTCTTCAAATGCTGCTTGGGTTTCTGAAGTTGCCAATAAAGATGACTATACATATAAAAGAGTAGAAATTGCAGTTCCTTTGCTAGCTGTGATTCAATCAGTATTTATAGGAGATAAAGGAAAGGAAGTTTATAATAAGCTATATGAAACATATGGAAACGTTAACCCAGTTTCATATTCTTGCTTTTATTATGACGCTGCGTATTTAATTGCCACTTCATTAGACTGAGTAATTAATGAAGGAAAAGACTATACAAATTCTAGTATTCTCCAGGCAGCTATTAGAGATGTAATATTTACAGGATGCAGCGGAAAAATACATATCCAAAAAGATAGTAATGATGTACAACTGACAAGCTTCACAATTCAGTCGAATTCTTATAACTCTACAACCGGAGTTTTGCATGTTTTTGATGTGGGATATTTTACACCAACAAGCTCACAATTATTAACAATTAAAACTCCTTTTATGTATCCTGATGGGAAAATTAATAAACCGACAGATTTCAGGATTACAAGAACCAATTGCCCATTTGACAATAAGCTTAAGCAGACATTTCCTAAAGGTCGTGCTCTTTCTTTTGGGATTTGTTTTTTTATTGCTGCTGCCACAGGCATTATAACATTTTTTATTTGGAAAAAATGATGAAAAATTGAAGTAGAAGAACTTAAAATAAAAGAAGAAATTTCAATATCTGACACAATTGTTGGACTTACAATTTTGATAGAGTTCTTTCAATTGATTTCACAGGGTCCTGATATTCGGCCATTAAACTCACTTCTTGCTGATGCTGGAGATGCAGTATCCTTAGATCTGCAGACTTTTGTAAAGCTTGAAAATGGGACTTTTTGGTGGTTTGCTACAGCAATTATTATTTTGTGCTGACTGTGGGCTTTGTTTTGCATTGAAATCTTCTTTCAGTTAGATGAAAAATTTAATCATATTTGGTTTTTTAGAAACTTGGGAAATTTAGCTGATTTTTCTATGCCAATTTTAGGGAATTTGTGTTTTATTCCCTTTATATTCATTCTATTAGAAATTTTTATATGTGATAATTCAATTGGAAATGACTGATTAGATAGTTACCTAACTATTGATTGCTATCAATTCTGTTGACAAGGAGATCATATAGAAAAAGCCCGAGGATCGGCTCCACACGGGAATGATTTTCCACGTGTGGAGCCGTTTTTCCACACGTGAGAATCCTGACTTCCACGTGTGAAAAAATCGTTCCGCACGTGGGAAATCGTTCCCGTGTGGAGCCGATTTTCCGTATTGCCAGAGAATGGCGCAAGTAGCGCCATTCTCTGGCAATTATTATATCATCTACGCGACTTTATCTGCACTCTCATTGATTTGCTATGAACCTTTCGCAGTGTTCTGCAGGCCTCTTTGGCAAGAGTTTCAGCATGAATTGCATGTAAAGTCATTTCCTCTCTATTTAATGATAAAAGCAGTGGTCCAAGTAGTTATAATAGTCTTAAATAAAACATTGAAAAGGTCAAGCAATATTGCTCATGGATTTTTGTTTACATTTTTGATGATGCTTTATATAGGATGCTTTTATAAGTTCAAAGCTTACAAGTATGGGAGATTCAACCTATGACACCAGCTAAGTCTTGTTGGAGTTGCTTGAGTTTCGTTGCTATCTACCATAAATTTCTTAATTTTAGGCTCCTCATTTCCTTGAATATCATTTATTATAGGTGGCTGGACAATAACAATCTTGATTGGATTTCTTATCCAAAGGAAAAAATACCCAAGTTTATTATATCGAAAAAAAGGGAGGGAAACATCAACTCTATTCAAATTTGCTTTTTCATTTAGCGCCAAATCTCTTGCCAGCCGCTCAAAAATTGGATTTCGTAAAAAAATAAATACTGTTAGATTTTCTTTCTTTAAATCTTATATATTATTGTAAATCCCTGATGATGGCATTCAATAATTCATCATCGGGCAATCTGTAATATCATTTTTAAAAAATAAAAATAAACTGTTATTTAGATCTATTTATTTAACTCATATTCTAAAAGTAAATTTTGTAGTCTAAATCTTAGCGGCATTGAACGATAACACTTTAATTATTTATGCTAGAGCGATCCTATTAATGATTTTAAAGACACTCAAAAGAAGATGCTGCAGTTTCTCTTCATGATTTTCTACCATTTGACTGATGGATTGCTCAGCCAACCAAGAACTAATTATACTTATCTTCTCTCAAGGGCTTTTATATGGCACAGAATAATTAATAATCGGCTTTTAAGAAAATTATAAACTCCTTGCTTCTTTACTATTTTAAAATTTTCGAAAAAAGACTACAAAATGAAAATATTTGATATGCATGCTAATGCTGCTATTTTTAGTTAAAATAGTGCTCTCAAGCTCCTCTTAGTTTTTAATTAGACTAGATTAAAAGTTAGAATGGGTTTCGGAGTTTCATTCAGCCCCTCTCCACCTTCGCTGACTTCAGGATTCCAAAAACGGTGGCGTCGGCACACACTTAGGCACTTCCTTGGCTAAACTCCTAGAGTCGGCACCATCTACCTGGAGATGGGACTAGGATGCGAACCCAAATCCTCCCTCAGATCTCCACTACACTTCGCATTTAGAGATCGGATAAGTCGCCATTTTATTTGTGCTAGTTGTGAACTCTTAGTTAAGACTGTTGAAAAGCTTCCTGTGATACCTCTCACTCCCCCTCCGTGAGCGAACGAAAAAATATTGATCGCTCATGGAGGGGTTAATTTTTTTTCGAAATTTTTAAAAATATCCTAATAAGCAAAAATTGGAAAGCAAATAATAATTTAATTTATAAAATTTATGTTTTAAAGCTCAATTTGCTTAAAATTAAACAGAATTAGATGTAGATTTCATTATACTAATTATCATTTATATATCAATTTTTTTAATATTATGTATTGCAATAATTTCTTATCATGCATATGCATGCCAATTTGAATTTGGTATGTGAAAACCAAATATGCGTTTCAAAACGCAGATTTTAGTGCGGCAAAATTCATAATTTGAAATTTCATATAAAAATTGCGCGTATAACGTCTATAAGAAAATTTATGCAACGCATAATAAAAAAATTTTTGTTCAGTCACAGAGGGTCAAAAAATAGGGATTTTTCTAAAGTTTTTTTCGCTCATGGAGGGGGGAGATAGGGTATTTTCTACATACCTGCTTTGTTATAAACTTAATAAGATAAGATAAGATTTCGCATGGTCCTAATGCTTGGCCTCTAAACCTTCTTCTTTTATGATGCTGGAGATTCAGAATCTTAAGACTTGGATACATTTTAAAGCTTGAAAATAGTGATTTGCTACAATTATTATTATTTTATGCTAGCTATGGGTAGTTTTTTGAATTGAATTATTTTTTCATTTAGCTGAAAAAGTCAGTCATATTGATTCTTCAATGTAATAAGAATTTAAATAATATCTTCTATACCAATTTTAGGAATTTATGCTTTACTAAGTAATATCAATCCTATAAGATGTTTTTATATAAGATTATTTAATTAGAAATGGCTAATCAGATAGCTATCTCGCCATCAATTGCTATCAGTTCTGTTGCACTCTAAAAAGATCGAGCCATGCTGCTCATGGATTCGTATTATTCTTGTTATGATGCTTGATATAGGATTATTTTATAAATTTAAATTCCATAAATATGGAAGATTTAACTGATGAAACCAATTAAGCCTTGTGAGAGTCGTTTGAGTTTCTTTTCTGTCAACAATAAATTCCTAACTGAAGGCTCAAATATTCCAAAATTTTACTTATTTTCGGTAGCCGGGTATCTCTAGTTTGATCGGATTAGTAATCCAAAATAAGAGATATCCAAGCTTCCCTCCAGGAAGAAAAATCAAAACTATTCAAATTTGCGTTTCAATTTGGAAAGAAGTCTCAACCCCGCTACTCGAAAATATAACCCCAAAAACTAGATCTCTTCAAAAAAACTTAAATTCCTTCTCTTTCTTAATTATTAATTATTAATTTATTTTTAAGCTATATCTCTATAATCATCATAAAAAATTTAAAAACTTAGCTGATAATCGAGATCTATTTGAGCAGCAATTCTGCTTGAAATAAATGTAATTTATTTATATTTCAAATTTTATCATAAAAAATAGTAAATTGTTTTAATTTCAAATCTACTAAGTCTGTGGAATCTCATTATTATATTTATTGGAAAATGTCCAGATAAAATAATATTAAGTAGCGCAAAAAAGATTTAAAATTTGCATAGGGCAGAAATATTTCTCGGCTAAATTTATAATCTTTCCTATATTTTATTCCTCAGCTATCAAATTGTTTTTTATTTTAACCTTACCCCTTGATTAACAATAAAAATCATCAGAATTGTATAGCACCTAACTCCTTATTGATTTTTGGAGAAATATACCCTTGAAGAAAATTCCTTTTGGCATTTTAAATATTCTGAAAAGTCCAATTTTAAACTGATGGATATAAGAGGAAATTTTTAAATTTAATTTTACTTTTTAGATTCTCTTAGAATTTTTATATTAACTTTTATTTTAAAAGTTATTGTCTTTAGAGATCTATAAAGGGGAACGCGCTATGTATATTGTGCCTTGTTTATCGAAAAAAAATTAAATAAAAATTTTTCTAAATAATAATTAATATTTTGTAAAAATGAATTACCCAACAAATTAAATTAAGTCTCAAACAATTTACACCTTTTAAAATAAATTAAATTTATTTTTATTTCAAATATTACAATTTGAATTGCTATAATCCATACAATTTTTTTTATATATAATAATAAAAAATTAATCCGCTTTTATTATAGAAAAATTTAATTGGAGAGTTAATATTTTAGATGAAGAATATTAGCAAAAGCACATTCAGTAGCTACCATGGACTATTCAAACTTTTATATTTGGCATTGGTTGCGCTTTCAGCTAGTTCAGAAGTGTTAATAGTGTATTCAAATTCCTCAAAGAGTATAGTGTCAAGCATAATCGAGGAAATGGAAGCAAACATTTCTTCACTTGAAATTTTTTCTTGTGATTTTTCCTTGCTCAAAGAAGAGATTGCACTTCACACAAATTTATTAGCAATTTTTGATATAACAAGTAACCTGGATTCCCAATTTTCGATTTCCAAATTATGCCAAGACAATTCTCTTATACATTTTTTGGTTTCTGACGACCTGCTTTATCATAATAAATGGACTTTTTCACTTTCTAGTTCAAAAAATAGCCTAAATCAAGCTTTTACTACAGCTTTAAATTACTTTAATTGAAACGCAGGTACTGCTTTTAGTAACATTGAAAACTATCCTACCTCTAAAACTATATTAAGTAGCTACTCGGAAAATATCATACTGTTTCCTGTGGGTTCAGATACCTCAATTAAAGATTTGATTTCAAGAGAAATTATGAAATTCGGCTCATCGCTATTTTATTTGTTTACAGAAAAAAACAAGTCTATTGAAATCCAGGAAACACTATCCTCTTCAAAAATGCTAATAAATGGCACAGGAATTCTACTGATCGGTGAAAGCAGTTATGAGTCAAGCATTAATGGAGCATTAGCTATTGTTGAAAAAGGTAGAGAAGCAGTGAGCTCAAATGAAAGCTATTTATCTGTTGCGATCTTAGAATTAATTAATCTTCTAAAGAACTCTTCAAACATCAATAATTGCTTACTTTTGTTATCCAAGACATGCCCAGACCATTACTGCGCTCATGATTTTTCGCTTACTCTCAATCCTTGATCGAACGCCCCCGTCGTTCGATCAAAGATGGGGATTTAAAAAATTTTGGAAACAAATTATATATATTGTTTTTATTGTTTATGCGTACTTTTTAAATAAGAGGGTTAAGATAGTAAATATTAAATTATTAAAAATGAAAAATTGTGTTATTTAAAAATTTTAGTTACCCCTTCCGCTCTATCATATATTTCTGCTTCATATGAATTATTTTTTTTATTTATAATAATTCTAAACTTTTTATATTATTAAGCTTTTGAGGCCAGGCTGATGGCTAAAGCACTTGTTATGATTAATTCTGTGCAGATTATTACGAAAAGCACGTAAATTACTCTTAATTTGCTAATGCAAACTATTAATTTTCATAAATTATAAGAAATATTAACTAATCAATTGATTTATTGTAAATAAAAATTTGTATATATGAAAATCGTTCGATCAAAAATGGGGTTAATTTCCCAAATTTTAGGAATTCTTCAATGGAATCGCTCGATCAAGGATGAGGGGGAGTTATTAATATTCAAAATAATCAAAGAAAGCTTGTAGGAACTATAAAAAAAGAAAATCTAGTATTGAACTCTGTCATAGAATTCCCTGGAGACTCATTTGATGTCCCTACTTCTCAAAAGAAAGTGCTATATATTAGCGCAAATGACGGGACAACAAATCCTGGGATGGCTCCAACCCAAGCGGTTGAGCTTTATAAAAGAGGACTCACATTAGCAATGAAAGATATGAATGATGGGATTAATACCTTGCAAAATTTCCAGCTTAAACTCAACGATTTTGACTGTGGTGCAAGCGCTTATAATGCAGATTTCAATTATAACTGCATATACAAAGACAAAAACAAACTAGGATTGGCTCGAATTATGTCTTTAGCTTCTGTAATTGCTTATGGAGAAATGGCTACATTAGCGAAATTAAATAATACAATCCCTTGTGTTGGGTATCTAAATATTGATCCAGGTCTTTCGAACTCAACAAAATACCCTTTTTATACCAGAATCATTTTTCCGAGTGATGCCTTGTACTCACAAGGTCCATTACTCTTCAAAGTTATGGGATGGGCCAATCTCGCAGTTTTATACGAAAATAGCAGCTTAGGAATCTGAGGAAATTATTATTTCAGCTTAGCAGCTGAAAAACAGAACTTAAAAATTGTAAACAATTTAAGAGTAATTCCGCCAAACCTTACAAGGGATCAAATAAGAAGTTACACTAATGTAGTAAAAGAAATTGTTGATTCAAATGTTAGGATGGTTGTTTTGATTTTAAGTCCTCCTTTAATAGACTATGCTGCTGAGTTATTTTATGATTTAGGAATGAGAAAAGGGGATGTCGTTTTTTTCTCTCCAAATACTGGCTGGCTTTCTTCTGTTGCGGCTAAAGATGATTATACATACAAAAGAATAGAAATTGGGATTCCTGTTTTAACACTATTTCAATCTGTTTTTGTGGGGGAAAAAGGGAAAAAAGTGTATGATAATTTATATGAAATATATGGAAATACAGAGCCAGCTTCATATTCTTGTCTTTATTATGATTCTGCATATTTAATTGGGGCTGCTTTGGATTGGACTATTAGCCAAGGAAAAGATTATACTGATCCGTATAAACTCCAATCTGCCATCCGAAGTGTAAAATTTGCTGGATGCAGCGGAACAGTTTATATTCAAAAAAACAGCAATAACGTTCAAATATCAAGCTTCACAATCCAGTCAAACTCTTATACTTATTTACCAAGAATTGCCCACTTTGGAGCATTTTTTTGGTTTGCCGGACAATATCTGGCTTGCAAAATTCGTTGGCATGCCATATTTTCTGGCTAATTTAAGAATGGCGGACCCAAAAAATTCTCCTCAGTGGGCTATTCTTGGCAAGCAGGTATATAATGCCACAACAGGAATTGTTAGAGTTTTTGATGTGGGATATTTTACACCTACAAGCACACAATTATTAAAAATTAAAACTCCTTTTGTATATCCAGATGGGACTACTAATAAACCAACAGATTTTAGGATTACAAGAACTGACTGTCCATTTGACGATAAATTAAGGCGAACATTTGGTAAAGGTCGGGCACTAGCATTTGGGATTTGTTTTTTTGTTACTGCGGTCACAGGAATTATAACTTTTATTATTTGGAAAGAATGATGGAATAAAGAAATCAAGGAGCTCACAACAAAGGAAGAACTTTCAGTGCCAGACATGATTGCTGGGGCTACAATTGTGGTGGAATTTTTCCAATTGCTTTCTCAAGGCCCTGATATTCGACCGCTAAATTCTTTTCTTGCAAATATTGGAGATGCAGTATCTTTGGATCTGAATAGTTTTATTAAGCTTGAAAATGGCGTTTTTTGGTGGATTTCAACTACAATTATTGTGCTATGCTTTTTATGAACAATATTTTGTATTGAAATATTTTTAAGATTGGATGAAAAATTTAGCCATGTTTGGTTTTTTAAAACGCTAGGGGTCATAGCTGATCAGTCAACGCCAATTTTAGGGAATTTGTGTTTTATTCAATTTATATCAATTTTATTAGATATTTTTGTATGTGACCATTCTATTGGAAATGATTTTACAGACAGCTATCTTTCTATTGACTGCTATCAATTTTGTTAGCAAGGTAGTCATATTACCTATGCTGTTTTATCAGCAATTTCACTGCTATGCTATGAACCTTTTGCTGTATTCTGTAGACCTCTATGGCAAGAGTTTCAGCCAGCATTACATGTGAAATCATTTCATTTATATTTAATGGTAAAAACAGTTCTTGAAGTGACTTTAATAGTCATGAGCAAAACTCTGAAAATGTCAAGTGACGTTGCTCATGGATTTATATTTACTTTTTTGATTTTGCTGTATATGGCATTTTTCTTCAAATTTAAAGCTTATAACTATCAAAGATTCAACTGGTGGCATCAATTGAGCCTTATTGGAGTTGCTTGGGTATCTTGCTTGTCAACTATAAACTTCCTTGTTAGCGGATCAAGTTTTCCATGGGTTTCTTTAATTATAGCTGGATGGGCAATAATCGTTTCTATAGGTCTCGCTATTCAAAGGAAAAAATATCCAAGCTTATTATATAGAAAAAAAGGAAAAGACACCTCTACATTATTCAAATTTGCATTTACTTTTGGAAAGAAATCTCAGGCAATTGGTTCAAAAATCGAACCTCAAAAGCTTGATCTTTTTAAATAATATTTTAAAAAATTAAAATTTCGTATAGAATTTGCATATTATTGCTTGAAATTTTGCTTATTTAGATGAAAGTTTTATCTATGGGAATTTTATTTATATCTATTCTATAGAATTCTGTGTGCGACCATTCTAAAGGAAATAATTTCCGCTTCATTCATTTGCTACTTTCAATTTATTGCTAAACAGCCATACAGTCTTAGTTGTTTTATATGTAATATCAATTATTTTTGTAATTTTATTCTTTAGAGTGAAATTCAGCATTACAGCATGAGAAAAATCTGTTTTAAATTGTATTTTGTTGGGGTATAATATGAATTCAAAATCGCTAGAATACCGATCCATTTCATAATAGGATTTCCTAGAATATTTTTTAAATCAAAATATAATTTTAAAATTAGTTTTTATCCAGTTATAACTCCATTTAAATTATAAACATTTAGTTCACTAATAGCATTTGTTTAAAACATTCTCAAATTTAAGATTAAGTATTGCCTTCGTATTTATTACATCAAATTCTTAATTATTTTTGATAGTTGCCTTCATATAGTTTATTAATGTTTTTTACCAAAATCTGGCGTAGTAGTTTTCAATTATTTTTCAAAATTTTGTTGACTGCTATTGTGCTCTCAACATGCTCAGAAGTTTTGATTGTTTTCTCGAGTTTCTCGAAAAACATCATTCCAAGTTTGAAAACAGAAATCAAATCAAGAAATTTAGACATCTCTTTAGTTGAAGTTGTTTATTGTGATTTTTCAGCTCTTGAAGAAACAATCTCACAAAGAACTAATTTGATTGCAATTTTTGATATAACAGACAACTTAAACATAGAATTTGAGATCTCAAAGATATGCATGGACAATTTACTTATACATTTTTTAGCTTCTGACAGCCTTCCTTACAAAAATAAATTAACTTTTTCACTTTCTAGTTCAAAAGAAAATTTACATAGGGCTATCATCTCAACTCTACGCTTCTTTAATTGAACTATTGGAATCGCAGTTAGTAGCGTTGAGGAGTTCGCCAATACCCAAATTATGCTAAATAATTATTCAGAAAAAATTCAACTATTTCAGTAAGTTCAAAAACATTTATTCAAGAGCTTATCAGTCGAGGATTTATGGGAATGGGATCCTCTTTTTATTATTTATTTGGAGACAAAAATATTTCAATTGGCATTCAGCAAGCACTGGCCAGTTCGAAAATACTTGTCAATGGAACTGGAATTTTGCTTGTTGGAAAAAGTAGCTATGAATCGGCAACTGAAGGAGCACTTGCTATTGTTGAAAAAGACAGAGAAACAATTATTTCTAATGAAAAATACTTGTTTGAAGCTATTTCTCGAATGATCTATCTTTTAAGCAATGCTTCAAATGTAGGTGAATCTTTAATTTTGCTATCAAAAAAATGCAAAAATCACTATTGCGTGAATGATTTTTCCCTACTCAATATACAAAATTCGCAAAGAAAAATTGTTGGGTCTATAGTTGATGGGAATGCAGTTTTAAATAATTTTTCAATGATTTTCCCAGGGAATTCTGTTGATGTGCCCAAGTCTCAAAAAAAAATTTTATATTTTAGTGCTAACGATGGAACCACCAACCCAGGTTCTCCCTCAATGGAAATAGTAACTTTTTATAAAAGAGGTTTTACATTAGCATTACAAGATATGAATAATGGAATCGATATACTACAAAATTTCCAGCTAAAGCTCAATGATTTTGACTGTGGAGCATCGGTCTATAATGAAAAATTTTGTTATAACTGCATTAATAAAGATAAAAATCGATTAGGGCTGGCACATATAGTCTCTGTTACTTCCTCAATGGCTTATGGACAAATTGCAACAATGGCAAAATTAAATATAACAATTCCTCTTATTGGAGTTATCAGCCTTGATCCAGGGCTTTCAAATTCAACTAAGTATCCATATTTTACAAGAGTAATCTTGCCAAGTAACTATGCTTTTAAGCAAATACCATTGCTATTAAAAGTTATGGGCTGGGAAAGTATTGCAATAATTTATCAAAATGATACTGGATCAATCACAAGTAACTACTATTTAAGCCAAGCAGCTGAAGAACAGAACATACACATTGTTAACAAATTAAAAATAATTCCATTTTCTTTGACCAGAGATTCTATAAGAAATTATACAAATGTATTTCAAGAGATCATTGATACAAATGTAAGATTTGTTGTCTTATTATTGAATTCTGCAGGACTAGATTACACAGCGGAATTATTTTATGACTTAGGAATGAGAAAAGGTGATATCATTTTTTTAAATTACATGACAATTTTCATAAAATTCAAAGCTTATAACTACGGAAGATTCAACTTATGACATAAATTAAGTCTAATTGGAGTCGCATGAGTTTCTTGTTTATGCACTATAAATTTCCTTATTGAAGGATCTGGCATTCCATGGGTTGCCTTAATTTTAGGTGGATGGACATCATTTATCTTGATAGGATTGATTGTCCAAAGGAAAAAATACCCAAGTTTATTATTTAGAAAAGAAAAAGACACTTCAAATTTATTTAAATTCGCATTTACTTTTGGAAAGAGTTCAAAAGCTCATCATTCAAAAATTGAGCCACAAAAATTAGACCTCTTTAATAAAGGTTCTAAATAATTAATACTTACTCCCCCCCCCCTTCGTGAGTAAAACAAAAAAATTTTGTTCACTCACGGAGGGGGGGTTAATATTTTTTTTTTTTAAATTTATATATAAATTTTATAAAAAATATTTTTTTTCGAAATTTAAAAAAATCCTAATTCGCAAAAATTGGAAAGCAAATATTAATTTAATTTATAAAATTTATGTTTTTAAAAAGCAATTCGTTCAAAATTAATAGAATTAGCTCTAGATTTCATTATACTAATTATCATTTATATATTAAAATTTTTTTCCATAAAAAATTTTTCTATTAAAAAAATTTTTGTTCACTCACAGGGTGGGTTTTTGGTCAAAAAATAGCGATTTTTCTAATGGTTTTGTTCACTCACGGAGGGGGGGGGAGTTACAAACTTAATACATTTTTTTTATGGTACTGGATGTAAGTTCAAATCAGTCTAGCTATTTAAAGCATCAAATAGCTCGATATCGGACGATTTTTATTATAATCATCAAAGAAGGTCTATATAAAAATATCAGCAATGAGAGTTGAAAAAATCGCCCAATTAGTGCAGCTGCTAACTATTTAAGTTAGATGTGGATTTTAAGATGGTATGTAATCATTTTTGAGATATATTGACATTTTTTAAGAAAATTGGAGTGAGATTTAAATTATTATTTGCTGTTTGCTTTTAAAATGCAGGATATTAGTAAAGTTATAGTTATTTGGGACTGATTACTTCTTTTACGAGTTAAAGATTTTAAATTCGTTTTTAGAATAAATCAATTAGGTCTTTAAACTTCTTTTCTTGCCCAGAGTTGACCTTAGACCGCAGGTGCTCAGGCTCTATATAAAAAGAATTGTTTAAATCATCATTTGATTACATGAGAGTTCATATGTCTTCTTCATAACTAGAATTGCAATAATATTTTTATTTAATTATTAATTTATCTTTAAGAGATCTATTTCAAATAAGCTAAAACAAAATCATTTTTGTTTTTAATTAAAACCCTGTAAATAAAGGATGAATTCAAAGAAAGAAGTTTCATTTCTTTAAAGATTATAAATTTAGCTATGTTTATAAATATTTAAGAACTTTTCATATTATTATTTTATTAGCAGCAAATATTTTACATAATGATAATTTGACCCAATTTTTTTATAAAGGGCAGAATACCATAAAATTATGGCACTGACTAATAAGAAACAGTCGAACGAAACTCTGACTTTTTCCAGATTTTTATTCTTTTTCTCTATATTTTTGCTTTCGAAATCAACAGAAGTGTTGATTATCTATTCGAACTATACAAAAATCTCTATTTCAGACTTTATTTTTGAAATACAACAGAGCACTTCAGCTCTATCAGCAATTGAAATTACAGCTTGTGACTTTTTGGTTGCAGAAGAAGAGATTTCTAACCGACCAAACTTAGTTGCAGTTTTTGACATTTCAAATGACTTAAGCTTCCAATTCCGAATTGCAAAGTTGTGCGAAAATAATCTCATTGTGCATTTTCTATATACTGATAGTTTACCTTATGAAAATAAGTGAACTTTTTCATTGTCAAGCTCAAAACTAAGTTTAAATAGAGCCCTTATTATCACATTGGCTTATTTTAATTGAACTGATGGAATTGCTGTAACAGACATACAAAAATTTTCAAATTTGCAAGACCTTTTCCGCAGCTATTTTAAGGATATTGAAGTATTTTCTGTTAGTTCTGATACTTTTATTAAAGATTTTATAGGGATTGAAATGAAAAAATTAGGTTCATCTCTATTTTACTTATTCATTAATAAAGATATTTCTCTACAAATTCAACAATATTTAGTTGATTCAAAGCAGCTTGGTGATGGAACAGGAATTTTGCTTATTAAAGAAAGTAGCTATGGATCAAATATTGATGGGACCTTAGGCCTTGTAGAAAAAGGAAAAGAGTTTGTGGAGTCAGAGGACAGTTATTTATCCTTAACAATTTTAGAGATGATAACTTCTTTAAACAATGCCTCAGATACATATATTTTAAATTTTTTAGAAGAAAAATGCCCAAATCATTATTGCATTAATGAATTTTCGGTTATAAACATTCAAGAAAAGCAAAGAAAAATCGTTGGATCTATTGTAGAAGGAAATTTTAAATTGCTTTCTTCTATAGTATTTCCGGGAAATTCTAAAAAAATCCCGATTTCGCAGAAAAAAGTGTTATATTTCAGCGCAAGTGATGGCACAACCGATCCTGGTGGAGTCCCATATGCTTCGGTCGCTGTTTTTGCTAGAGGATTAACTTTAGCTGTAAAAGACATAAATAGTGGTCAAAATATTTTAGAAAATTTCCAATTAAAGCTTAACCATTTTGACTGCGGTGCAAGTGTCTATAATGCAGCATTCGCTTTAAATTGCTTTGAAAAAGACAAAGACAAGGTAGGTTTAGCTCATATCACAGCTCCTATGACAGCTACAGCCTTTGGAGCTATGATATCATTAAAGAAATTAAATATTACTGTTCCTTATATCGGAGCTGTTAATAGTGGTCCTGAACTTTCCAATACAACAGCTTACCCCTATTATTCCCGAATAAGTTTACCAAGCTCTTGGGCATACACTCAAATCCCAATAATACTAAAAGTTATGGGCTGGGAAAGCATTGCAATTTTATACCAAAATGATATATCAGGCTCAGCAGCCTTTTATTATCTTAACCAAACTTGTGCAAAACAAAACATTAAAATCGTGAATGAGCACAGAGGAATTCCTCCACTTCTAGACAGAGAAGGACTTAAGAATTATACAAATGTGATAAAAGAAGTGGTTGATTCCAATGTAAGATTTGTTACATTGGTATTTAACCCTCCTGAAGTAAACTATATTGCCGAAATTTTTTATGATTTGGGGATGAGGCGAGGCGATGTACTTTTTTATTCTACCTATCCTGGGTGGTTGACGACTGTGGCTACACAAGATGAGTTTTTATATAAAAGAGTAGAAATTGCGATTCCTATGGTAATTATTTTTCAGTCACTTTTTGTTGGGGAAATTGGGAAGAAAGTGCATGATGATCTTTATAAAGCATATGGAAATACAGAGCCTGCAACTTATGCATGCCTTTATTATGATGCTGGAATGCTGATAGAGAATGAGATATAAATTAAAATATGGCGTCGCTCGAATTTTCTGGCCTCTCGGCCGAAAATTCATCTCTTGAAATATTTTAATTAACTTAACTTAACTTATTAACCATCACGTTTAACGTCTCCTACGGGGTTGCTCTTCCAGGACTACCACCACACTCTCGTCGCTCGGGGCCCACTAGTTGCTGGGACAGCTAGTTTTGATCTCCGACGCACGCCTCCTGCGCGATGTTCCGGCTTCGACGGCTCATGATTGAGCTACTTTCTCTGTAACGAGGGTTATCTGCTGGGAAATTCCAAAAAATAGTATTTCTGGCCGACTTTCGGCAAAAGAGGAAAACTTGTAGCCCGGGGCGAAACTCCCGGCTTCTCGCTAGAGATTTGCCCAAATGGCCTAACTCCCCCCCCCACCTCCGTGAGCGAACAAAAAAATTTTGTTCGCTCACGGAGGGGGGTTAATTTTTTTTTTTAAAAAAAATTTATATATAAATTTTATAAAAAATATTTTTTTCGAAATTTAAAAAAAATCCTAATTTGCAAAAACTGGGAAGCAAATATTAATTTAATTTGCAAAATTTATGTTTTAAAACGCAACTTGTTTAAAATTAAACAGAATTAGCTCTAGATTTCATTATACTAATTATCACTTATATATCAAAATTTTTTTCCATTAAAATTTTTTCTATTAAAAAAATTTTTGTTCACTCACGGAGTGTGGGTTTTTGGTCAAAAAATGGCGATTTTTCTAATGGTTTTGTTCGCTCACGGAGGGGGGGGGGAGTAAGGATTACCTGCAGGCGCTGCTGGGCTTCTCCTTTCCAACTCCAAGCCTCCTCTTCCCTCGAGGTAAAATCCTAACCCGAGAACGGACTGGGATCAGGCTCTGTACACTGCCAGAATTGCTTACCTGATATTGCTGTCCATCTCTAGCTAGGCAAAACCCTGCCGGATATAATTAAATAGGGCTCGAAACTGTCTGGCCGAGAGGCCAGACCCAAGTTGAGACGCCATATTTAATTATGCATATTTTAATTAAGAGAATTTGTTTCCCTAGTGAAATTATCCCAATTATGTCAGAGAAGTAAGAGCCGGTGGCTTTTTCCTTCCGGGACTCCTGACCTAAGGGAATCAAATTTTCCAGAAATTACTACCTACCCCAGGTGGTGGAGACTGGGACCTTTAGGGTGCCTGACGAACCCAAGTAGGTTCCTGAGCTAAAAGAAGAGTTCTCGAAGCCAAAACCTCAAGACCCGCGTCATCACTATGTAACGAAGTCAAGGTAACCACACTATGGCGGGCCAGGGGAAGAGGGCGCGAATTCGCCCCAGAGCTCTGCTCGAGGATGCAGTGATAGCGAGCAACCTAGTAGTGGATATTAAACGGATAATAAATCTAATTGAATCGATTTGATAGGGAATGCAATTGATTGGACGATTAATCATGGCACTGATTATACCGATCCTGATGTTTTGAATGCAGCTGTAAGGGATGTAAGGTTTACTGGATGCACTGGGAGTATGAGTATTCAAAAAGGAAGCAATGATAGACAGTTCAGTAGTTTTACAATACAGTCGAATTCTTATAACTTCACGTCTGGAGCATTAAAAACGTTTATCGTAGGGTACTTCACACCTACAGGATCTACAATTTTGAAAATCGAAACACCATTTGTGTATGCAGATGGAACTACAAATAAGCCTAGCGATTTTAGAATCACAAGGACTAATTGCCCATTTGACGATAAATTAAAGCGAACATTTGGTAAAGGCCGAGCTTTGGTATTTGGGATCTGTTTCTTTATTGCTGCTTTAACTGTTATAGTAACATTTTTTATTTGGAAAAAATGATGGAATATGCTATATTAAACAGAGAAAAATAAATCTTTTTCAATAGATATTATATTAAATTAAAAACAATTGGCCGGCACTATCTTAAGCTTAGTTGAATGCAGCATAGAAAAGTTGATCCACTTACCAAGGCCGAAGAAATCTCGCTTGAAGATTTTATTGTTGGAGTCACTATAGGGGTCGAATTTTTCCAATTTATTTCACAGGGCCCTGATATTCGGCCTTTAAACGCTTTTCTTGCAGATATCGGCGATGCTGTATCCTTAGATTTGGAAAGTTTTGCAAAATTGGAAAACGGAGTTTTTTGGTGGATTGCTACAATAATAATTATTTTATGCGGAGTGTGGACTATTTTTTGTTTAGAAATTTTCTTTCAATTGGATGAAAAATTATGTCGTGCTATATTATATGCAACAAAAAAAAAATTTTTAAAAGCATAAGTCCACATTTATTTAAGGTTAATGTAAACCATATATGGTTCTTTAGAGCTTTATCATTTCTTGCTGACAACTCTATGCCAATTTTAGGGAATTTATGCTTCATCCCATTTATATCCATTCTTTTAGAAATTTTTTTATGTGACCATTCTATTGGAAATCACTTCACAGATAGCTACTTAAATAAAGATTGTTATCAGTTCTGCTGAAAGGGGGATCATATTATTTATGTTGTCTTATCAGCATTTTCTTTATTCTTTTATGAACCTTTAGCAGTCTTTTGCCGACCTCTTTGGCAGGAGTTGCAGTCAAATTTGCATGTAAAATCAATGCCATTATACTTGATGGTAAAAACTGTGATACAGGTGATGCTGGTTGTGATGAATAAAACACTGAAAAGGTCAAGTGATATTGCCCATGGATTTGTATTTACAGTTTTAATACTAATGTATGCAGGATTTGTATGAAGATTTAAAGCTTTTAACTATGCAAGATTCAACTGATGGCAGCAATTAAGCCTTATTGGTGTTGCTTGGGTATCATTTTTGTCAACAATAAATTTCCTTGCAGGAGGGACTACATTTCCATGGATTTCATTGATTTTAGGTGGATGGGTAATCGTGGTGCTCATAGGACTAGCTGTTCAAAAGAAAAAGTATCCGAGTTTGTTGTTCAGGAAGAAAGGAAAAGACACTTCAACTTTATTCAAATTTGCATTTACCTTTGGTAGACAATCCAAAATGCACCAGTCAAAAATCGAACCTCACAAGCTTGATCTTTTTGGATCTAAGTAAAGGTTTATTATAGATAAGCAGTATACAATTGGATGTATTTACTATAAATTTTTACAATTTAATCATAAATTCTTTTAAAGCTATATCAAATTCATTTAGAAATTAAAACTTAACAAAATGTAAAATTAAAAATATGATAAACTGAATTAAAATTTAATTAGCTAAATTTACCATTAAAAATATATAATTATGACTCGGAATTCTCATTATTAGCTACAGGATTGAATAAATTAATAATCTAGAAATAAACTGTTATCATTTAGGGTTTAGTATTGAGTTACCTTTCATTGAGCGGTAAGATATCCACCAGTAGCTTGGTTGAGTTGTCTATTGACACTTGATAAAAGCTCTATGGCTTAGCCTAATGATAAGAACAGAGTTGGAGATGCTCGTTATGTCATCATCTGAAGTTAAAGCATGGATTTATGTATCTGCAAATCTTCTTGTTAGAAAAAAGCTAAAATTTATAACGGATTATGTAAGATCCATGAATAAAAAGAATTTGTTTCTAAATAAATCTATCAATAAATAATGTTCTTAGACAATGCATATTTATCCTTCTGTAATTATATTTTAAACATGATAGGATTTCATTGCAATCCAAAATAAATTTATATGCGCTTTTCGATTATATCATGTTTTAAAGGCCATCCTTTTAACTTCAAAATAATAAAATCTCTCTCTTTGATCAGGATCGACTTATCAGCTCATTGAAACTACTTAAGAACTTGCAGTCTTAAATCATAACTTTGGACTAAATTCCTTATTTTACTATAAAATTAGATTTAAAAAAAAATTTATAAATTTATCAAAATATTTCATAGTCGGAATTTTTGGCTTATTTTCAAATAATTTAATTATAGCGTAGGGACACTTTTAGATTCCTTATAAATGTACTTCTCCAGCAACTCTAAGGGCTGACTCATCACCTTCAAGAGGTGAGTGCAGCTCCAAGTTGACAAATCTAGAGAAAAGGATTTGGTTCTGTCAACTTTGAGTTGGTCGTCACTCGAAGGTGGCTAAGCCTCCAAGTTGGTTATAAAGTACAAACGTAAAGGCACGCTAAAATTGTGATCACGCCATACTATATAATTTTATTCTATTCTTCAATAAATCTCTGCTGTAGTTAATTTCCTCTTTTAAAATCAAACACAAAATAAAAAAGTTACTTTCTGTCAACTATTTCAATATTATTTAATCAAATTTATAGTGTTTTACTTACTCTTAAACTTAAGTTGATAAACTTTTAATAAATAATTTCTAAAAAAAATTAATAACCTTATAATAGCTAAAAGTCTATAATATTTTTTAATTAGTATTCTTTTATGTTTTATTAACTAAGATTTAGAAGAAAATCCTTTGCACTATAAAAAATTAAAACTAACGCTATTAATGAATAAACTCTCATCAATTTAACAATGAGAAAAATTTAGCAATGTAGCGTATTTATGTTTAATGTAATGGTATTATTATGTGCTTTCTTTTTTATAAAACCAAATGGCAGGCATTTATTCAAAATACTCAAACTCGTTCCATATGAATTTTCTGAAACTTATTTTTTGTGCTTTACCACTTTTCGTGAATTCTTTTGGCATACTTCTTGTCTATGATTACGAAGATACTGCTAGCCTTTCAAGCTTGACAGAACAAATAAAAACAAAAATCCCCTTATCAGATCAAGTTGACATTTCTACTTGCCAATATCAAGAATTTGAGCTTTGCATAACTTTTCACCCAAGTCTACAAGTAATTTTCGACATTTCTGACAATTTTCAAGCTCAATATGAACTAGATATTTTTTGCAAAGAAAACTCTATTGTCCATATTGTAAAAAATAGCAAAATAATATATCATAGCGAATGGACCTTTTCAATATCCAGCTCTTGAGAAGATACAAAAAGCTCATTTATTTCTTTGCTCCATTATTTTAATTGGACTGAGGGTGTTTATTTTAAAGACCCTGAAGACACTGATATAACTGAAGAATTAAAAAAAAAATCGATATTAATAAATTCCCTCAGTGTCGAGTGCTTATCACCAATAGAGGATTTTTTAGCAATTGAAGTAATGAGTTTGGGAAAAATGATTTATTTTGTTTTTACAAATTCACATGTTTCAGGAGAAATTCAGGAATCTTTAGCCAATGCAAAGCTTCTAGGAATTGGAACTGCTATAATATTTGTAAAAGAAAGCTCTTATGGAGCTTCAATTGATGGGGCACTGATAATGACTGAAAATGGCCAGGAAAATTCAGAGTCAGATGATGACTATTTAAGTACAGCTTTCGCAAATTTATTATCCTTAATAACACCTAACACAACAGATTCTTTCCAATTTAGAAATACTTTATTGCAAAAATGCCCAAGCGATTTTTGTGCCACAGAATTTTCTCTTATAAATATTCATGGAGGGCATAAGCATTTAGTTGGAAGCATAAAAAAAAATGAAATCATTATTACATCCACAATTGTTTTTCCAGGAAATTCAACGATAATCCCTGTTTCTAAGAAAAAAGTAATAAATTTAAGTATCAGTGATGGCTCTACTAACCCAAATTCTTCTCCAGCAACATCTAACCCTGCAAATGTAAGAGGTGCCCATTTAGCTATTGAAATGGTAAATGAAGGAAACGATATTCTTTCAAATTTTGAGGTCTCCATGTTCAGCTATGATTGTGGAGTCACTGTTTATAATGCCAATTTCTCTATAAAATGCTATAGTTCAAATATTGATAAAATAGGCTACGGCCATGTGGCCGCATACGGTTCTAATGTCGCTGTAGGGGATTTTCAAACTTTTAAAGCTTTGAATATCACTGTCCCATGTGTTGGCGCTGGCCCATCAGATGCTGCACTATCAAGCACAGCTAATTTTCCTTATTATGCCAGGGTAAATCTAGCTAGCTCATATTTATACAACCAGATTCCTCTTTATTTAAAAGCTTCAGGATGGAAAAAAATTGCTGTTATCTACCAAAATGATGCGAATTTTGGTAAATCAGCTTATTATTATATTAACCAATCAGCTACAAACCAAGGCCTAGAAATTGTAAATGACCCTAATTTGAGGGCAATCCCAATGGGGTTAAACAGAACCCAGCTTAAAAATTACACCAATGTAATTCAAGCTGTTATAAATTCAGGTGCTAGGCTTGTGATAGCTGCTTTTGCACCACCATTTGCGGTGTATATTACTGAGATGTTTTATGATTTGGGAATGAGAAAAGGAGACATAATATTTTTTGCTGTTTACAGTGGGTTTGTAACAGATATTGCTGCAAAAGATGACTATACTTATAAAAGACTAGAAGTAGCAGTCCCTATGCTAAGGATTTACCAAGAACTTTGAGTAGGAGAAAAAGGCACTCAAGTGTATAACCGATTAGTGGAAAAATATAAAGAAGCCATCGCATATAATTGCCCATATTATGACACCTCCTACTTAATTGCATACAGTATAAATTGGATGATTACTAAGGGGGATGACTATACTGACCCTGCGAAGCTACAAAAATCGATTAGATCTGTAAAATTTCTAGGATGTACTGGTAATGTTTATATCCAACCAGGAAGTAATGACAGAATTGTAAACGGCTTAATAATCGACTCTAACTCTTATAATAATGATACAGGCATTTCTGTCTATACCACAGCTTTACTAAAACCCTTTGGCCCTACAATCTTGACTATCAAGCAGCCTCTGATCTATGCTGACGGCACCACAAATAAACCTTCTGACCTGAGAATAACCATTACAGACTGCCCATTTCCCAACAAAGAAATAAGGACCTTTGTGAAAGGAAGAGCCATGGTCTTTGCTATATCTTTTACAATTGCAGGCATCATGTGCATTTCTACATTCTTGATTTGGAAAAGATGGTGAAATATAAAAGTAGAAGAATTAAAGACTAAGGCAGAAATTTCTATACAGGACTTTTTGGTAGGGGCTACAATTGCCATAGAATTTTTTCAGCTTATCAGCATGGGACCTGATATTAGACCTATGAGCACTTTTATAGCTGATATAGGAGATATGCTTTCTCTTGATTTAGGAAGCTTTTTTAAGTTGCAGAATGGGGTTTTCTGGTGAGTTTTGGATGGGGTTTTGGCAGCAACGCTTGTGTGGGTTATTCTTTGTATTGTAATTTTATTTCAGCTTGATGAAAAATACTCGAGGATTTGGATTTTTAGGAAGCTTGGCTGACTTGGTGATAATTTGATGCCGATCCTTGGAAATCTTTGCTTTATTCCTTTTATGTCTATTCTTTTAGATGTATTTGTGTGTGACGAATCAATCGGAGACTCTTTTAGTGATAGTTTTCTAAATAAAGATTGCTATCAGTTTTGCTGGACTGGGGATCATATAATATACTCAGTTTTATCATTTTTGGCTATTCTCTCATATGAACCTCTAGCTGTATATTGCAGGCCTCTTTGGCAAGAGTTGCAAAACAACTTGCATGTAATTTCAATCCCCTTATTTTTGATGGTGAAGACAGTTGTTCAAATACTTTTAATAGTGCTTAACAAAACATTAAAAAGGGCTGATGAGGTAGTCCATGGTTTTTTATTTGTTGGGCTGCTTATTCTATCTATAGCCTTTATTTTGAAATTTAAAGCTTATAATTACCCACGGTTTACGTTTTGGCAAATATTAAGCTTGGCCGGAGTAGCTTGAATAGCTTTACTAGGCACAATTTTTTTTATTTCTCGTGATAATAATTTTCCTTGGATCGCGTTAATTATTGGTGGGCTGCTTTTTATTTTAATTTATGGGCTAATTAGGCAGAGGAAAGGATATCCAAGTTTACTATTTCGAAAGAAAACACGAGATACGAGCACACTTTTTAGGTTTGCTTTTACCTTTGGAAAGCAGACTAAAATTGGATCAAAAGTTTTACCTTTTTCGGGCAACAAATCATCATCTTTGCGTGATTAGAATAATTATAATTATATTATTTGGATTATTAAGTTAAATGTATTGCCTTTTGTAAATTATCATAGATATCATGCGCTCACGATGAAGGGAAGCCTAAATAGCAATCAGGCAATTTTTGAACAAAGCATGCTATAAAACTTAGTATCTTGATTCTGACTTGTTTACTTTTTCATCAGTTTAATTTTGTGCAATCTTTAAAAAATTTATAAAAAACATGAATTACTTTAGATTATTTACTCTATTATATGTCATAACTATGCCTAAATAATTTTTAAAATATAAATTTTTATAGAAAGATTATTTATAAAAATTTCTGCTTTACTATCTTAATAATAAAATAAGCAAAAATGATATTAAATTTCCTACTCTTCCTAATTCAAAAATCTCTCAGCTTATGTGAAACTTCCCACTACTTCACTGAGTGCGATACCAATAATACAAGATCAGCAATATTTTACCAAGAAGATTGCAATTCTACTGCATTGTCCCCAATTCACAATCTTCCATGCAATAAAGTATGCGAAGCAGGGTATAAACTTGACATCATTAATCAAACTTTAGCATGCTCCCCATGTCCAGCTGGTTCTTATAGCACTGGAGGTGGAATCCGGTATGGCGAGGACGGATCTGATTGGAATTCATCTTATAGATATTTGAAAAGGAATTGTTGGGTACTAATGGGACTCGACTGAGTCAAAGGTGATAGATGCTCAAGCTGGCATACCGAAAATGGAATTCTAGTCTCTGGCAAGCCAGATGTAGCCAATTTTTTTGAAGACGAGCTTGTTTTATCTGCCCGACTTGTTACAAATGGAGTTCTCACTTATAAATACAGAAAAATCACCCAAAAAGCCAATGGATTTATAAACGGGGACTGGTTTGTCTACCTAAACGGTGAGCAAATACAATCAAATAGCCATTTAGGCGAAAACAGCTGGGTTGTTAAAAATTTTACAATTCCTGCAGGATCTCATGAAATTGCATTCGCTTATCAAGCGTTTTTTCAGCATTTAACTGATGATTTTCATGCAGAAATTTCGTTTATTGAGCTTACAGGCCTCGAATATGCTTCAACTTCATGTGAGAAATGCTTAAAAGGGTCAAGCTCAGAAGGATCGTCAGCTTGTAATATTTGTGACTTTAACACTTACTGAAATGGGGCTTCCTGTGAAGATTGTCCTCCTGATAAATATTCTTTAAAAGGTTCAGTGGGTATTAATTCTTGTTTACTCTCTCTAACCCTTCATGAGCAAGTAAAATTTTTACAAAATCTTGGAAATTGTTTTTTCAAACTTAAAAAAATCACAGTCACAAAAATTTGAAAGAAAAATAATTTAATATAAAGTTTATGCAATAATTTAAAATTAAACATTTTATTATAATAATTATCATCTATATATAAAAAATTTATAAATCAAAATTTTAATTTAAAAAAAATATAATTGCTGACTCATAGATAATGATTTTTCCTTAAAATATGAATTGTAATGGTTCTGCTAATTCACAGAGCAACTGGAGTTAGAAAGGCAGCCTTGTGGGTTTGAAGATATAACCAGCAATTACACAGAATGCGAAAATGGGAAGAGGACCAAAAAATATTATTGGAAACAGCCAATCCTCTGCAATTATATGGCAGCAAGCCTACCGAGTGAAATAGATGGATTGTTATGTGAAGATTGTCCAATTGGGTACCATCAGCAAGCTATTTCTAATAATTCAAATATTACGAAATGCTATCCTTGTAAATTAGGATTTTATATGACCCAAAATCTGACTTGTGAAGAATGTGGAATAGGAGAAATTTCTAATAGCATTTTATTGATAGAGCGATGGGAAACCCTCCCAGATGGTTTTAAAACTAAATGCATAAACTCAGCTGGAGAGGGATGCCTTACCAGTTCTGGATGAATTGCAAATGAAACTTATATCACGACGGGCACTTCTCTTGACAATTTATCAGAAGTTTCATTATCTAAGTTTATTAATATTACGAACTTGACTGGGAAAATTGAATTCTTTTATGTTAGTCTTGACATGCAAGGGTTATTTAATTTTTATATTAATGGGATTTTGAAATCTTCAAATCAAGTTAGCGGGAGATATAAAGAATCCTATGATTTATTACCTGGGGGAAATGAACTTGAGTGGAGATATAGAACTAGCAAAGATGGTGGAGAAATAAGGATTTATGATATGACGATTGAAGGAAGTGATGAAGGAGCTTCTGTGGAGTGCAGCAAATGCCCAGATGGCTTTATAAGTGTGAGCAATATACATAAAAATGGTGACGACAGACCACCCGACCTCTCGACCCTATTTCTTCAACATCCGCAGGCAACGGCCCAGTATTGGAGATTTAGGTGGAAAGGGGCCGGTAATCCTTTATGTATAGTCGGGCTGGATTTTTCTTCGAGCCCGAGGAGCTAATTCTCGGACTTGGAGTTTTTCCTCCAGGACAACCATTGGAAAGGGCAAGGTCGGCCAATGTCTGAAGGGCAATATGACCCTCAGACCCTGAAGACGGTTTTGCCTAACGAGAAACTGGGAGTTTCGACCCAGGTGGTTGGCCCTTAGACTCCAGAAGCCATGGAAGTCAAGACTGGTCGAGCGAATCCCTTGTTTGATGCAACAAGGAGGGTGTCCGCCGGGGCTCCTCAGGAGCGATGAGCGTATAGGGTGCAAATCCTGGCCCTGCAAGGCCAACGGCTTAACTTTAATTTAATAAGTGTGAGCAGCCACACGTCGTGCATTGCATGTCCAGCTGGATTTTCTTCAAATTCTGATAATTCTGAATGCATGAAATGTGACAGAGACTATTATAGCTACTCTTCTGGTCAAGCATGCCAAAAATGCCCTGCAAATAGTTATTCAAATACTAATAACACTGCATGTCTAGGAAATGACTATTTAATTCTCCCTACAAAATCATTTTATCTAAGAAATCTGACAGGGATTTCAAATATTGAGCAAACATATACTGATGGTCTTTGCAGCCGTGACAGTTTAAAGCTGTACTGTTACCAGACTTTTTATGGCCCAATCCCTGGAAATCAATCAGAGCTTTACATTTCAGTTTTAAATCCCTCAGTTTTGTCTCTCCCTGACTATGAATATTACTACCAGACTTCATTAGGCTATGCATTTACATTAGTTACTCTAGATTCCCCACAAACAAAAAATAATAGCGTAAATACTTGTTATAAAGAAAATACAGCAATTTTTAATGCAGGGAGAAATATCGAAAATATCACTGAAACAGCTTATGGGTTTGACGTTCAATATAGCCAAGGGGATATTTGTAACGAAAATGGGGATAGGTTTAGTGTTTTTATAGAGTTTGTGTGTAATAAAAGGGAAGGAGGAGGCTGGCCAATGTTAGTTAGTAGAGGAGAATGCAGTTGGAATTTTAGATGGAAATCGAGATGGGGATGCAAAATTTGTAGTGAAGAAGAGATGATTGTGGTAAAAACTATGTGCATGAACGGAAAAAGGATGATTGAAAAAATGGAAGGGAAAAATTGCATAATTCCTTCAGATTATCAGGTTGAGACGTCGGGAGAAGACTGCTCTTTATCTAAAGAAATTTTGTATACGCTTCCAGTGCTTATTGGTCTAGGCACTATAATACTGCTGCTAATGGCTATAGGGCTGCTTACTTATTACTGCTATAGGTTTAAATCTAGATATCAAAGACTAATAGATGCTAGGGAGCTTTAATTATTAACAAACTTTAAGTAAAACTTTATTTAAAATTGCCCAAGATTAGTCTATATTTATTAGATAGTAATGCTGAAAAATTATTTTCCAGAAATTAATTTTTAAAATTTCACTTACTCCCTAACAAAAAAACTTGCTTGTTCACGTAGTGGTTTTTTTTTTTAAAACAATTTATAGAAAAAATATTTTTTTCAAAATTTAAAAAAATCCCACTTCGAAAAAATTGGAAAGCAAATATTAATTTAATTTGCAAAATTTATGTTGTAAAACGCATTTTGTTTAAAACGAAACAGAATTAGCTAGAGATTTAATTATAATAATTATCACTTATATATCAAAATTATTTTCCATAAAAAATTTTTGTTCGCTCACGGAGATTTTTTTTGGGCAAAAATAGGAATTTTTCTAATGGTTTTGTTCGATCACGAAGGGGGAGCTAATATAAATATTAATTTAAACCATTTTTAACTGTCGATAAATTAAAAGTCTGTCAATGCTAAGTCTAGAAACTGAAAGAAGGCTCGCACGCCTCTTTTTCCAAATCGCAGAAACTGAACGCTCAATTGAAAGAAGTCGCCAGAACCTTTGTCGAGATTATGATTTCGACCCATACTCTGCATTTCGTCTTCTTGACCAAACGGCAGTTGGAGGATTATCATCATACGACCTTCGCAATTTCCTATCAAGATCCCGTGTTTTTGTAACAATTGAAGAATTAGACCTGCTTGTAGCCCAATACGACTCTAACTTAGACGGCCGTTTATCTTTAGAAGATTTCTATTCTTTCATCTTGTCTTCTGAAGATGTCTCATTAAGAACCATTGCTAAAGAAAGATCACGATACCCATTATCCTCAATTGCAGAGCACAAGCTTGCAAGACATATTGAGCTAGAAGCCAGCTATCAAGGGCAGTTGGAAAACCTTAAAAAGCATCTCCATTCCAGATACGATTTTTCGCTGTCAAATGCATTTAGAGCTGTTGATAGCGACAGGCTTGACTTTATTTCTCCTTATGAGATAAGAAACTTTTTAAGAAGAAATGGATATGCAGTCCAGGATTCTGATTTGGATGGAATAATCAGAAGAATTGATACGGACAGCGATGGACGACTTAGCTATGAAGAATTTGCTCAAGCGTTTAACATTTCAGATTTTTCAAGAAGGTCAATTATAATTGAAAATAAAAGCACAAGAACTCCTTCGCCTAAGAAATATGAAACTTCGAGAAACAGGTCACCATTAAGAAGATCACCAAGCCCAACTAGATCACATTTCAGCCCTGCGAAATCTTCATATTCGCCTGAAAAATCATTTAGATCTACTGGCTTGAAAAGCCCTAGAAGAAGTGTAGAAAATTCACCTGAGCGGAATTCATATTTCACCCCTACCAAGTCTTCATCATTTTATAAGACAAGCTCAAGTGTTAGAAAAAGCCTTTTTGAGTCTCCAGTCTCTGAAGTCGCAATGCGGGAAATCGTTGATACTTTTAGAAGCCAAATTGATATAGCCCGAGACCTTGAGCAAGCAAAACTTACCCTTGCGAGAAGTGCTGATTTTGCCTTGCTAGACTTTTTCAGAGCTTTTGATTTGGATGATAAAGGCTACATAGCTTCTCGTGATGTAGAAGGGTTATTAACTGACTTAGGAGTTTTCTACAACTCTGATGAAGTTTACTTGCTGCTAAGACATTACAGTTCCCTTCAAGACTCCAAAATCAGATATGCTGACTTTGAAAACATGTGGCTGCCTAAAGACAGGTATTATGCCCAAGCCCTCAAAGACAGAAGAAGCCAAATCTACCCTCCAAGAGACAGATTAAGTGTATTTTCCAGCATCACGATAGAAAAAATCAGTTCAACTATTAAATTGCATTTACAGTGTGAAAGAATTGCAGAAGACTTAAGAAGTAGGCTCAGTGCCAAAAGGTCAATCAATTTATTTGAAGTCTTCCAAGCTATTGATTGCGACAATGACGGATATATCAGACTTGAAGAATTCGAAGGGGTTTTAAGAGATTTTGGAGTCTACACAGACTTGAAAGACTTGGAAAGCTTGGTGGAGAGATATGACAAGAACTTTGACGGAAAAGTGAGCTATTCTGAGTTCGTGCAGGAGATCACCCCTAAGCTTTTCTAGCAATTTTATTTTCAATTAATTAGAGTTTGCATATTTTGATTTTTGATAAATTCTTAGTCTTTATAAAATAAATATGAACGGAAGACACAAGACTGAAGTCGTGATCTTTGTGATCCTAGTATTCATCGCTTTCATCGCCAGAACTGATTACTGGGTTTCCTGGACCTTACTTTCTATTTTCTGGGGTGTTTTGTGCTTATTTGACTGGCTGTTCACAAATGAAAAAGACTTCATGTTTGAGCCCAACTTCAAAAACTGGCAGAGAATCACAGAGCCAAGATATTAGCTAATAAGTAGATAATTAGTCACCTCTAAGGATAACCCTAAGATCAAAAAATGGTAAAAATTCATGCAGCAAGAAAGCTTTACCTCTTTTAAAGACGATGTTAATCAGAAAGCCAATAAGGCAATCCAGAACTTCTTAGGCTCCAGAGAATATTCACAAGATGAAGTGCAGGCCTGGACAGCTCAGCTTTCAGAAGAAATCGTCAAAATGCTCAAAGATCAAAACAGCAACTTCAAGTATTGTGTTTCGTGTGTCATTTTGCAGAAAGGAGACGCTGGAATGCATATGAGCTCCACTTGCTTCTGGGACAGCGCGCTTGATGGAAGTGTAGCGATTAAATGGGAAAATCCTTCAATGTATTGCATTGTCAATATCTATGGCATCGCCTTCTAGATTTAACTAACACTTAGACAGACTTATTTTTGAGATAGATTTTAAACAGAAAATAATCAATTTTACAACAAATTATGGAGCTTATTGAAATGCCAAAACCTTTTCTTCTAAGTTTTCAAGCTCTTTTAAAAGGTCTGGGGAGAGACTTGAAATCATTTTTAGAGAAAATTCTTTGCCTTGTCTGTCTTTATAAGTGACGGTTTCTTTGGGGTCTCCTTTAGGCTTGCTGTAGCCGCCTTTTTTTGAGTTTTCTCGCTTGAGAGAGGGTGGAGGCGTTTTTGACCTTTTGTATACCTGCGGCTTAAATGTGCAGCCTTCAAGCTCATTTTTTTCTTTTTCGACTTGGACTTGTCTTATCTTTTCTTCTTTTGCCATAATCAGCTTGATTCCTTTATCATATAAAGAATTGTCAATTTTTTTCACTTTAACAGAAATAGACGACGCTGTGTTTTCTGACTCGTCCAATTTTTGTGTTTTTTCTAGTGGCTTCACATAATTTCTTACTAAGAATTCTTCAAACTCTTTCGGTTTTAAAACCCGACTTGGCTTTGGCTGTTCTGGCTCTTCCTCCACAATTGCTGCTTGAGGTTTATTTTTTCTATTAGCAGCTAATTCAATTGACGTAGGATTTAGTGTAGGTTTAAAAGGGTAGCTTTGAGCAAAAACTACTTCTGCTGCTTTTTGTTTTCTATCAATTAGTGACAGTCCTTCATAATACAAATGTGCGTTGACATCTTCAGGTCTTGGCTTATTAAACTGATTTACAACTGGCTTAAACGTCGGAATTTCTTCTACGTTTTTCTGCCTCATTTCTTCAAGTTTTTGATGTTTTTCAATTTCCAGCCTCATTAATCTATCCTCAACCTTTTCTTTCCAAATAGGAAACATTGCTCTAGACACTGAATTTATTTCAGGTGAATGAGTATACACATCAGGGTCTTGGTTTCTCGTGTCAAAATAATGCTTAACCCTTTCTTCTCAGTCTGTTAAAGGACTTTGATATCCTGGAGGTGTTGGAACTCTTCGAATTTGGCTGCGGTCTTCTAAATACTGCTGAGAGCGGTTAATATCAAGCTTTTTATTTTTCTCTGAAAGCCACTTGTTCATGATTTCTGGAAATTCATTAGGGTCTCTATCTCCTGCTAATTCTCGACTTTTCTGATTAATATCTGGGAAGTCTCTGATTTCGTCAAGTTCACGCCTGATTCGGTCCTCAAGAGCTACCTCAGAGACCTCTCTCTTTTTTTGAAGCAACAACATGCCACGATCATACAGACTGTTATCTGCAGTCCTCATATTTAAATAAGAAATTTTTTATCCTACAATAAATTATCTTTTTTCTTTAAATTTTCTTTTCCATTCTAAAATCTTGTCTTTATTCTGCACCTCAGCAGCCTTAGCAGCTTGTTCTATTGACTGTGTGGCGTATAAGCAGGCGAGTGCTTTTTTGATGGTTTCTCTTGAGAATTCTCCGTCAGAGTTTACAGAATCTTCGTCACTTAGAGGGATGTTGGCTTCGACTTTTTCTTTCCATTTTCATAGCTTGGGCTGAGGGATTCCTGTGAGTTCTGAAAGCGTTTGTTTTGGAAGGTCAGAGTCTTTGATGAGTTCATAAAATTCGATTTTTGCTTTTGGGGATTTTATTATTGAGTAGATAGGGATTTCTTCAGTTAAATTTACGAATTCTCCTCGGGAGAGGTTCAGCTTGATACAGATATTCTGTGGAGAAGCTCCAGCTGCTAATAAAGAAAAGACTTGGGCCTTTAGATCGATTTTTCCTCTTATTTCATTACTGGTGAGCTGCCCCCAATTCCCAATAGAGTGGACTAAATGTGAGGAAATTTGAAAAAGCTTGGAAATTATTGTTGGATCTATACCTTTGCTGTAGAGTTTTTTTATTTCTTCTTTTATGTTTTCAAGGAGAGGGGTGTATTTTCTTTTCAATTCAGCCCTGATGTCGATGGGTTTTTCTTTTTTTGGCCTTTTTGTAGGGATTTCTCTTGATTTGTTTATCATGCTTGAACAGTTGATGATTTTGTAATCTGATTTTGGCACATTTGGTAATTTTAGTTTAATTTCTGGCTTGATCTCAGGAAGAGGTTCAGATATGGGAACATGAGCATGAAGCGGTTTAATAAACTCAAAAGGTTTCACTTTTGGAGCTTCGATATTGCTAGATGTTTTAACGAAGACCAACTGGCCGTTTATTATTTTCGCCTCTTTTTTCTCTTCTGAATCAGGAATATTATTAGAGGGTGGAGTTTGCATGATAGGGTTAGATGTCTCGAAATTATTTTTATTTCCGTTTTGGCTTGGAACTTTCACTTTTGGGGTTTCTTTAAACCCAACCTTTTTTATTGGATTAAGTTGAATTGCTTGAGGAATCTCTATTTTATGTTTTGCTACAAGATTACTTGTAGGAGTAGGCTGAATTGCTTGGGAAGTCGGAATCTCTATTTTATGCTTGGCTCCAAGATTATTTATGTGATTAGGCTGAATTCCTTGGGGAGCTTGAGTCTCTATTTTTGGCTTCGCTCCAAAATTACTTATGGGGATGGGCTGAATAGCTTGGGGAATCGGAATTTCTATTTTATGTTTCGTTCCAAGATTATTTGTGGAATTTAGTTGAATGGCTTGAGTAGCTGGGATCTCTATTTTACGTTTCTTCGTGCCAACTGATTCATTTTGATAATTATTATACATATTTTCGGCCTCATCAATAAGACCCTCAAATATCTTTGTAATTTCGTCTTGGACAGTGTTTTGCATTTCTGCAATAGTTTTGAAAAATTCCGCCAGCAAAGTGCTAGTGTCTGTCATTTAAAAAATATTTGACAGGGTTGGGGGGATTAATTGTTTTGTTTAAATAATTTTGAGCAACGTTGGCGGTAGAAGAAAGAATTTTTTATAATGCTTATTAGTAAATTTATATTACTCGATAAATCCCAAATGAAAAGAAGAATCTCAGAATTAAGCTCTTTTTTAGTTTTTCTATATTATTATATTAGAATTAAAAATCTTTATTAAAAACCATATATATTATAATTCCTCAGCATCTTCAGAAAATGTTTCCTTCCACCCAGACACCAAATACTCACTCAGCCCCAGCGCTTGCGCTATAGGCTTAACTTGACCTACTCTCTCTGCCAATTTTACAATATTCAATTTTATCTTTGGATCAATCCCATCCGTGCTATTACTAATTTCAGCCTTGATTACCTCCAACTTCTTTTCTATAGCTCATGATCTCTTTTAGATTACTAAAGAAAGTTCTCAAAGGATAAATGGATTTAAAAAAATAATTTTTAAACGTACCAAAAGTAAAATTGGCAAATCGCCAAATTGTTTTGGCTTGCCAAGAAAAATGGCATAATTAAAAATTATTTTTCCTTTGAGAGATATATTTTAAAGAATCTAAATGGGGACCTGCACTATATATCTGCTGACAACACTTCTTTAACTCCTGCATTGTCGTTTTTAATTTTTTTTTGCTTTTTCTTAATATACTCTTCTATAAGCTCTTCGCCGATATTTTTAAAATTTTTCATTTTTTCCTTTTTACAGAGGTATCCTAGTTTGGAAGAAGGGATATAGCCATGATCAAAGCAATTTCGGTCTTTTCTTCAGTCATAATATCATTGCTTTAAGTTGTGCCATGATATATTGCATAATCGTATCAAAATATGCCTTCCGCCATGCTCATTGTAGATATCGCAAACTTCTTTTTTAATGTGGTCTGGGACTTCATCATTTCTTAGCATACGCCCTTTGCGGGGGCGAAGTTCATCTTTAATACGTTTGAGCCTTGCATAAATTTCCAATACTCTTTGTGAAGGTTCTTCTTCTTTTGACATTTTACTATATTAAGCCCCCAATTTTCGAAAAAATGAATTTTTAATATATGGGTTTTCATCTTTAAGCTATTTATCCTTACTCCCCTTCTGTGAGGTAACAAAACTATTGGAAAAATCCCTATTTTTTGCCCAAAAGCCCACCTCAGTGAGCGGACAAAAATTTTTTTATGATAATAAAATTATTTATAATTAAACTAGTGTGTAATTATTTTAATGATAATCATAACTAGTCCTTTCCAAACTAATCCTACAATTTGATCCTCTTGCTAGATAATATTTTTATTAAACTCACTATAAAGATTCAGAGTTTCAAGGTGGAGCAAGATCCAATTAATCTATACCTATGCATCAGCTATATATGAGCAAGTCGGCTTATTATAGCCAATTTTTGTCTTGAAGAGTTAAATTTTAAATTTCATGCTTTCATTTCCCAAAATTAGGAAAAAAGTAAAAGAACTGCCCCAGTTATAATAAGTAGCATTGCTGTCTATATTAAAACAATTTTTTCTTTAATAGGATCATCAGCAATAATCTTGGAATTTCTGTTTAATGTAATCAGATACGCAGCAAGGATTTATCACACAAAAATTATAATAGCATATAACTCTTTTTGAGTATTTTTAAGAACCCAATTTCAGTTCCCATCTATTTTAATAATTTGCTGAAGATTTATTATTTCCAACACGATCTTTTTGCAAAAATGCCAAAAAATCTAGTTTTTGAATTATCCTAATTCTAAAAAGAAAATTTGTCTTATTTAAATTTTTCATCTAAAAATCTACCTTCTTCATGCTGTTTTTTTAGCCATCTATTGAAGCTTTCATCACTTAGTTCTTCAGGGACTGCTCTTTTCTTTCATGATTCCTCTTGAATGTCATATACTCCATTAATCATATAAAGTAGTGTCCCAGGCAAAAAGATTAGATATAAAAAGATCCATTTACCTGTTTCCTTTGTATTTACTCGAGTTGAAGCAGGTAGAGAGTACCACTTTCTAAAAAATTTGTCCAATAATTTCATTTATATCCTTAAAAGCATTCTATCAATTATTCAGTATTATTTAGAACTACATATGAAGATTTAAGCTATTTAAATATATTTTCCATACTCCTTTTTTAATGAATATCACAGCATTAGCGATAGTCTATACTTAATCCAGTCAATGTTTTCAGCTTCCACTTTTACAAGTTTGTGGTTTACTTCTTGAGAACTTGCAGCAAGAAATGAATTTTCATGCTCAAGGAATGGGAATAATACACAACCTCCATATTTAAGGTCTTTATATTCAGTTATATTTCCTGCTGAAACATCAAACAAATAAGTTTTGCTGCTTTCTCCTCTGATATTATCAGTTTTTCTGATCCTTCCACCAATAATTATTAAAAAATCATCAAAAATTGGTATCACTCCTAATCTACAAGAAGGAGCTGGCAAAGAAAGCTGAAGAAGCACCCATTGGGTCCCATCATATCTTTCACATGATGCCATAAATCCAAATTTTCCAGATCCTCCAATAGCAAAAATATATCTTTTTGTGCTGCAAATCCCAAAATCAGCCCTTGCGAAATTCAAATCTGCCACATTATTGCTTCTTACGTTTTTTGAATTTCTCTGAAATTGATCCATATCAAATACTACGCATGAGGAAGATGGTATTTGGTTGATGAATCCTCCAATTAAATAGAGATTTTCTTGGAAAATGCAAGATCTTGGAGATATTCGGTTTACTTCGTTATAATAAAATCTATTTGATTTTAATTCTGATGGAGTAATTTTTAAAAAATTATAACTATTTATAATAAATAAAAGCATTCCTAATGGTTTCTGATGAATCGAGAATACGCCAACTAGTGGGAACGTTTGTATTCTCTATAAGTAAGTATGAATCCCTTCGAGCTTTCGCCTCCCAAAATAAAATATTCTAATTTTTCATTTTCTTGGCAAAGTGCAATTGCAGATGTATGGCTAACTTTAATATGACGATTATTGGTCTTGAGCGCTAAATTTATACTTGGATCATAAGTGTAGAAATTTGGAAAATCAGGAATATATAATAATTGACTTTGCATATTATTACTTAAGCTGATAAATGGCCTTTGAAGTAAAGTATGATTATTTACCATTCATATTAATAAATAATTAAATTTTAGTTTGATAATTTTTACTTTTTTTAAAGAACATCGGATTTGCAGATTGTTTTTTAGTTAAATGAATCTTTCGTCATATTTTTTTAATTTACGTTTTTTAAGGACAATTTATTAAATAAAATTAATTAGCCAGTTAAATTTTCACATATGCAAGCCCTTATTTCCCTCTTTAATTCTGTTACAATTTAAAAGTGGGATTAATTTTTATCTTCAAAATAAAATTTTTCTCTATAAAAAAATTTAAATTGAGCATAATGTTTTATAATTTTAATCTATTTAATAAAGAATTAATTCAAAAATTTAATCGATTCAGTGTGTGAAAACCGTTTAAAATATTATTCAACTTGAATTCTCCATTAAATTAGGCCAAAATTAATTTTATAAAAATTAGTATCTTTGCCTATATACAATTTTCCTATTGAAAAAATTTTATTCCAATTTTAAAGGGGACTTCAATTTAAAGGAAGTTAAAACACTCAAAAAATAGAAATTTAGCCTATATTTTGTTCCAATTCAGAGGGAAGAGTTAGAGCAAGTAACATTTAAATATTTTCTTTTTTTCTATGGTTATGCTTTTAAGACTCCGTTATCTATCCAGTTAATAAAATTAAGCCTAACATGAACAGCAGTCCGCTTCCTCCTGTCATTGAAATAACTGAAAATTCAGACAAAACAAGCGAAAGCGAAAATGAGAATATTGACTCCAATGAGTTCTACAAGTCTCAAGACGAAGTTGAAATTGAAATTATGCCTGAAATCAAATTTTCGTTAGATAGCTTTTCAGAAGAAAAAGCAAACAATAGTGCTGTCCGTATCATGGAACTTGAGCAAGCACTTCAAACTGAAAATTGGAGATTTCAGCAGGAAATTTTTAATATGAACCAGGAATATCATAGCACAATCAGTCATATGTCAATGGAGCTTGATATTTATTTTATTTTATATTGATTGAGCAACATCTTAACCATTTAAAAAATCAATCATGCTTTTTATAAATTTATAATAAAATAACAATTCAATTAATCTGAGCACACCAAACAAAAACCAAAATTTATCGAAAGCAAATAGAAGAGATGAAAAAAGAGCTAGAAATCACCAAAAAGAACCTCATAGAAGAGCAGCAAATCAGAAAAACTCTTGAAGAAAAAATTCTCGCAATCACAGTGAATTCTGAAGAAAAAGAGTCTTCCCTTCTTGCTCTATTAGAGCAACGAGATCAAGACAATTTCCAGCAGCGAACTGAGAATGAAAAACTACAGAAAAGGATTGAAGAGCTAAACGATGAATTGTCCAACAGGAAACTTATGAAGCAAGAAAGCCACTCAACTATAGGAATGAGCATAACTGACTCAATGGACGCTGATTTTCTGAAAACTAATGAATCAGACTCTTCTAAAGAAATTAGCAAAAAGTTTGCTGACCCTATTGATATTGCATTAAAAGAACAATTGGCCAAACTAAATTTGCATGGACATTTTAGGAAGCAGCAAAGCAATGTGTATTGCTATGGAAATAAAAAAGTGTATATCATCTTAAAGAATGGAAAACTGCTGTGCAGATGTGGGATTGGATTTCAAGCATTTGATGATTTCATTAAAAATGCAAATTTCAAAGCAAATTCGAGTCCTCCCAAGGTTGTTCATAGAAGAAGCAATACTGCTTCAGGAGACTTGCATAAAATTCACCCAGAATTTGAGCCTGGAAATGGGTATTCTCCAGATAGCTCAAAAATGCATTTAAAAAATAGGGTTGGAACACCTTTATTGGGGAGCAGCAATAGCTCAAAGTCTTTGAGAAAGTAAATAAAAGATAGTGATAATTTATTGAACTTTTTAAAAAATAAATAATTTATATAATAACTATTTTGACTTTAATAAATCTAATGACTGTGGTACAATTTTCGAGCGAAGGATTTTGGAATTCCTACCAAAGGTAAATGCAAATTTGAATAAAATTGAAGTGTCTTTTCCCTTTTTTCTATATAATAAACTTGGGTATTTTTTTCTTTGTACAATGAGTCCAATACAAATTATTAGTACCCATCCTCCCAAAATTATGGCAGCCCATGGAAAATTGGAGGATCCAATAAGAAAATTCATTATACATAAGATATCGACCCAAGCAACACCAATAAGGCTTAATTGCTGTCACCAGTTGAATCTTCCATAGTTGTAGGCTTTGAATTTCCAAATTATTCCAATGTATATTAATATTGCAAACGTAAAAGCAAAACCATGGGCAACGTCACTGGCTCTTTTAAGTGTTTTATTGAGCACTATTAAAATTACTTGGATTACTGTTTTCACCATTAAGTACATAGGGACAGCTTTTACATGTAAATTATTTTGAAATTCTTGCCAAAGAGGCCTACAAAACACTGCAAAAGGCTCATAACATGCTAATGCAAATGAAGAAAAAATGACATAAATAATATGGTCGCCTTGCCAGCAAAATTGGTAGCAGTCTTTTGTGAGGTAGCTATCAGTGAAATTGTTCCCTATAGAGTGATCGCATACAAAAACTTCTAAAAGGATAGATATAAATGGGATGAAGCATAAATTCCCTAAAACTGGCATTGAGTTGTCAGCTAGGAATCCTAGAGCTCTAAAAGCCCACATATCATAGAACTTTTCATCCAATTGAAAGAAAATTTCCAAACAAAAAACTACCCAAAGTGCACATAAAACTATCACTACAATTGCAATTCACCAGAAAACGCCATTTTCAAGCTTGACAAAGCTTTCAAGATCTAAAGACAATGCATCCCCAATATCTGCTATAAATGAATTTAAAGGGCGGATATCAGGCCCCATTGACAGCAGCTGAAAAAACTCTACAGCAATTGTAATGCCCACAATTAAATCTGCGACTGAAATTTCTTCACTTGTCACAAGTGGCTCAACTTTTCTGTTCCATCATTTTTTCCAGATTATAAAAGTGATAACTGCTGTTATAGCTGCTATAAAAAAGCAAATCCCAAAAACTAATGCCCTACCTTTATAAAAAGTCTGCTTTAATTTATCATCAAATGGGCAATTTGTCCTTGTGACCCTAAAATCTGTAGGTTTATTAGTTGTTCCATCTGCATATATCATTGGAGTACTTATAGTTAAAATTTTAGAACCACTGGGTGTTAGATATCCTACTGCATAAACAGAGAGTCCTGTTGTTTCATTATAAGAGTTTGATTGAATTGTGAGGCTGCTGAAAAGCCTGTCATTACCTTCGTTTTGTATATACATACTGCCAGTGCACCCTACAAATTTAACTGTCCTTATTGCTGATTGGACTGTGTAAGGATCAGTATAATCATTTCCGCGATTGATAGTCCAATCCAAAGATGCAGCAATTAAATAAACTGCGTCATAATAAAGGCAGGCATATGAAGTTGGCTCTGTTTTATATATTGAATAAAGGTCATCATGAACCTGTTTGCCTTTTTTCCCAACGTATAATGATTGAAACGCAATCATCGATGGGACTCCGACTTCAACTCTTTTATAGCTCACACATTCCTATTTATCGGCTTATAGCCCTTTTCAGGATATAAATCCTCAATAAATGCATAACCGTAAAATATGGTTAGAAAACCCAAAAGCAATTTTATTTTAATCTAGTTGGCGATTTTTTTGGAAAGCACAATCTAGGCCGAATTCAAAATTTGGATTTAATGAATCAATAACGGTCAAGAGCTATATATGTATAATCATCTTTTGCGGCGACTGAAGTAATAAAAATAGGATTAGCTGAAAAAAGAAACACATCTCCTTTTCTTAACCCTAAGTCATAAAATACTTCTGCAGAATACTCTCCTAATGGAGATGCTAATCCTAATACAACCAATCTTACATTTAAATCTATAATTTCTTGATATGCATTAACATTATCATTACTTATTGAGAAACCCCCGCCGTAATTCCCGAAGGACTATCTTCACCCCTTAACGCATCACTCTGTTGCTCATCGCCAATCGTATCGTGATCTTCAAAGTGTTGTTCCTATCGGACGAGGATATACACTCGCTAACCGTAGTTGGATCAGTTGCGTCACCTTGCAGTACGTCAACAGAGTTGCCCATTCCGAAAATTAAAAAAACAAATGTTCTGGTAGGACTTTCGGCTAAATGGAAATCCAAAGCCTGGAGCGTAACGTCCAGTTTTCACGCTAGGGAGCTGTCCGATGGACCGAGTGGAGTGCTTGGCTTTGCTGAGCTTCCCCTTTTCAACTTTGAATCCCATTTCCCCTGAGGTTAAAAACCTGGTACCAAATGAGCTGCGGTCAGCCTAATCCTACGCTGCGCTCAACTGCGCCAAGTAAAAGCCTAGCCGGATATACTTCACCGAGTGCCAATTTCCCTTCCAAGTCCCCGCCTACAGGTGCTGAGAAAAAGGGCTGGCTCACCATGACCATTTTAATGTATATAATTTCTTGATATACACTATACCAATTTTTAATAGTCTCTCTTGTCAAAACAGCAGGAATTACCTGCAATTTGTTAACAATTTTCAAATTTTGTTTTTCAGCAGCTAACCTTACATAATATTCTACAGCAATCCCTATGCTGTCATTTTGGTATATAAGAGCTATGCTTGACCAGCCCATCACTTTGAATATCAGCGGAATTTGTGTATAGGCAAATGAGCTCGGCAAACTTATCCTTGAAAAAAAGGGGAAATTTGATTTATTAGAAAAAGCCACTTCACTACTTGCAGCTCCAACAAGAGGCATAGTAATATTTAGCTTCTGGAATGTGCTCATTTCGACACGGACTACAGGTGTAGTTGTAGCTACTATGTGAGCTAAGCCGAATTTGTCTTTATCTTTTGTGAAACAGCTTAAAGAATAGTTTGCGTTTGGGACAGAAGCTCCGCAATCAAAGTGGTTGACATTTAGCTGGAAGTTTTGTAATATATCTTGAGCGTTATTTATGTCGTTAACTGAAAGAGTAAGTCCTCTTGTGTTTGTTAATACTGATAGGTTGGGGGACGCGCCATAATTGTAGGCTCCGTCACTTGCGCTGAAGGTTAGAACTTTTTTCTGACTCCACCCCCTTAAAATGGAACAAATTATCGGTAAAATTTCCACTTTTTTGGTAAATTAACCCCCCTTTAAATTGGAACAAAATTTAATTTTATAATAAAAAATTATATATAATTTTTATCTAAAAAGTTTTGATATAAGTTAAATGTTTCTTCTTAACTAAAATTAAAAATTTATTTATATCTTGCTCTTTTTTAAAGAAAAAAGTATAAAGAGCATCTTATTTAAATAAATTTATTATCCTTAATTGGCAAAATTTAAAAAAAAATTAATTTGTTTTTTTTTAAAAATTTTCAAAAAATTTTGGTTTTTTTTGATAAAAATGATATTTTTTATTTGGATAGTTTTGATATAAATTCAATAGGAATTCTTTATAAAATTTCAAAATTTACTTATTTCTTGCTTTATTTTAAAGAATAGAGTATAAATAATATCTTATTTAAACAAAATTAGCACTTTGATCGATAAATTTATTTTTAATTTTTTTTTATCAATAAAAATAATAATTTTTGTGTAAATAATTTTGATACCAATTAATAGTGGCTATTAGCTAATAATGAAAATTTAGTTATATTTTTGCTTTGTTTTAAAGGATAAAGAGTAAATAGCGCTTTATTAAACAAATTTATTGATCTAATTCGATAAGTTTTGAAAATTTTTTTTTTTTAATTTTTTTATAAAAAATTTTATACTGATATTTTTTTTTAAAAAAAAAAATTAACCCCCTTTAAATTGGAACAAAAATTTTTAGTTCCAATTTTAAAAGGAGGGGGGGAGTGAGAGATCGGGATATTAGAAGAGTCCCCTGGGAATATAACAGAGGATATTAATGATAGGCGTTTTTCTGTTATTGCTCCAATAATTTTTTTCTCATTGTTTTGAATATTTATAAGAGAAAATTCAGTACTACAGTAATGACTTGGGCACTTTTGGGTTAAAACTTTTAAAGATTCGTCTGAGTTCGAAAAATTTGTTAATGTAAAAATCATGTCTGAGATTGCAGCAGACCAGTATTTTTCATTTGAGTCTACTAACTCTCTACCTTTGTCAACCAATCCTAATGCTCCTTCAAGATTTGAGCCATAACTGCTCTCTCCGATAAGCAGAATTCCTGTTCCCTTGGTCAAAATTTTAGACTCAACTAAATTTTTTTGAACTTCAATAGATATTTTTTTATTAGTAAAAACATAAAAAAGAGACGACCCATGCCTCACAATCTCTCTTTGCACGAACCCTTGAATATAAGTATCTGAATTAATTGAAATTATCTCTATACTTTGGGAATAATTCCACAGAGATTGCTTTGAATTTAAATACTTTTCGGCATTACTGATTGCAATACCATCAGTTCAATTAAAAAATGTCAAAGTAGTTACTAAAGCATCGGTTAAGCTTTCTTTAGAGCTTGACAGAGAAAAAGACCAGCTGCTTTGGAAAAGCAGGCTATTAGAAACCACAAAATGGACTATAAAATTTTGCTCACAGATAACTGCAATTTCGAACTCGGTATTAAGACTGCAGGTAATATCAAAAATTGCAAGCAAATTCGGATGCATGGAAATTTCTTCTTTGAGAAAAGAGAAATCACATGCCATAATTTCAACTGGGGTTTGATTTAATATGTTGGTCTGAATATCTGAGATTAAACTTGGGATAATCTCTCTAGTGAAATCTGAGTAGACAATTAAAACTTCTGATGAGAGATATTGAGGAGCAAAGCTTAAAATCAAAGAGAAGTTGAATAGTTTTATAAGGATATTCGCAAGAACCACAAATTTGTATTCCATTTATTATTATTCTTAATTATAAATTAACAAAAAATCTTTTTTAGTCACCACATTGGAACATGGCCAAGCACTTGTGAAAGAGTAACTTTTTGTCTAATTGAGTATTTTCTTATAAATGGGAGCACTTTAAAACTATAAGAATATTTTAAGAATTGCCATAGAGTATTGGGGATATCGAAAATATACTTTGAATTGGTAGAAACAAACTATGTCTTTATAATGGATTATTATCATTATAAGCTATAAGTTAAAATTATGAAAATTACTTTCCATAATATAAATTTTATTCTTAGAATATGACATTTTTATAAATACAAGATTATTGAAAACAATTAAATAATGCAATTATGATTAATTCTTGTTATTTTCATTATATATTATGGAATCTTTAAATAACATTTTGACAGGTAAATATTGAAAAATAATGTCACTTTGTCGTGAATTTGAATACCAGTCAGGAGAAAACTCAAATCCATTGGCATTGATTTCATCAAAAGAACCTTCCCGAAACTGAAATTCTCTTAGAATTTTATTGCTCTCAAATTCATGAAAAATTCGTGTGTCCAATATTCTTACCAAAGAATGATTAATTCTAACATAGCACCTTAGCAGAGCATAGAAGCAATCTTGCATTGCTCGAACTCTCATATAAAAGGTTGAGACCCCTATTTCTTCTAAAGAATCCTCATAAAATTTTAACTCTGAACTTCATAATATTGGATTATCTTGTCCAAGTCGATGCAAAGGAAGGTTGTCATTAGAAATTTGAAAAATCACATTTTCAGGTAGATCTTTTCTCGGATAAACTGGCCTTAAGCTTCCCTTATAAGGCGTTGAAAAAGTTCAGTCTGTTCTTGTTCCATTTGTATTAAGATTCAAACTTGGATTTTTAATTGGTCGAGGAACAATATTAATGTGGTCATGCAATAAATTACCCTCTCTATATAGTTTTTCATTTCTTAGTTCAGGCTCACAAAGCTGCAATGCTGCTTCTGAAGATATAAAATAATTGAATCCAAGATCAGTGTTTTTAAAAGAAACAAAGCTGTTTCCATAAAATGTTTGGGGAATTTTTATACCAGTTTGACGATTGAGTGTAAGGGTTTCGTCTGAGCGGAGTAAGCGACCCCTTTCTACTTCAATGCTCCATTGGCCTGCTCTATATCTTTCCATTTATCATTCACTATTTATCTTTTATACCAAACTAATTTTTTGTTTATTAAAGTGCAAAGTTTATTCTTGAGTTTGAAGTACCATTGATTATTAAATTTAATAAATAAACCATTTATCGAGAAATTGCTATAAACAAATTATTATAAAATTATAAATAAAATTGCAGCACGTATAAAATGCTAAAAAGATTAAAAAATGGTTTAAATTAATTATGGTAGGCTAAGCTTAAATCTTTCCATTGTAAACTTAATTTCAGCTATAGAAGATCTTGAAATGCTCTAATTTATAATCTGAAATAATTTTTAGATTCTTTTCAAAAATTGCCTATAATTCCTTAAACAGATAATTAGATAAATTAATTCCCATTAAATTTAATTTTTTATCTGTAAAAATAAATTCCTTGTAAGTAGCTTTGATGACCATTTTATTGTAGCCAGAATATTAAATTTACAGATTTTAAATAAGGAGTGCATATGCAATATTATTTATAAAAAGTTATCGCTTTAATTTTATAATTATTTTAATAATTTGTTCTCATTTAAATTTTATATCCTAAATTAAGTAAGCCCTTTTAAATTTGGACTGGTTTTTTTGTTTTTATTTGAAGGCTGGAGTAAATAATGTTTTCTGACACTAATAAAATTCATTAAATTCTATTTATGATCAAACAAAATTATTTATTTATCTAAAACCCAGTTTATAAAACTCCAGAATTTTTCTTTGCTGGCTTCTCCAAAATTGATCAAAGATATCCTGTAATTATATTTCGAGAAAGGATCAGGGCATTGCATATTCGCACTTACTCCTTTGCCTATAGCAAATGAGAAAATCTTATAAAATTATTTTAATAAAATTAAAGGTGTTATAGTCTCCAACATTTTCTAAATCAAAAAAAAAATTATTTAAATATATATACTTTATAAAATATATTTACTCCCCCCCCCCCCTCCGTGAGCGAACAAAACCATTAGAAAAATCGCCATTTTTTGACCAAAAACCCACCCTCCGTGAGTGAACAAAAATTTTTTTAATAGAAAAAATTTTAATGGAAAAAAATTTTGATATATAAGTGATAATTAGTATAATGAAATCTAGAGCTAATTCTGTTTAATTTTAAACAAATTGCGTTTTAAAACATAAATTTTGCAAATTAAATTAATATTTGCTTCCCAATTTTTGCAAATTAGGATTTTTTTTTAAATTTCGAAAAAAATATTTTTTATAAAATTTATATATAAATTTTTTTTTAAAAAAAAAAATTAACCCCCCTCCGTGAGCGAACAAAATTTTTTTGTTCGCTCACGGAGGGGGGGGGGGGAGTTAGTATAATTTAAATTGAGTTAGAGACTAATTTATTCAGTGTTTCCTCATTCAAAATTTAAATTCTTTATCTACCCTTTTAAACTTCTTGCCTTATTCATATTCCACAATCGATTTTCAAATATGTTAACATTTAATTCCAAAATGCGTCAATCTCGCCAAGAATTTTCTCGACAAAAACTCGAAGTCTACGGCACAGCTCCTTTGCCCCGTTTCGGCCATACAATGACTCCAGTCAGCAAGACAAAAATCATACTCTTTGGTGGGGCCACTGGTGACACAGGCAAATACTCAATTACAGGGGACACTTACTGCTTTGATATTGTATCGAACACTTGGTCAAGGCTTGACAGGGTCTCTGGAATTTCTCCGTCTCCCCGTGCAGCTCATTCTGCAAGCTCAGTCGAAGCATATCAGATGGTTATCTACGGAGGTGCCACAGGAGGTGGCTCCTTAGCTTCAGATGACCTTTATCTTCTAGACATGAGATCTGGAGAAGATCAAGCTTCATGGATGATCGTCCCAGTGGTAGGCACAACCCCAGGCAGACGCTACGGGCACACTTTGGTGTTCCAAAAACCTAATTTGCTCGTCTTTGCAGGAAACACCGGGAATGAGACTGTTAACGATGTGTGAAGCCTAAACGTCGAAAAAGCGCCTTTTACATGGATAAAGCTAAATATTCAAGGAGAAACCCCAAAAGTAAGAGTTTATCACTCAGCTTGCTTGTGTTTGACAGGGTCAGCTACAGGAATGATGGTAATTTATGGAGGAAGATGCAATGATCAAGCTGCATTGAATGATACATGGGGTTTGAGAAGACATAGAGATGGTAGGTGGGACTGGGTAAGAGCTCCATATAAGCCGAATGGAGAGCAGCCAGTGCCTCGATATCAGCATGCGTCCCTCTTTATTGGATCTACCATGATGGTGCTTGGAGGCAGGACAAATCAGGTAGGTGAAGTAGTTCCACTTGAAGCCTATGACACAGAAAATAGCGAATGGTTCAAATTCAACTCAATCCAAAGATTTCGACATGCCTGCTGGAGCTTAGATTCCGACGTGTACGTTCATGGTGGGTTTGAGCACGAAACACCTAATATCCCAACCGATACCATTTTCAAAATTGATACTATAAGGCTTTTTGGAAAAAATGAGCAGCTTATTCCTCGTACTTCAGACCCCACCCCAAAAGCCCAAATAACTAACCTAGACCAGCAGCGTCCTATTAATAGAGTCCCAAGGAACAACAACAAAACCCCAGAAATCCGTCTTGCAAGCCAAGTCCTTGTATACATGAACGAACAAAGTGACGAACCATCTTCTCAGATTAAACGTGTCCCTCTAGAAAGGCTTCAAGAAGAAGGCAAAAGAATCGGCGTCAAAGCACTTCCTCCAGGGATTTCTAAAAGTACTCAAGAAATTGAAAGCAACAATGAGCAGATCTTAGACCAATTATTCAAATCCCGAGAATGGAGCAGCATCACAGAAACTCGCTTTGCTTTGAGAAAAGAAATTGTCTTGAGCCTAATCCAAGACTGTGAAAACATTCTAAAAAATGAGCCAAATGTGATCAGAATTAGAGCACCTGTAAAAATATTCGGAAATCTGCATGGACAATACATCGACCTTTTAAGGTTTTTTGAGATGTGGGGCGAACCAAGTGATAAAAATAATGAAGGAGATATCGAAAGCTTTGACTACATATTTTTAGGTGACTATGTAGACAGAGGCAATCGATCCTTAGAAACCATCTGTTTATTGATGTCCTTAAAACTCAAGCATCCAGACCAAATTTTCTTGTTAAGAGGACATCATGAAGATATTAGCGTAAACTCGCTTTATGGGTTTGCTGACGAGTGTCGCCAGCGCTTAAATGAAGATACCAATGACCCGAACTCAGTTTACCAAAAAATCAATAAAATGTTTACATTTTTACCTCTCGCATGTGTAATTGAGGACCGAATCTTGTGTGTTCATGGCGGAGTTGGCCATGGAATTCGCTCTTTGGACGAGCTTGATGCAATTCCTAACTCCCCTCCCTCCTTGAGAGACAAAAAAATCTTGTTCGCTCACGGAGGGAGGTTAATTGTTTTTTTTTTAAAAAATCCCACTTCTCGAAAATTGGAAGGCGCATATTAATTTAATTTATAAAATTTATGTTTTACAATGCAATTTGTTTAAAATTAAACAGAATTAGCTCGAGATTTCATGATACTAGTTATGCACTATCTAAAAGTGCATATCACTTATATATCTAAATTTTTTCCCATAAAAAATTTTTGTTTGCTCACGGAGGGTGTGTTTTCGTGCAAAAAATAGGGATTTTTCTAATGATTTTTTTCGCTCACGGAGGGGGGAGTAAGCCAATCGAAGTAGCTCAGAACGCAACTTTACAAGACCAGCAAATTTTGATGGATGTTTTGTGGTCAGACCCATGTGAAAAAGAAAATGAAATGGGTTTCAAGGCTAACACTGCAAGAGACTCAACAGGTAGCAGAAATATTGTGAAATTTGGAGCTGATAGACTACAGAGATTTTTAACTGATAATAGGCTATCAATGGTAATCAGATCCCATGAGTGTGTTATGGAAGGATATGATAGAAATTCTCAAGGTGATTTAATAACTGTTTTTTCTGCAACTGATTATTGTGGAAAATATAAAAATGCAGCTGCGATTTTAGTGGTGAAGAGGAGTATGGAAATTGTTCCAAGATTAATATATCCACTGAATAACTCCAATGAAAGCTGGATAGATAATGAAGAAAGTTTAAGAAGAAGGCCAGCAACTCCTCCAAGGTGGAAATCAAGCAAGCTTAAATAAGTTATTAGATATTATATAAATATTAATATGCTTTCAATTATAATTTCTCCAATGATTAACGGATCGGCATTTTATATATCAAAAGAGAGATAGCATGATATAAGTTTATCTGATTAATATTTATGCTAACATAAAGTTTACTTATTGAAACTTAAATGGATATATAAATCTCTATATTTAACCTGCTTTAAAGGCATTCATCCTTCAAATTATTTTTTATTTATAGAGTCTCGTAAAATATCTCTAACTAGGGTTAATTATTTTAAAGATTATATAGAGATTTGAATGAGCCCTTTTTTCTAATTTTATAATAGTTTAGAGTGGAAATTTTATAAATCTCAAAAAAGAATGCTTATCTGGAAATATATATGGCATTGAAGTATAATATTAATAATTTCACAAAAAAATATTTTATAATAAAGATAATGGGCATTTAATTGAATATATGTTAAAATAGAAAAAAAAGCTATCATTATATTTCAATCATAAGTTTTTGATGCAAATCAAACTTATAATATCTCTTATTCGAGCTATTTGCGATATAAACTCCTCCTTTGTTATATACACAATAAGCCTGAGAAGGAAATTTGAACTCAATTATTGAACTCGCAATCTGTTTCCAAGTATATTCATCTCCCAATCCACTCTCATAGATCTTCCCATTCCCACACTCAATCAAATATAGTCTTTCTGCATTTATCAGAATCTTTCTTTTCCGCTCTGCAAATTCATAAGGAATTGTATTGAAAGAGTCATTTTCAATTGAATACAGCAAAAGATTACTATCTCTATATCTAGAAATCAAAAAAATTTGTTTAAATATAACCAAATGACAGCCATCATCAGCTCTTGGCATCGGAGTTAATTTAATTCAACAATTTTGGTCCAAATCAAATCTTTCTGACAATTTTAAAGCTTTTTTCCCGTTGGATCCTCCAAAACAATAGACAGATCTGTTGAAATAGATTGCTGATGAGAGTGAGACAGGCTGCCCAGAAGGCAACGCTTGAACTTGGAAATCGCTAGAAATTTTTAAGGTTATTCCAGAAAGCTGGCTATTGCCAAAACAGAATAACTCACCATCTGGAAGTTGAGCTATACATGTGTTATAATCTAAAAGCTCTGGAGTTTCTAGTATTTTTGATTCTTCTATATGGGTTTCAGTGTCATAAATGAACAAATTAGTTTTATTGTTAGCATCGTTTATATGATAAAGGGATGCCATCTGATGGTAAGGATTCATAGATTCTTGAAAAGTTTGGTTTAAAGCTGTATCATAGCTTTGGCTTCTATACAGCGCACAAGTATTTCTGAAATTTTTCTCTATTTTTTGGCTATTAGGACTGCATAAAATTTCAGATTTTTTAATGTTTAATTCTTCAGGATTCTGGCTCAAGGAATAGCTTTGATTTAGGCTAATTTCATTTATTTTATTTCAAGCTCTTCTACAGCTGAATTAAATTCAGAAATAAGAACAACAACTTGATTTTGAGTTTTTAGCTGAATCTTTTCTATTCAATTTTCAAATTCCGTTTTATTTTTTTCATTCTCTTCAGCTAGCTTAGATATCAATTGATTTACCTCTTCTAGCTTTTCCTTGATTATTTTATCATGCTCTTCAAGTTTGTTTTCAATAATCAAGAGCTTTTGACCAAGAAATCTTTCAACTTTTTCTTTGATGGAGTTTTCAATAATCCTTTCAATTTCTTCACTCAATCCACAAAACAGCTTAATGCTGCTGTGTGAACTTGAGTTTATTGGAACCATTGTTTTCAAACTCTCAACGGCAACATCAGGCTGCAAAGTCAATAGCTTCAAAAGAGGATCCTGCTCTTGTATGGGAATAATTTTAGTCTGGGAAATCTTTTCGAAACAGCTACTTATTACTGCTGACTCAGAATCCAGCTTTTTTACGTATTCTTCAAGACTATTTTCTGAACTGCAAAGATGCTGACTAAAAGATGATAAGATCTTATGCTTTAATTTATCTTTTTTGGACTTTTCTTTTGCAAGAAATCCAAGAACTGCATCTTTAGTTCCTTCGCAAGACTCCAGAAAAATAGATTCAAAGTTATGGGCTCTATTTGGCAATTTGCAATGTTTACCAAAATGGAATTCACAAGAGTAGGTTGCAGGGGATGAGCATTTGCATACATAATGAACTTCATTAGTGCAGCTTTGTTCGAAACATTGTTTGGCATCCATCTCCATGGCAGGCTTTGAAGATTAATTATTAAATCAGCCCTTTATTAAAAATTATCCTGAAAAAATTAATTAAAATTTATTATAAATCCACCGTTTTTGTTGCGAATTTCTAATCTTGTTTCATGGAATAAAAGGTTTCAATATATTTCTTCTATTAAAAAATCATTGAAAATTAATTAGAGAAGAAATCATTCTGAAGTGGTTAAGAGTTTATTCCTACATTTCCTCATCTATATTATTTAGAATATGGTAGGAAGATTTATTTAGCTCTATAGATGCTATATTTTATTGGCAGAGAATTGGTAGGAAATCTAACGTAAACTTCAAAACTTTCTAAATTAAAAATTGCAGTGGTCTATATTTTTTATTAAAATATTCCAAAGAAATTAGATATATTAAATCTATGTATCAAAATTTCAATTATTTTTGAGATTAAAGCCTCTTGGAAAAACGAAAGTATATTACATTTCAAAAGATTTGAAAATATCTTTTAAGTTCTTTTAGAAAATAAAGAAAGCAAATTCAATGACTTCCCAATCGATGCCACATCATTTTAGCTATTTTTCTTGTTTTAAATAATGCAGAAAAATTTTGAAGTACCAATGAGTTGAATTTTTTTTGATATTTGTTATGCTTTCTCAACCAATTTCCAAAAATTTCAAAAATTTAATGGATCATGGATTAATTTTTGGTCGAATTTATTTATTAAGATAATCAAGATCAACTTATTTCTATGTTTCCAATTATTTTTTCTTTTTATATTTTTGCTTCTGTTTATTTTCTTCAACATTATTTTCAGTAGTTTTTTGTCCTCCTTTTTCATTGATAATTTTCTTTGAATTTTGCTTAAAGCTTTCTTTATTTTCCTCATCTTGCTCCTCTTTTTTCCCTATATCGCTTTGTTTGTGCTCATTATGTTTGCCTTTATCTTTGTTTCAGTGCTGCTGCTTCTGATTTCCTTTATTCCCCTTATATACAATAGGTACTCTTTGTTCTGGCTCATTCTGGCTTGTTTGTGCTTGGCTTGTAGAAATTTCCTTTTTTTCCTCCTCTTGTTCATTATGCTTGGTCAAACCTGGCTGGCTCTATCAGGCTCTATGGCTCTATCTGGCAGTAAGGCTCTACCTGGCAGTCTGGCAGTCCGGCTCTATTGGCTCTATCGGCTCTACCAGGCTCTACTGGGTCTACTGGAAGTCTGGCAGTATGGCACTACTGGCTCTACTGGGTCTATATGGCAGTCTAACTCTACCGGCTCTACTGGCTCTACCTGGGCCTATATGGCAGTCTGACTCTACCGGCTCTACTGGCTCTACTGGATCTATATGGCAGTCTGGCAGTCTGGCTCTACCTGGCAGTAAGGCTCTACTCATTAAATTCCAATCATGCTTTATAATTTAGATATCTTTTATAGGCCATTTGCTCAGATAAAAATAAGGTGCAGCCAGCTAGGACTCTTCACTAATTGCAAATACTATTATGTTAAAATAAAAAATCAGTTCTGCTATAATTTTTTTATAACTATAGATAAATCATAAAACAATTCTAATATAAAATTTCACTCTTATGACTGAATCTTATTATCTTATTCGATAGACGGGCTCATACCCTTAATTTTAACGCAATCATCAAAGATCCCTTGGGGGATTCACCCGCTTTGCGACCTTCCTTCCGTCCAGTCTCCTCCTTGCCTCTTGTAAAAGGCTCCAGTGTAGAGTGGGCAGGCTACGGGTTTGTGCAGCCTCCTGAGGCTATGGAATATGAGGTTGGCATTCTGAAATCCCAAAAAATGGAATTTCTGGTAGACTGTCGGCAAAAGGGTTAAATCCAGGTCCTGGGACGTAACGCCCAGTTTCACGCTAGGCAGTTGCCCGAGTGGTCTAGGAATTATCTGTAAATCTTGCTGGGCTTGCCCTTTCCAAATCTGAACCCTCCTTTACTTCAAGGTAAGAACCAGTCTCGAAGTTGGACTTGGGCTAGTCTTTGGCTCCTCTGCAGAATTGGTTACCTAGCATTGCCGTCCATGGATTTGTGCGGCCTCCTGAGGCTGAGAGAATACGAAAATTGGCATTCCGAAATCCCAAAAAATGGAATTTCTGGTAGCCTTTCGGCAAAAGGGTGAAGTCCAGATCTTGGGACGTAACGCCCAGTTTCACGCTAGGCAATTGCCCGATTGGTCTAGGTATTACCTGTAGACCTTGCTGGGTTGCTCTTTCCAAATCTAAGCCCTCCTTTCCTTCGAGTAAAAACCAGTCTCGAAGTTGGACTTGGGCTAGTCTCTGCCTCCTGCAGAATTGATTACCATAGCATTACTGTCCTTTTCAAGGCTAGAAAAACCTTGCCGGATATAATTAAAATATGAGTCGAGGATATATGGCTGTGAGGCCATATCTAGACGAAGACGCCATATTTTAATTATGATTTCACTGTTTTCAGTCTATTGCTTATAAATATCTTTAAAATTTTGATTTAAAATGATGGTGTAGTAAATAATATTTTGTTTTTGGTAGAGCCTTACTGCCAGGTAGAGCCAGTAGACCCAGATAGTCCCAGACTGCCGGACTGCCAGGTAGAGCCAGTTGACCCAGATAGATCCGGACTGCCAGACTGCCAGGCTGCCAGGCAGAACCATAGAGCCATAGAGCCGGACTGCCAGGTAGAGCCAGTAGACCCAGATAGATCCGGACTGCCAGACTGCCAGGCTGCCAGGTAGAGCCATAGAGCCATACTGCCAGGTAGAGCCGGTAGAGCTAGTAGAGCCTGACTGCCAGAGTGCCAGGCTGCCAGGTAGACCCAGACTTCCAGACTGCCAGGTAGAGCCATAGAGACAGACTGCCAGGTAGAGCCGGTAGAGCCAGTAGAGCCGAACTGCCAGACTGCCATATAGAGCCAGTAGAGCCTTACTGCCTGATAGAGCCAGTAGAGCCAGATAGAGCCAGCCAGGTTTGACCATATGCTTGCCTTTATCTTTATTTCAGTGTTGCTTTTGATTTCCTTTATTCCCCTTATAAACAATAGGCACCCTTTGTTCTGGCTCATTCTGAGCTTGATTTGTTGCTTCTTTGTTTTCTTCTCTTCCCTTCTTATTCCCCCAATCATTTTTCTTTCAAACAATAGGCACTCTCTGTTCCCTTTCTAAAGCCTTCTCAGCTGGCAACCCTGTTCCGCTATTTATCGGTCCTCTTAAATTTGGATCAACTTTTTTAACTTTTGGCTTTATCTCTCTGGGTTCAGGAAATTCAAGAGCTTCATCTTCTTCTCTTTTCTTGGTTTCCACTTTTTTCATAACTATTGGAATTCTTTGTCCTCCTACTTTCTGCTGCTCAATTATCTCATCAGGTGACGGCTTCATGAAAGCTTCAATAATTTGTTGTTCCTTAGGTCTTAACAATTCATCAAGAAGATTCGTAAGGATAGTTTGTCTCTTTTGAAAGGCGCTAGGAGTAGGTTGATTAACTTGTTCGAAAAATACACTCATAATTTAAGTTTTAAAGAAAATATAATGGTTTAGATTGGTATATTCGGGAAAATATTTACTGGAAAATTATAAAAACGATATATGAAGAAGACGAAATGAGCCTTTATCTGGTGATAAAGGCAGAAATTTTAGATAAATCTCAATAAGCGAAGAATACTTAAATTATTGGTCAACTGCAGGACCAGTCTTTTGTTCTATAGGTCTTCCATATTGATCAAGAAGACCAGCAAGTATCATTTGTCTTTTTTGTAGGGCACGAGGGCCCAGACCCCACCTGCGAGGGTAAGTTTCTCTGTCCATAATCACTCTTTTAATTTTAGCGACACATCCATGGTCGCAGTCAGCCATGACAGCTGTGGTCATTTCCGCGATTCCAATAGCCACTGCTTCTCCTTTTGTAGTCATGATCACTACTTCTTTTCCGACCTCAATGCCGTCCTCATATCTCAGAACTCCAGGAATCATGAGTTTTGCACCATAACAAACAGCATTGACACTGCTATCTTTTATCACGATTCTTGGAAAAGTAATTAAGAGGTATTCTAATGGCAGGACAACTCTTCTGAGATAAGTCTCATCACCTGTGTGCTCATAAACCCATTGGGCGTCCAGGACATCGTGCATTGTGACCATGTTTTCGTCTTCGTGCATGTTGCCTGACCTTACCCTTCTGAGTTCTTGCATGTGACCTCCAACTCCAAGTAATAGTCCTAAGTGGACACACATGGTTCTAACGTATGTTCCGGCTTCGCAGCTGATCCAAAAGACAGCCAAATCTTTTTCCTCGTTGACATCAAGAAGTTTTGCTTCATAAATTGTCCTAATTCTAAGCTCTCTTTTGACTGCTGCAATGAGTGGAGGCTTTTGGAAGCAAGGCCCTGTTAATTGAGCTAAGGCTTTGGCAATGCTTTTCTCGCTTTCTACTGGCTGGTGGAAGCGAACAACGGCCACGTACTCTTTCCCAGAGGATTGCTGGCTTTTTACAAGTCTTGTGGTCCTGTTGATGCAAACGATGAGACATCCTGTGACCTTGGGATCAAGTGTCCCACTGTGCCCAGTTTTTTCGACTTTGAGGATCTTTTTGACCCAGGCAACAACTTCGTGAGAGGAGGGGTTTGATGGCTTGTCCAAATTGATGAACCCGTACTTGAGATACTCTGGAAGAGGTCTCGAAAGAGGGGAGTGGCCAGCTGGAATTGGGGTGTAATGATGAGTTCTCACGTGAAGCTTGTCGATGTTCTAATTGGCAAGTACCTTTAGCAAAAGAGGCCAGCGAGATGTATCTGGGGTAGGAGCTGATTGATCCTTTGGTTCCAAGAAATCACTCATAATGGACTATAATTTAAACATGGAAGGGACTTAAGAGCTCACTTAAAGTTTGGATTGCAGGTGCAGTTTGGATCAAGTTTGATTAGATATTATAAAAATTATAATCATAGATACAGGGATGAGTTTAAAAAGCTATTATTGAATTATTTTGATAAAATTGGCTATTCTTTACTGCCAATTCTTTTTTTGGTTATTATTTGTGGATTAATTAGGCTTGGCAGCATAATGAATATTTTTCATTAATTAAACTTTTCCTATTAATCTATAAAGAGAGACATTAACTATTCAACTGCTCTTTACAATAAGATAACTAATCCTTTAAGTACAATTTTTAATCATACAGTAGCTTTGACTATCTCTAGCAAGTAATAACTGTTTTTTGGCATGCAAATGATAAGAGCTTAAATTTTAAAATAATAATGCCTATTAACTTGCAATAAAAGTATATAAGATAGATAAAGTAGATAGAACTTTTAATATGGAAGATAAACGAAATGCTAGCTTACCTCAATCAAGTGGTGATTCGGCCGAAAGAATCCCGGAAGTCTATCCACCAATAAGCAGAAAGCAAAGTATATTTAAAAAACACCCCTCTAACTACTCCACCCAGCAAGAGCCAACCTCCCCTAATGTTAAAAACAAAAAGAAATCAAAATGTCGCCGAGGCAATTCTATAGTCCCAATTAACGAAAGTGAAAAAAATGACGAGGAAGAAAACTTAATCCAAGAACCCGATTTAAGGCGCTTTCAAACCGAAAGAGGCAATCCTAATGAAAATCGCTACACAAGTATAGCTCGCAGCCGAACCACTAGTGACCATCATGGTCAGGCACAAAGAATCATCAAAGTTGCACGTTGTCCTCAGTGCAACCGACTTTCCTACTTTGAAAACGATGTCTGTTGCTATTGCAAACATCAAGGAAGCGATGGTCCAAAAGTTAAATCGTTTCTATTTATATCAGCATTTTGCTGCTGCTTACTATCAGAATAAGCACTATTTAAATTATTTAGTTTTGTAATATTCTATTAAATTTATACGTTTAACGCCCTTTACGGGGTTGCCCATCCCAGAGCTTCCCGCTGCCTTCTTCCACGTAGAGCCCGCAAGCCTCTGGGTCGACTTGCCTTGATCACACAATACGCTTTCGGGGCAGTGTTGCCGACTAAGGCGGCTCATGCCTGAGCTATTCTGCTTGAGGACGTGAGTTGTCTGCTGGGAAAATCCAAAAAATGGATTTTCTGGCCGACTCTCGGCAAAAAGGGAAAACACAGAGCCCGAGGCGTAACTCTCGGTTTCAGCTAGTGAAGTGCCCGATTGGTCCTGAGGACATTGCTGGGCCACCCCTTTCCAACTACTGTGCTCCCTTCCCCACGAGGTAAAATCATGCCTGAAATAGGACTTGGGACAGGCTCTGCACACTGCCAGAATTGCTTACCTGTCGTTGCTGTCCGTCTCTGGTATGGCAAAACCTTGCCGGATATAATTAAATAGAGCTCGAAACGTCTGGCCGGGAGGCCAGACCCAAGTTGAGACGCCATATTTAATTATATTTAGTTTTGTAATAAATAATATCACTTTTTAAATTTAAAGAATTTAGGAGAGTTCTAGAAAATATGTGTATTTGCAATAATTTATCTTGAAATTTATAATTAAAAAAGGGGGAACTAAATTTCTTATAATTTATATGGAAAACGAGACATTGATAGGAAGAGTTGTGAAATACACCGATGAAAAACTGAATCACAAATTCGCAGAGGTGATTGAGACTGAGGATGAAATTGTTAAATGCAAAGAACTTTTGAGGCCTGAGGACACAAAAGCTGGAAGACATTTGTATTGTGGAGATCGAGAGCTTTACCGTGGAAGTCTTGTTTTTGAGATGAATAAGGCTGATATAAAAGACTCTTACCCAATTGTATCATTGCAGGAGTATCCTACATCAAAAGGATTTCTGGTACGCCAATCTTATAGTGCAAGCACAAAATCATTTACTCCAGCAAAGCTACCAATAGTTTGCCTGTGCCAGCAGCCTCTTAACCCTGATATAAAATTTGCAATATGTCAGAAATGCAATCAAGTCTTTCATGATGCCTGCCTTACAGATGTTTCTTCTTGTCCAGACTGCTCTTTACCCTTTAAAAGGCAGCGCATTGAAATCCTTGACTTAGACTCTCCTAAAAAGCTGCAAAAAACTTCCACAAAAGCTCGGGTCGTCAATAACGAAAATTTGCCTTTAGATATAGACAAATATAAAAACCTTGACGAAAACAGCAGAGAAAGGCTGCAAGATAATGTAATGAAAGTCCACAATAACTATATATCTCTCCAATCAAGTTTATCATATGAAGAAAAAGCAAGGCAGCAACTTATCTGCAAAATAATAAGCAGCCTTTATCTTGCAATAGAAGAAAACAGAGACTTGAAGATTTCTAGATCTTCTAAAGATTTAGAAAAAAAAGCTATGGAAATTGAAGCTGCAATTTATTATTCAGCAGGAAGCAAAACAAGCTCAGCAGCTTATAAAGGAAAAGTCAGGTCGTTGATATTTAATCTATGTGATGAAAAAAACCCTGATTTTAGGTTTGGGATTTTGAAAGGAGAAATCAGCGCTAAGGAGATTTCCAATATGCAGTCAAAAGATATGGCGTCTTCTGCGATTAAAAATTTTAGACAGGAAAGGCAAAAAAAATATACTGAAGAAAACTTGGTCTTGCCTCAAATTGAAGCAAAATTGATGGTAAAAACTCATAAAGGAGAAGCGGTTTTTACAATGGAAGAAGGCATAACTGATGAAACAAGCACTGACATTTTAGATGTGCTGAGCAAAAAGAATGCAAAAAGAATAGAAGAGAATGGGATTGAAGGAACTGATGAGGATGATCCGTTTAATCCGGATAATTATGGTAATCAGTCTAAAGAGGAAACAAAAAATGATGAAGGGGTTAGTCCACAAATTTATGAGCTTGTAAAAGATTGGATGCCAAAAACATTGTCAAGCAAGCTTAAAGAAACGCTAGGACATTATCTTGAGCGAGAGCAGTCAAGTAGGGTTTTATCCAGAATTAAATTTCTTTCTCAGATAAGCAAATCAAAATAATATTTAATAAATAAACTATCATGATATTTGAAGAGTGGTATATACACAATTTAAATTTAAATTATTCATTGATATTGCTTATATGAATTATTTTTTAGCAATCTAGCATTGATTTTTGTAAGTTAATCAATAATTAATTTATCGATTTTGCAACAGATTATATCATTGGACTTTAAACAATTCGTAACTAGTTTTTAGACTGAAATAAATACACTATTTTTTATAATTCTGCTTGGAGTATTGAAAATCATTTTTAATTACAATATTTCTTCCTTATATCTTGTGTGAATTGATCTTGAATATGCCATAGGCCATGAACCTCTCCGCTTTAATTCTTGACGCACTGAAATAGGCTTTTGAATAGAGCTTTCAATCACTAAATAATAAATACCTTGCCTAGATACAAGCCGATATAAAGGCAAAAACAATCCTAAGATATAAATAGAAATTGTTATAGTAAGCACAAAAAGTCATTTATCTCATAAGGAAATCGACAAATTTTCTCCAACCCAGTCTAAGTCAAATGCACAGGTCAGGTATCCAAGCACAAATCCGATAGAGAGGAGAATCGGTCCCCACATTTATGCTAAATTATAAAAATAAATTTTAATTGTCAAAGACTTTGAGAAAAAAGATTTTTATCTAAAAAATACTTACATAATTGAAGGCATAAAGATTTAGTCATGTAAAAATCAAAAGAGCAAAAATAGAATATTTTATAAATAATTATAAGTCCAAAACCTTATGGAGCTAGAATAAATGATATGTAAAAAATAATGATAAAAATTCAATGAAATATTTTGACTTATAGCTCAAAATTTGATGAGTGATTTGGCAGAAAACCAAAAGAGCAGTTTATTTTTAAAATCAAAATTGCCATGTTTCTTTGAAAATAAATTCTTTATTAAAATAAGTCAGTAAGCACATATTTTTTTTAAATTTTAAAATAAGCAATCATTTGAGAAACTTTATCAAAAAATATAAAATAAATCTATGTGTTATAGCTTATGAGCTCTTTTAATTAATAACTCCTTCATCATTTGTGAGTGGGGCAAAATTTTATTAGTCGTTCACACAAAGAGGTTACATTGAAATTTTATCAAAGTTCAAAAATACAAATTTAAATTTATTTTTAGAATAAAATTAATAAAATTTGAAAGAGATTTTATTATATATCTTTCTTTATATATGCACAAAATGTTTTGCTTTACCTCTAGATCCCAAAAAATAGGACTTTTTCAAATATATTTTCCCCCCGCTCAGAGTGGGTAAGGGTAAATGGCTTGAAGCTAAATCTGTCGTCTCACCACTAATTTTACTGACGAATTAGCATTTAATTTACATTAACTCGAATTTCTCTTACTCCCCCCCTTTAAATTGGAACAAATTATAGGTAAAATTTCCAATTTTTTGGTACATTAACCCCCCTTTAAATTGGAAAAAAAATTTAATTTTTATAATAAAAAATTATATATAATTTTTATATAAAAATTTTTGATATAAGTTAAATGTTTCTTCTTAACTAAAATTAAAAATTTAGTTTATAGCTTGCTCTTGTTTAAAGAAGAGAGTATAAAGATCATCTTATTTAAATAAATTTATTATCCTTAATTGCTAAATTTTAAAAAAAAAAATTTAAAAAAATTTGTAATTATTTTAATAAAAATGATATTTTTTATTTAAATAGTTTTGATATAAATTCAATCCGAATTCTTTATAAAATTTAAAAACTTACTTATTTCTTGCTTTATTTTAAAGAATAGAGTATAAATAACATCTTATTTAAACAAAATTAGCACTTTGATCGATAAATTTTCGAAAATTTTTTTTCTAATTTTTTTTAATCAATAAAAATAATAATTTTTGTGTAAATAATTTTGATACCGATTAATAGTGATGTATTAACTAATAATGAAAATTTAGTTATATCTTGCTTTGTTTTAAAGGATAAAGAGTAAATAGTTAATCTAATTCAATAAATTTTTGAAATTTTTTTTTTTAAATTATTTTTTTTTTTATAAAACATTTTATATTGATTTTGTTCCAATTTAAAGGGGGGGAGCTATAAATTTTGTTTTGATATCCAAAAATACTGTCTAGGCTCAGCTCCGCTTATAAAATATTGATCCTCTGTAATTAAAAGTTTTTTTTTATGACCCACCAACGAACTAAATTGCAAAATAAACTTATCTTTGCTAATTTTAACGAAAATAATTATAGGCAGCTTTTTGTAATAACAAAAAATTGGATTTCTAGCAATTAAATTTAATAATTTCTATTGAAATTATTTAGTTCAGTTTTAAAATTACTAATCAATTATTTATCTTTATTGTAATTACTTGGCTTTGTAGGCATTTCGCCATTAAAAATTATTTCTGTGAGAGATGAAAATATGCTTTTTGAGCATATATTTGTTGTACAAGATCATACCGCACTGGCTGCATCTAACCTTTTTAACATCTTTGTGGACTTGATTTAGGTGAAAAGTGACTGCAAACTTGTCCTTAAAATGCTTATTACATTCAGGGCAAGCTTCAGCTTTTCCCTCAATGCTGTGTATCTTTCCCATGTGTTGCTTGAGTCCTTTGTAGTTTTTAAAGTACTTACAACAGGCCTCGCACTGAAGTCTTTTATCGTTGCTTTCTTTTTTGTCATCTAATTTTTTTTTCATACAAGTTTACTTCGATCGATTAATTAATATTAGTCTCGTTCAGGGTCCACTAATGCATGACCCATGCAGGCTTCCGTCTCTGTTTCCGAGTTTTCCAGCCTGCCATTGCGTCGTGCACAGGTGGCTTCCCTGAATGGTCCATAGGCTTCTAATTAGATTTTCTGATGACTATTGGTAAAAAAGAGAATCTTGTCGCCCAGGATGAAACTCGCAGTATCACATTGGATTAATACCCGAATGGCCTCTAGGAACCTAAAGGCTTTGCTGACTGCTCCTTTCTAACTTTCAAGCCACCTTTTCCCACAAGGTAAAATCCAACTCTAAATTCAGACTCTACATGTTACTGGAAACGACATATTTAAATATTATTTCATACAAGTTTGCAATTCTTTGAAAGTTTCAAAGAAGTTGTTTGGTAAAAATTCTGTTGTTGAATTATCTTCTCCTTGGTTGAGTAGGGGTAGTTGAGGCATTTTCGTATGAAAAGGCCATATCATCATGCTTGATTTTGGGTTTGAGTTACTTGATTCCATATAATTATTTTTTTGGTATTGAGGAGACCTATTATAAGCATTCAGTAATTACATAAAAGATGGAATAGTTTGAATTAAAATATGGCAGGAATTAACTCATGGAACAGACTTTATTTTGATTAAACTAGCTGCCATTTTTGAAATTATAAATATTAATCAAATGGTTTCTAAGAATAGGAAGAAGAGCCGGAATTTACTGTAAAGTTCTTTTTATAGAGGGAAATTAAATTCTGTGGAATTATTTTTATTATTTTTTATCTAAAAATTTAGCAAATTAAATTAATTAATTTTATAAAATTCAGGACAAAGAGCATCATTAAGTGTTCTAAGAATTTGATTAGGATAAATTTATTACTTCATTTTTCAAGTTAGAGACTTAATAATAAAAGGATTCAAATGATGGCAACAGAAAGAGAAAGCGCCTAAATGCAAGCGAAAAGATAACTATTGCTAGAAGTTACATCGATTAATTAAATATAAGAACATGGGAATTATAAAGGATTTTTAATCAATGCAGTCAGCTGAAGCTTAATTATATCATATGCATTCATTCTCTCTTAGAAAATATTATCAAAAAGACCAGATATGAATTTAGAAAAATCGAGATCAATCCAGTAAAATCCAAAAAAAAATTATAGAGTGCATGATTTTATGTTTCACACAAATAAAATGATCACGAGCAATATTTTATGGATTGATCATGCTTTTCTAATTCTTGCCAAGACTAAAATTAAACAAGAGGAAAAAAGGATAATTATAGGTATTTATGCTTCTATAGGTTTTTCCACTATTCCAGACTATAAAGAAATAAAGGCGATTGTAGAAAATTAAGAAAAAATTGTGTTCTCTTGAGGCCAATGGCATTATCAAAGCCATAATTGATGCGGATGCGGTCTATCAGTTTATCTATAAGTAAAATTTTACTAACTCATCCTCTGTGAGAGGACAAAAAAATTTTGTTAACGTTTTTTAAAAATTTTATGAATATAAAAAAAGCCCAATTTGCGAAAATTGGAAAGCTAAAATTAATTTAAGTTCTAAGTTTTATTTTTAGAAAAATAAGCTGTCTAAAATTCAACAGAATTAGTTCGAAATTTTATTATATTATTATCATTTATATCAAAAAATTTTTTTTTCGCTCACTGAGGTTGGTTTTTACTTAAAATAGCGATGTTTCTAATGGTTTTGTTCGCTCACAGAGGGAGGGGAGAGTAAGCATTGCTACCAATTCGATCTTCTCTCTGTCAGCAAATATGATTAGAATATAGCAATGATGCTAGCATTAAGAGCTTAAGTATTATTAGACAAATATCAAGAATTAGATAAAGAGCTAGCCTAGTATGAATAATGCAAAAACTAAAATACAGTAGCAGTAGTTTTAAAGAGTCTAATATAAATGTTATTGCCAAATGTTTGAATAAAATAGTCAGAACTGATACAAATTTTATGCTTTAGCAAATATTAGCTAAAATGAGAAAACATCTTTCCTGAAAAAAAAATTAATAAAAGGCAAAAGACCAAATTCACTGCATACCTTTACCATCAAACTTAGCAAGCTTAAATAACTAATTCCACTTGATCTTATTCTGGATTCCTTTCTGCTAGATTTATGATTATTTTGATTTTAGATTTTAAGGTCAATCTGCATTTTAAAATAACTTTCGATAATTATCAAAGAATGGACTTAATTTGCAAGATCAAGCTTTAATCTCACTTCTGCAAATATAAATATCATAAATATTGTATACTTGCTGGCAGATAATAACCTTAAGCATGATTGCTATTTGACAGATTGGATATAATGACTATTTTGAAGATTTATTAATAGGATCAGAAATTAATGACAAATTTCATTATATTTGCCAGTTTTCAAATTATAATTCATTTAATTTAAATTGAATAATAATAAATCTATTCACTAACAGGCTCCTCATTTAATATTGGTGGTTTTTTATAGCTATCTATCATTTGAGGCATTTAATTAGATTTATTTAAAGCTGAATCTCAGTTTTTACCTTAATCTCCATAGAAATTAAATATTTTTCAAGAATATATTATATATTGCAATAATTTCTTATCATGCATATGCATGTCAATTTGAATTTGGTATGTGAAAACCAAATATGCGTTTCAAAACGCAGATTTTAGTGCGGCAAATTCATAATTTGAAATTTCATATGAAAATGGCGCGTATAACGTCCATAAGAAATTTATGCAACACATAATAGCTGAAATAAGGAAAAATAAATTCAAGTTATCCTTCTATTTCTATATTACTTTTTATCCATGATTTCATTGTAAAAAATTTAGGGGGTGTTACATTGCAGCGCTATTTATTATTGACAATTAGATTTTTACAATTAAAAATTAATATATTTGTTATAAAGGATCTAAAACGCTTTTGGGAACAATTGTGATGATTAAAAGTTATGGGTTAAGAATTTAATAACATTTTACGCTCTTTTGCCATTTTTGACGACCAAGTTAAATGTATGCTGGTATTTGTGACCTTTGAAATCTGATAAGGAAGACTTATTGCTAAGGTCACTAAGCTCCATTCACATAATGCTTCAACAACTTCGTTGACAAGGAAGTTTGAATAAATTGTATAACTCCTCATTTTATAGTGAGTAAAGAAATAGGAAATTCTTGGTTAAAATTAATCTCCTTTGTGAGCGAGAAAAAAAAATTATATAAAATTAATGATTATTAAACGCTAATTTATTTTTTTTAAAAACGTGCATTTATACATAAGTCCATAAAAATAGGTTTTTCTCTTTAAATATTTGCAAATTGAAACTCTTAAAAACCTCAGTGAGCTATCAAAAATTCTTATACACTTTTAAATGGTAGGAATAAGCAAAATGTCATTCAAAAGCTGTAATTGCGAAAAGAATGTGGCATATTAGAACCGATCTTCTACACCTTCTTAACCACGTTTTTTCATTTAAATCAAGCTGAATATTCTCGAAACCAAAAAGTGCTGCGTACATTCAGAGACTTAAGAATAAATATCCTGTCACAGTAATGAAAGGATGGGCTGTGTCCAGAGGTAAGAAATAAAGCCCATTAATTTCGTCTATGATTCCTGTAGCAAGAATCGCACAGCATCCACAGATTCCAAAAATATTCATTTTCCATGAAATATAAGTGGTAATAGAATTAGCTAGCTTTGATGTGACAGACATAAATAGAAGAGGGAGCAAAGATACATATACTAATTGACCAAGAATAGCCCACTAAGGAGCCATTCTTGGTCTGCCAGAAAAAATTTTGACAAAAGATCCTAATCTGCCATTTACCACTGAGTTTTGGTGTTTCCAAATTTTTTGGGCAAGCCAAATGCAATAAAAAAAATTGTTCTTTTGCGATGATGCATTTGGCTTGTCAAAAACATTTGGCAACATCAAAACTCAGTGGTAATGACAGAAAAGATCCTAATCTGCCATTACCACTGAGTTTTGGTGTTTCCAAATTTTTTTGGCAAGCCAAATGCATCATCGCAAAAGAACAATTTTTTTTATTGCATTTGGCTTGCCCAAAAAAATTTGGAAACACCAAAACTCAGTGGTAATGGCAGATTAGGATCTTTTTGTCAAAATTTTTTCTGGCAGACCAAGAATGGCTCCATAGTGGGCTATTCTTGGTCAATTAGTATAGAATGTGATACCAAAAACAATTCATCTGTCATGGTTTCTGAAGGATAGCAAATAAGAGATGGTTGGGTAATATCTTGAGCAGCGAAAACTAAACATACATCCAAATAATATGCTTGAAAAAATGATGCAAAATGTAATGCTCCCTGATATTGTTCACTCCTCCTTTCTCAAATAAGCAATACAGCGAAAATTCTAATTTTCCAAAGAAAAAATTTTATATATAAAATTTTTGAGTATAATAAATTATTTCTTTAATTAATTTAAATCGCCTATTTCCTCCGAATGTTGAGGATTGAAAATTTAAAAAAAGTCTTTAACAAAAAAATTTACATTAAATTTGTCAGAAAAAAAAATTCTTGCTCGCTTTTCAAAGAAGAAGTCAGAAAATTGATTCTTTTACATTGATTATTTTCTTTTCCTTCCCTAGTATTGAGAATGATGAAGAGCTCATACAAAAATAATTTATATCCCATTTTTAAGTGATGAATATCTGTTCTCTTTAAAAAGATTCTCCATAAGGGATATAAAATAATTGTAAAATCTAAAAAGATTCCAACAAAAATTTAAAATCAATTATTTATAAATTTTATTACCTTACCTTACCTTAATTACTTAATTTAACTCGACCTCTAGTTGGGCCCCTAGATGCACAATGCCTCAAGGGCATATTTTTTCTCCGCCTTGTCGCTACTCGCGTACTCGAGTCGGGCCTCGCTGTACGGCTCGCTCCTTCTAATCCCCGTGAAGCCATTTAGGAATCCAGAAGTACGGGAAACACTAACTGCTTGGCGCGTTGCCTCGCTCTGTCCGACTTTCCTCCAGCGCCTGTTTCGGCCTAAGGGTCCTGCCTTTTATATCAGCAGGGGAAAGAGGTAAAAACGCTGTATAAGGCTGGCGAGATAAAAAGTCCTCGCCATTTTACACCACCTTGTACAGAATTCCACGTGTAAAAACCTAACTTATAATTTTATTACAATTATAAGTTTAAGATATTTCTTTTCCGAGTAAATAAATTTTAATTTTTCTCTGGCATTTAAATGGGATATAAAACTTGAAGCTCGTGAAATCTATTGAGTAAACTCATTAATACGCAACAGGTAATATTTTAAAAATTGACTATAAAAAATCATTTTGCCTTTGAGAATCAAAATAATAAATCTTAAGCTGGCTCCCCCTTTTAAATAGGAATGAAATATAATTTTTTTATAAAAAATTAATTATATCAAATTTTTTTAAAAAAATAACCCTCTTTAAATTGGAACAGGAATTTTTTCAATTTAAAAGGAGGAGTGAGAAGAGATCTCTGTAGCTTAAAATGCCTCAAAATAAATCTATATAGATAATTATTATTCAATTTCTCAAAAATTAAAATGACTGAACCTAGTCGTCTCAAAGTTGAAGTAAACGACCCTCAAATAAAGCAAACCTTCTCAGGCCATCGTGGCCCTATCACAGGACTTGCGATAAATCCAAACTCAAATGAAATAGCATCATCTTCCGAAGACTCATGTGTCAAAATCTGGAGTTTCAAACAAGACAAGCGTCCTTACCTTTTTATGGGCCACTTAGGTTCAGTTACTGAGCTCTGCTACTCTCCAAATGGCGATACAATCGCTTCATCCTCCAAAGATGAAACAGTGAAGCTCTGGACCAATACCTTTGAAGGAAGATCCGTAGGTTGGCGGGCGCATAATGGCGGAGTGACAACGATTTCTTTTTCTTCTGATGGCAGCTACCTGCTAACAGGTTCAGAAGATAAAACTCTTAAAGTGTGGTCAGTCTCTGAAAGAAAGTTCGAGTTTTCCCTTATCAAGCCAATAATTAATATAGTGGTGACGACAAAATATGTCCTTGAGGAGCACCACTTTGGAGCGAAAGTCGCTTTATGATCTATGCCAAGGCTCAGGCCCTTTAATCCTAACCCTTAGCTTGGATTGAGCGGCCATATGGGGTGGGTAAGTTTTGGGAGTCAGCTGGTGGCAACTCAAGGCAAGGTATCAGTTATCCAATGGTTTTTGAGCAATGGATTTTTTTCCTGTCAATGTAGGAGTGCCGTAATTTTCCTTGGTTTTACCTCCCCTCAAGATGGGCGAGAGGAGGCATCCAGCAAGCCACACCTTCATGCCACCTGAATCACGTGGAGGAAGACTTTAAGTCTTTTAAAGTTAAGTTATCAGGCCATCGAGATTGAATAAAAAGTGCAAGATTTAGTTCTGATACCAGAATGATCATTTCTGGAAGCGATGATAGCGAAGTCAAACTTTGGGATACAAGCAGGCAAGAATTAACAAGTACGCTATTTGGGGTTGAAGGAGCAGCTAATGCAGTCAGATTCCACCCTGATGGGGCATGTGCAGCTGCTAGCAGCACTGATGCAAATATCAGGATTTGGGATATCAGGTCACAGAGACTTATTCAGCTTTATGATGGACATAGTAGCAGTGTGACTTCAATAGCTTTTCACCCAAGCGGCAACTATTTATTGTCCTCTTCATTAGACTCCACTTTAAAAATCTGGGATTTAAGACAAGGGCATATCATATATACACTCCATGGGCATGAAGGAGGGTCTACAGCTGTAGCCTTTTCAAAAGATGGAGGACAGTTTGTATCAGGAGGAATTGATGGCAGAATAATTGCATGGAAAACAAATATCATGGCGTCGACACCTGAAACGTCATCACAGGCTAATTCTAAAACAAAATCGCTTAATGCAACAAATAAATTGAGGAAAAGCCAAAGCTTGACTGAGACTATTAAGTCAGAAAAAACTGAAGAAGCTAAACTATCAGAAGATTTGGCTGAGCCACTTAATAAGATTGTGAGTCAACTTAATGTTATAACGAAAGCTATTGTAAGTCTTGACCAAAGAGTTAACAAATTTGAAGACCATATTAAGAGGATTTCTGATAGAGTCGGAGTTGTTAGCAATGTAGAGCCAAGTGCGCCTTTAGAAGAGATTTAAAATTTATAATTTATTTATTGGTATAATCATAAAACTCAGAAAAATTATAGTAGCTTAGATAGGTTATAATAGACTGTTCCGATAATAGATTTAAAAGTAAAAATGTCGTTCTGCCGTTTTGTAAACAGTAATAAAAAATAAAGCTATTTTTAAATGAAATTTATTAGCTGTTCTGATATTAAATTTAAATAAAATTTTAAAATATTAATTTATCTAATAATCTTAATTGAATTGCAATGCTGAAACTTGTTTTAAGTACGCATATCTACACTGACATAGGCTAATCCCATTTCAATCACAAATTTGTACTGATAGAATAAACTATTAAACTTCAGTTAATAATTTTAAATTATATATCTACATTATTTGAAATTTTGTATGCTGATAAAATGGCGATTTTTTAAGAAAAATCCGAATAAATATAATAAATGGCAGGACAGATTTTAGGGAAAGTGCTAGTTGCTTACTTTGTCAATTGGGCAATTTATGAAAGGCATTTTGAAGTCTTTAACATTGATTTATCAATGGTGACCCATTTAAACTATGCATTTGCACAGGTTGACTATAACGGAGTAGTTTCGCTAACTGACCCTTGGGCTGATGAGCAGCGACGATATCTGGATCGAGGAGACTCGTGGAATGACCCACCCGGCAAGCTTTATGGAAGCCTTGGACAACTTTACAAGCTAAAGGTAACGAATAGGCATCTAAAAACTGGAATTTCTATCGGAGGGTGGACTTTAAGTGGCCCATTCAGCGCTGTATGTGCTGACCCAGCTAAGAGGAGAAATTTTATCCAAACCTCTTTAACCATCTTAATGGACTATGGATTTGACTATATTGATATAGACTGGGAATACCCTGTTTCAGGAGGATTAGACAGCAACACTCGCTCCACAAATGACATCAACAATTTTATTTCTCTTCTTAAAGAGTTCAACCAAGCCTTTGATAGGGTCCAGTCCACCTTAGGATTCAGACCTTTTATCACACTTGCGGCTCCAGCTGCCAAACAAAACTACCAGCATTGGAATTTCGTAGAGATGTCGAAATATGTAGAATTTTTCAATATTATGACTTATGATTTTGCTGGATCATGGTCTCCATATGCTTGGCATATGTCTAATTTGTATAGAAGCACAAATGGGTTTTCAGTAAATGAAACTATTACAGATTTAATGAGTTCGATGAATTTGTCCCCAGATAAAATATGTATGGGAATCCCTCTCTATGGAAGAGGGTACAGCAATTGTAATGGCCTTGGGAGCTCATTTAATGGACTTCCGACACAAGGACTTTATGAAGCTGGAATTTATGATTATAAAGTGATCCCACCAGATAACTTTGTAGTATACTTTGATGACTCTGCTAAAGCTCCTTATTCATATTCTTCAAGTCAGAGAGTTCTTATCACTCATGATAACCCTCTGTCAGTTGGCTACAAGCTTCAGTACCTTCATGACAAATCTTTAAGGGGAGTTATGTTTTGGGAGACTTCTGGTGACAGGCCTCAATCCTCTGTTGAGTCATTAATTAGAATCAGTTATGATCAAATCAAGAGCAGCATTGACTCAACATTAAACCACGTCGTTTATCCTACATCTAAATTCACAAATATACTACACGAATAGTTAAATTAATGACGTTGCCTTCCTAGAACATTACTGATTGCTTTATTTTTATTATAATTCATCCTAAATCCCATCCTTAAATTGGAAAAAAAAAATCCTGATCCAATATAAAGGGATTTTTTATATTTAATTTTTTTTCTATTATGTTCTTATAATATAAATAAAAATCTATAAAATTTTTAGAATAAATTGAGTGCAATATTTTGATTTAAATTATTTCATCAAGAAATAATTCAAAATTTTCATATTAAAAAAAATATTCAAATTTAAAGAGATTTAAAGAACCCAAAAAAAATAGAAAATTTGCCGATAGTTGTTCCAATGAAAGGGGGAGGAGTAAGTCGTGTTCTGTTTATTTCAGTATGCTCGCTTAGATTGACGATATTTTTCAGCTCAGAAACAATGTCGTCTTCTTTTTCGTCTTCTTCAGCGATGACGTTTTGCTCGCTTAAATTTGACGCTATTTCTTCAGGTATTTTTTCTTGATTTGTTATGGTGTCAGATCTATTTCTGCCAGATTCTTCTTGAATTGTCTCATTATTTACCTCTCGATTAGTCATATCTCTCGTCATAGATCTCATAGTTCTTAAGGCGAAATTGACGGTTTTTAATTTATCAACAGCTCTTTTGATCGATTTCTTTTCTGGGGCTTCATCAATCCACTTCCCAGACATGAGCTCATCAAGGATCCCTAGGTTTTCTAAAGCTGTTGGCTCTTTTCTGACGTTTACTCCTAATATGCTGGACTGATTACTCGTTTCTTCAGGAAAAAACTTTGTATATTGATTATATCTTGGGCTATCTTTATAGATAGAATGCAGAACGTTTGAGTTGTGCCTTGAATGGCTTTTTAGCATTTGTTCAATTCCTGCTTTTGGAGTAGATTGCTTATTCATTTCAGTCATCATTGAAGATATGCTTGTTTCTGATCTTTGAGTCCCATTTTGAGTTATTTTAGGTCGAGGCGGTTTTTTATTAAAAGAAGGAATCTCAATATATACTGGAGACGCCGACTCTTCTAAAGCTGTTATGGTCCTCTTAAGGTTGGCTTCAGACTCATTGCCTCTTCCTTCAAGATTTAGTAAGGAAGGAGTGGTCCCTGATCGCTTTTCAAATCTATCTTGTGAGGATTTTTTTTCTTCACAAAGATGTATAACTTATCACTTTATTTATAATTAATACCCATTATTTTGATACTAAATATCATAAATCTCCATTTTCCATTTGTTAATAAGCAATTAATCTACTATTTCATATAACTTCCTTTAAAATTTGTTTAAGCTTAAGAGTCCAACTATCATGATATTTAAAAGAATGCTTCAAAACTAGCGAAAGAGACCTTTCAATATACTGCCTTATTATATGCTTTTTATCCTTCTCATTTTTATTCAGCCATATCGTAAACCCTCTCAGCCTCTTCAAATTGCTAATAAGCCGCTTTCCGAGATTTTCTAAAATTCATACATCTTTTGCATACTTTAGTTCACTTTCTATATAAGCTGCAATTAATGTAGGCATTTCCCTTTCTGCATCTTGGCAATACGAAGAATATATAATTCTTCAAATCCTTAACAAAGAAAGAAGAAAATAATGGTGACGTTGATGGAAGATGGACTCTGAGGTGCACTCCCTATAGAGAAGGCAGGACCCGTCAAGATGAAGCTGAAAATAGTGCCCCTGTCACTTTTTAATGTAGGCCTTCGGTTTGGGATGCAGAAGTGAGAAGTTTTTGTTTCTCCCCCGAAGGTTTTCCCTGTGCTTGCCAGATGGACTAAAGAGGTTATGCCTCCCTCATAGTCTTTGCTTATTGGATCTACAAGAGACAGCTCTAATCTAGGGAGCTAATCTTAGGTTAGGTAGTTATACGCCAGATTGGCAGACTAGTGGTCTGTCCGCTTATAACCTCATAACACTTAACTTACCAAAGAATCTTGGATTATTCCTTCCAAAGGAGAAGAGCTATTCGAGATTATTTTTTCGTTTTCTGAAATCGGCTCAGAGTAATTCATATAGTTGACAGCTTCAAAAGTCTTATCAGAAGATTCCTTATCATAAATTTCAAACCAGTTAGTTTCCATTAATCAAATTTAACGAAGCACATTTATTATATAAGAATCATTTTTTATTGATATGGCACTAATAATAAGATTTATAAAAATGTTTTGCCGCATAAGGCGATTTCCAGTGAGGAAACTGAGGCTTTGAGATTACTGATTTCTGGTCCAGGGTAATGTTCTTTTTTGAATAAGTAGGACCTTGAATTTTGGGGATCTGCTTAAGTTTTTTGTTGTCAATTGGAGGCAAATAGATGGATTCTTTAGACTTGCTGCCTGCTGCACTATCTGCCGATGGAGATTCAGACCTTGCAGGCACCGCAAAAAGCCTGACTGTTTTTTCTTGCTGCCGAAGCTCATTGAAATAAGGATGCTTTAGAGCTTCATGAGCAGAAATCCTTTCTTCCCAATTGTAAACTAAAAGCTTCTGGATCAAATCAACTGCTTGAGGATTCGCGTTCGGGATAAGCCGAGAAAATCCGGTTCCATCGACTTTTGAAAAATTTATTTCCATATGAGTCGCTTTCTTCTTAAAATCGTCTAGGATAGCTTGGCTTGGGGTTCCCATAATTTTATGTATCAGTCTGACTTGGTCCAGCTCATTCTTCCCAGGAAACAGTGGCGTCAAAGCAATGACTTCGAAAAAAATGCAGCCTGCACCCCAATTGTCCATCGCAAAATTATAAAAACCATCTGTAAGCAAGCACTCAGGAGGTCTATACCATCTTGTCGAAATATATTCTGTATAAGGCTGGCGAGTGTTTATCCCTCTGCAAGAGCCAAAATCAGCTAGCTTCAAAATGTCGTCTGCAAGCAAAACGTTTTCAGGCTTGATGTCCCTATGAAAAATGTCTGTGTGGTGCATATGTTCGAGCGCTATTAGCAGCTGGTACATATAAGACTTTATCTTGGCTTCAGGAATAGGATGTTTTCTCCCTTTATATCATTCATAAAGATTTAAATCCATCAGTTCAAACACCAATGCGAGTCTTCCTGTGGGCTCGTCACTGAATAGCTGTTACTATATCACTTCAATTAGCTTTACTATGTGGGGATGAGGCGATAGACGCCTCAAAGCTTGGATTTCTCGTAAATTATTAACCTGCTCGATAGATGTAAAATGGGTTTTCATGCATTTTATCGCAACAAACTTGCCTGTTTTTATGCTTTGTGCTTTGAGGACCTCGCTGAAGGTTCCTTCTCCTTTCTTCGAAATAAGTCTGTATTCTATGTAACAGTTACTATGCATCCTTTAATGTATTTTATTATTTTGTTGATGTTATTTTTTGATTTGTCTGTGAATTTTAATAAATAAAATGATAATTAATGCATAAGATGGAAATTGGGTTCATTGAGGAAAAAATTAAGAGATAAACTAATTTTAAACGAAGAATATTTAGAGATTTTTTAAACTGATTCAGAATTATATTCTAGAATAAAAATGCAAATATTTATTTAAATAATTTGATGATTTTGCTTAATTATTAAGAATTAAACGATTTCAAAATTTATATGAATTCAGGCTGACTTTTGAAGATATTGAAAATTATTATTTTTCTAATTAAATATGAGAGAAAGTTAAAATCCTGTTATATTAATAAGCTTCAATTAAAGAAGGATCATATTCACTTTATTAAAAAATTTAATTTTTAAAGCAAAATATAACTTTCTATGCCATGAAGATGTATATTTATAAAAATCTTAGGTTTTAAGGTAAATTAGTTACTGCTTAATTCTATTTAAATTATGGCAAAAGTTTAGTTTCATATCATTTGATCAGGACTTTTGTTAGTGAGGCTTTTCCTCAGAAAATTGGTCAAATTTTTTTCCTCGTGAGACATTTCTTTAGAATAAGCTTCAAATTTTGATCAAATGCCTTATTTCGACCAAATGCTCCCGGGTAAGTCCATCTGAAAAACTATGCACCCAAAGTTCACTTGTCTCGCAGTTTCAGTGTTTTGCACAAAGGTGAAAACGTAAGCGAAGTTCAAAAATCTCAAATTCTTTTAAACAGATGAAGACTTTTTCGACTTGGCTCTGCAGTTCTCTCTGCAATTTCAGTTTTTCCAGCCGGAACAGATTACGAAATGAGGTTTTCTGAAAGCAGAAATGCCACAAACTGCCACCTTGATCCTGACCACAGTGTATCTCCCAGAATAATAGTGATGATACTTTGCATAGTTTCAGTCCTCTTATTAATTCCTTATCGCATTTATTACATTAAATGACGGCAGCACATGCCTTCTACCTATCGAGAACTCCCAAGCCTGGGAAAAGTGAGCTTATCAAAGATTTCAAAAATGAGAAAAAAAGCCACATGAAGAGATTACCTAGGAGGAGACACAATTTTCGCTTTTTGTGTTAACGTTATTTTCCCTTATCCATGGCTGGATGCAACTTTTACGATTCACCAGCAAATTTTGTATAAAGAAGTTTATATTTGTTATTTCTGGGCTGAGCTATTCTATGCATGCATGTTTTTCAGGTGGGCATTTCTAATTTTTGTGGTTTTTAATTATGGGAGTTATCAGAATCCTATTGCTATGAGATATTGTGAAAAATATGATGTCCCTCTTAATCCTCATTTTTCGCTGAAGTGCTATGTGAATCAGCATCCAATGGCAATGCTATTTATTTTCTTGCTATTTCCTGGAACTTTGATATTTGCGTCAACGATGAGGGTTTTTGAAAGACCTGTGAGAAATCCTATAACTGATTTTGATTACCCAGGAAATGCTGTTTGAAATGTGGTTGTTACTATTTTTACAATAGGGTATGGAGACTTTTTCCCAATTACGAATTTGGGAAGAATTACAATAGCTTTAAGTGCGTTTTTAGGGAGTATCATTTTATCTTTTTTATTTGTCACGCTCACAAAGGTGTTCACGCTTACGAAAAATGAAGAAAAAACATTAAAAGGAATTTTGGTAAGTGACTCTGCTGCAGCAACTATAAGGCGTGCCTTAACTTATACTAAAACCAGGTTCAGCAACCCAGAAGAAAGGGTGAATGCGTGGGATTCGGTGCAATCTCAAACACGTTCATTTAATAGAGTAAGAGAAGAGTTTGGATGTGAAGAGGACGAAAATGAGGCCAAAATTTGTGAGCTTTCTAATAGAGTGTCAAGGGTGGAAACAGATCTTACACAAATTAAAAACTCCCTCACAGCACTCGCAAATAAAATTGATAACATGAATAACAGTTAATTTATTTTATCCAATTAAAGCGTGACTTCTTGATTTAAAAGTTTTTCAAACTCACATAAAATATCGTCTGAATGGTTCTTCATCCCTTTAAACTCATCAGGAACGTGGGAAAACTTTGTGACTGAAGGCAGTAGTCATCTTTTCCTCTTTGATGTCTTCATTTTTGAAACGAGTAGTTTTTTCTCTTTGGGGGATTTTTCATATTTTTCTTTCTGCTCCATTATCTTGTGGTATTCAATATTTATCTCGTTAATAACAGCTTGCATAGACTGTTCTGCTAATAAAATCTTTGATTTTCTTGACTGCTTTTCAGCTTTTTTAATGCATTCATTAGTCGCTGTATTTATTTTTTCAATCAGTCCATCCCTTGCTTTATTTAACTCATTTATATGATCTTCCAGACATTTTTCGACCTCCTGCATGCATTTTTGTAGCTCAGATTTATTTTTTTCCACGTCTTCTATTTTCTTTACTCCTCTTCTCTGTGAGCAAACAAAAAAAATTTTTTGTCATAAGGGGGTTAATTTTTTAAAAAAATATATACATATAAATTTAAAAAATCCCAATTTGGAAAAATTTAAAATAAAAATTAATTTAATTTGTAGAATTTATGTTTTAAAATGCAAGCTATTAAAAATTCAAAAGAATTAGCTGGAATTTTATTCTATCATTTATGATTTATATATCAAAATATTTTTCATACAAAACTTTTTATATTAAATAAATTTTTTGTTCGCTTACGGAGGGTGATTTTTTACCCAGAAATTGGAATTTTTCTAATGATTTTGTTCGCTCATATATATTAAAATGGCGACTGGAGAACCAGCGCTTTTCCTCAACACCTGTAGCCGGGCATCCGGGGACCTTGTGGAAGGGGAAAAGGCACTCGGAGTGTGTATCCGGCTGGGTTTTACCTTGGCTCAATGGAGCGCAACTTCGAATTTGGTCGACCGCAGCTCATTTTGACACCAAGGGTTTTACCTCGGGGAAAAAGGGTCTTCCAAGTTGGAAAGGGGAAGCTCAGCAGCACCAGGAGGTATCTCCTGATCAATCGGGCAACTCCCTAGCGTGATACCAGGCGTTGCGTCCTGGGCTTGGATTTCCTTTTTAGCCGACAGCCCTACCAGAAAATTTTGTTATTCAAATTTTCGGAATGGGTAACCTCGTATCTCACAGCCTCAAGCAAGGCCGCAGAATTCCTAAATCTGCTCACTCAACACTGAAGCAAGGTGGTAGCTTGCAAGGAGAGAGACGACCACAGAATAGGCTAGCTGTAAAATCAGAGTCCTGTAGGCGGAAGTCGCAAAGCGTAGGAACCTTCGGGTCTGGGTGACTGCGTTAACAAGTAACAGCTTAGCAGCTGATAATCTCGTAATTAAGATTAAGATTAAGATTTTGTTCGCTCACGGAGGGGAGATTTAGAAGAAACTCTTGTTCAATAATAAATTTATTACTAATTTTTTCAATGATTCGATCAGCTTTTGAGCTATTCAATGGTATACATTTATGGTTAATGTGCTCATCAGCACAATTCCAACACAGAAGCTTATTGTCCTTTTTGCAATAGCACCCATATTCAAGCCCATGTGTAATACACATTGTTGATTTTAATTGAGTTTCGTTGATTTGCAATATTGCATAGTTTATAGGAATAATAATAAAATGGCTCAGTGCGGAATTAGTTCTCTCCGAGAACTATTCCTTCCTTCACTTTTATTATTATAGGGTTCAGTTTTCCACGTGGGCATTTATCCACAACACCAATATGGAAATACCGCATAGGGTATTTCTTTGGTCCAGGATACTACAAGCACCTGGTTTTGCTGCTTGACACACCCGAGGAGGGGTGACCCTTAGGCGGAACACGCGCAGGAGTCAAGTTCGGGCGAGGCCAACGCGGCCAGTACGGACCTTCTGGCCTGACAAAGGGAAGTCTTCTGGAATGCCTACATATAGGGAGGATTGCTGCTGACGTCACTAGTTGGGATTTAAAAGGGTGGGCTATGCATGCCTAAATCACCCTGCGGAAGAGGGAAGACACTTTAAAAACCTAAGTAAGTAAGTAAATAAGCATAGTTTGTAGGAAGATTTTTGATGCTTTCTGGATCTAGAGATTTGCATATTGAGCATATCGAGCCTAGGTCTGACTTCAATTTTTCTAAGCACTGGCTCTCCACCTCAATAAATAATCATAATTAAAATTTTATATCAATTTGTTTTCAAATTAAAAACCGATTTACAAAATGTGAAAGTTAAAAATTTATGTTTTAGAATGCAAGTTGTTTATTAAAATTTAATAGATTTAGTTAAAGATTCCATTATAATAGATATTAATTATATTTTAATATAAAAAATTTTGCCAGTTTAAGCAGAGTCTACCAATAATTTTGCTCACTAAGGAAGGGGAAGTGAGAGCATGCTGTGTGACCACATTTGGTCATTTTTGGGATAACAAGGTCAGAGTCATATGGCATTAGACATATGGGGCATTCTGCTGTTACTGTATTCATTATCGCGATAGGTGAAGTTTGAATTGGTAAAGTACCTCCCATTAAAATTTTATTTTGAATTTAAATTCATAATATCTTTATCAACATGTTTCGAATTTTTATTAGTAAAAATTGAAATTTATATTGAATTCGTGATTATGCTCCTGTCTTCTAGCTCATGCTTAAAAATTAATGATTTTCAAATTTATGGTATAAGAAATAACTAAATAGCAGCGCCATTTTCTAATAGAAGAAAAAATTCATCAAAATCAATCCTGCATTGATTTCCCCTTATAGTGAAGTCTACTCTTACACGTCCCACATATTTTATGGAGTACCCCTAGCTGTTAGATTGAGAATGGGACTAAAAAGGTTCTTCAAAAAGACATATCTAAAATTTTTATTAGCTTTCATAATTAATATTAAAATTTTTTTATAGGAACTAATTTGTCAAATTTTCCAATAGAATTGTTCACAAATATAAATGAGTTAGAATTAATTATAAAAAATTTTAATGAAGAAAGGAAGATTTCATTCATTAATGGAAATAATATAAATGTAGTCAGATACTCTTGATAAAATCATCAATCACTTTAAAAGTCTATCATCATTAGCAGCTCTCTAATAAGTGGGTATTCATCCACCATTTTATTATTATAAAAGCCTTAATATCAAAATGTCGAATGAAAAACCATAAGATTTTACATTATTTCTTACCGGAACTCTATCTGCCAAAATAAAATCTTTGTGTAGGTCAAAATAATCAGGCCTACAAACCAATTTTATATTGTGTGTGAGTACATTACATAATTATCTCAAAGCCCAAAAAGGAATTTCTCAATTCTGAAAATGTTGTATTTTTTAAAATTCTTACCTAAATTTTTAAGAAACATCTTATAATTAAGAATATTTTGATCGATAAAAATCAGCTGGCATTCTAACTTTATGAGGCTCCTGGTGATAGCTCCACTCTGGTCTCTTTGCTTTTGAGTTAAGCGATTTTCCTTCGAAATCTCCACCATAAACAGTACGCCAATGACTTGTCATATGTGGATTTGGCTCTGTTTTTTCTTCTTGGCCTGACTGGACAATGAACTTTCCAGTTTTATCGAATACAGGCTTTCTTGGCCTTATTAAGTAGTCAACAGGAGTGACAGTATCGCTCATTCTGCTCCCATAGACCGAATGCCACCTGTCATAGTTGCTAACTCCCCCCCCCTCCGTGAGTAACAAAACCATTAGAAAAATCGCTATTTTTTGCTCAAAAACCCACCTCCGTGAGTGAACAAAATTTTTTTAATAGAACAAATTTTTTATGGAAAAAATTTTGATATATAAGTGATAATTATTATAATGAAATCTCGAGCAATTCTGTTTAATTTTTAACAAATTGCTTTTTAAAACATAAATTTTATAAATTAAATTAATATTTGCTTTCCAATTTTTGCGAATTAGGATTTTTTTAAATTTCGAAAAAAAATATTTTCTATAAAATTTATATATATAAATTTTTTTTAAAAACAAAATTAACCCCCCTCCGTGAGTTAAACAAAATTTTTTTGTTCACTCACGGAGGGGGGGAGTAAGATATCCTTCTTCTTCCTTTACCCCAGAGACTTTATCATAATATTGCCTTTCCAGCGAGTTCTGGCCTGGCTTGAGAGTCGTTATAGGCTTTTGTCCATAGCTTTGGAAGCCTGCATAATGGGTCGCTCTAGAAATCATATAACTGTTGATTTAAATTATTATTCAATTTTTCATAGACTTACTTAAAGTTGGGATTTTGCTGATAATACATATAAGCTCCTTGTTGGCCGTTTAGATATGGGTTGGCCTGGTAGGATCGTGGGTTCTGTGGAATTTGATATGAATTTTGTGGATAATAAGGATTAAACCCTTGATAAGGCATCCCATAAAAAGGAGCGTGTGAAGGATCTTCACATATATGTTGATGCATTGAAGGATCAACAAAAGGGCTCTGTTGCACCCCTTGAAAGCTCATCATCATTGGGCCGAACATGTGCCCTCCTCCATAGTAGATCATATCTCGATTTATATCCTGATGTGAAGGCTGAGGAACTATAATCCCTTCCTGCTCAGGTGGCTTCACCTGGTCACAGGCATATAAATAAGGCTGCGGGTAAGGGCCATTTGGCTTTTCTATCATATGCTGAGTTATTGGCCCATAGTGTTGTTGCAATCCTTTGGATTCTTCTTGCATATGTATTGAATGATTTTTTGCATAGCTCATTTTTGATTGAGGGGGAGGTCGTGCTTGGTCTTCGTACATAGGCTCTCCACAATGGACGTTTGTTTCTTGACCTGGGGACTGAAGAGATATATCTTGAGGGTGACGGGTCATTAGTTGTTGTGTAGCTGATTTTTGAGTGCCAACTTCCATTGGCTGCTGAATGTCTTTAATAGATATTTTGATCTTTATCTGTCCAGCTCCCACCTGATCTCGTACGATGTCAACCCACCGCTCACCTTCTTTAGCGTCAATTCTTGAGCTCCCAATAAGAATGTCTCCGTCAGGATGAGTGGTATAGACTTTCATCAGAATTTTTGGGTCCCTGCCTTTTAAAGAACAGATTTTATTTCAAAAAGGGAATTTGCCTCCATCTTCGCAAATTTCTGTTTTGTCTTCTGAATTGCCTAGCCGATAAAAAACATAAGTATTATTGATGGCCACACCTCTCATTATTCCAAGCTTTCCGCAAGCTGTTTCTATTTCAATCTCCCTCATTTTATTAATTACAAGATATGCCTTATTTTATAGATTGAATTTTTTATTATTTGATTTTATTAATATGGGTAGCATTGTAAATTAGAATATTAAAATATAAAAGCAGAATAAAAAGATGTTTTGTGGGTAGTTAATTTATCTAAACTCCCCCCTCCGTGAGCGAACAAAAAAATCTTGGTCGCTCATGGAGGGGGTTAATTTTTTTTTTAAAAAAATTTATAGATAAATTTTATAGAAATTTTTTTTTTTTTGAAATTTAAAAAAAATCCTATTTCCGCAAAAATTGGAAAGCAAATATTAATTTAATTTGTAAAATTTATGTTTTAAAACACAATTTGTCTAAAATTAAATAGAATTAGCTCGAGATTTCATGATAATAATTATCACTTACATATCAAAAATTTTTTCCCATAAAAAATTTTTGTTCGCTCACAGAAGAGGGCTTTTGAGCAAAAAATAGCGATTTTTCTAATGGTTTTGTTCGCTCACTGAGGGAGGAGTAAGCGCTTTGTAGACAGATATCAAGCCTTTTAAAATAATATCAGGGTAATTCTATTTTAATGGCCTATTTTTCATGCTTTGCCTTGTTCTTCTTGATAGTATTAAATGAAACTATATATTTCGTGATAGAGTGTTGAAAGAAATTTTAGACTAATTATGGCTTTTAATTTATTAGTGCTCATTTACACAGACTTAAAGAGTATAAAGATTTCAATCTAGCTAACAGTGCCCAAGATTCTTTACTATTGTTTAAAAAATCAAGTATTCTCTATTTTGGCTTAATTTTTTAAGCTTTAATAATGCAAATTTATTTTTTAAAACTCAAAATGATATTATAATCATGATAAAAAGTATCCAAATGTTTAATGAATAGCCACTATAAATAAATCTCCAAATGTTCAATAAATTATCATTATAAATAGATCTCCAAATATTAAATAAATTACTTTGATTTTTACTTCTTGCAATAAACTCTATGCAAAAGAAATCTGCATATATAGTCTCCTTCGCTCTTACCATTTAAGAATTCACTATCAGAAGTAAGGCAACCTATTTTTTAATTGTCATATCCCTAACCTATTTAAAGAAAAAAAAATATAATTTGCGGAAGGTGGACTGAGATGCTTTCCCTATGGTGCAAGTTGGATCCATCCTATAGTGTTGAATTCGATCGTTTTTGTCGCTTTCAGTAGCCCTTTGAATTTGGTGATGCCTACCAAAGAGGGAAGTTTTGATTTTCTTTGGAGGTTTTCTTGCTACTGCTTAGGTTAGACAGTCGTTCTTCCACGTAATCTTTCCTTACCGGGAGTACCGGAAACTTTTCAAAGGATTTCTCTGAGCTGAGAAGCTGATCCTTGGAGCAGGGGTTCTAATGAGAAATTCAAAAGGGCTGGCTCCATTTTCCTTATTCAAATTCCGATCCTTGTGGTAGCTTGACAGACAAAGCGATAGTTAGTGGTTATCTCTGCTAATGGCCAATACTTAATCTTAACCTATTTAGCTATCTCGTTTATTTTCTCGAAATACATTCTGAACCCTTTTGGTTTTCTTGTTCTGCATTTTCATTGTTTCTAAATTAATAATAAACTCAGAGCTCCCCATTTTGATATCCACAGGCTCCTTTGTCTTCTCCGCTTCCTCTAGTTTCTGCACAATTTCCCTTGAAAAAGGTTTTTTTTTGCCTCTATCATCATAAGTTCACGCCGAAAACTCTCTTCTGCTTTCAGGTCTCCTCATCATTGGAGGAGGCTGCCTGATTATTGGTCTCCAAAACTTCCCAGATATGGGAGATTGCGCGAATTGCATAAGATTCACGTTGTAGAGTTTTCCCATGATTTCCAGGATTAGTGCCGGCTGTTGGTTTTGGAATGCATCTTCAATCTTCTGGTTGGAATCTGGGTCATAAGGAGAATAAGATTTTCCATTAAACCAAAACCACTGAAATGCGGATTTAGGCACTGATTGCTGCTGAATCAGAGAAATTAGCATGTGCTTGGCCTGCTGCTGGGCCTGAACAGGAGTTTCTCTTCCAGTTATAATGAATCTGCCCTGTTGATAATCTATGTGAATGGAATACTGGGAGGCCAACCATGAAATTTGGCCTGAAGCTTGGAGTGTTTTGGCAATTTCTTCAGTGCAATACACGTTGTAAACTCGATCCCCAGATTCCATTTATAAGTCAAAGAGAATTTGGTGATCTCACTTAAAAATATTAAAAAATAGGGAGCTCACTGCTTCTCAGTGAGGGAAGAAAACATTGGAAAAAATTATTTTTGGGAGAAACCACCAGCGAAAAAAATTTTTATAAAAAATATTTATATGTAAGTGATCATTAATATAATGAAATCTCTAGCTAATTCTCTGTTGAATTTTAAACAGTTGCATTTCAAACATAAAATTTTAAAAATTAAATTAATTTTTGCTTTCCAATTTTAGGATTTTTTTTTATTTTAGAAAAAAAATTACTATAAATTCATTTATTATAAATTTTAAAAAATTTAATATTTTTTTCTCTCATAGAGGGGAGCTAGGAGAAATAGCATCTTAAAATGATATAGGAAGGACAAAATTAATTCAATTAGAAAGAAGAATAGTATTTAATTACTTATACTACAACTACAATAATTTTATAAAGTTTTATGAAAATGTGTATTACAAAATTATAATGATATCTTTCATGACTCGTTTAATTATTCAGATCTTAATGTGCCTTGGAAAGAACAAGGACTGTTGCGTAATTATTCAAAACTTCAACTGTGAGTTTCTCGGTTGGATAAAATTCGCCGTCAATGGAATAAATTCCACGATTGTTTTCAGGGGTAAGTGTCCATTTGCTAGCTTTTAAATAGTTCAGCTGTGGCAAATCCACATGCCTTCCTGAGTCTTCTCGAAGCAGGACTTGCAGTAATCCTCTTCTTCCTGCATTTCCTCTCACAAATAAAATATCATTCATGCCATCTTCTATGCTGGCCTTTGGTGCGAAATTTAACCCTGTACCAATAAAAGGGGTATTGCAAACCACAAAGTAGATAAATTGGCCTGTCTCATCATGTTCACCCTCCTCATCTTCCCACGTCACAGTTGCATTGAACCTTCTTACTCTCCATTTTTTTAGTATACAATTTATGCAGCTATAATTTAAGATATTGCTTATAATTTTTTCACTTTTTAATTGCAGTTTTTATAATTGCAATTTCCTGTGGATGGCGCTGTTTTGGCCTTCGACCAGTACCATATGGTTTGGTCAAACCAAAAAATTTTCCTAATGGGAAAATCAAGGCCAAAATAGCGCCATCCATGGGGAAAACACTATAAAAATATGTTTTTATTTGCTTTAATTTTTAAATGGAAAATTCTCTGAAATATCTGGTGCTCCTGTTAAATGAAAGCTAGAGTAGGGCTAAAAGTCTCCAAAATCCATAAAGATCAAACCTAAAAGGCCCACAGCATCTGCACACTTCGCTTTCAATGTCCACATCTCCTATATACGCTCACGCTAGCGAAAGAAAGCTATAAATCAATTTCCCTGACTCAGTCCTCATCAATGATATATCAAGCGGGTGCATGTTTCCTTTAGCCGCAATAAAACAACAATTTTCAGCAGTTACTTCTTCACCTGATTTATCACACAAAATCTGTGCCAAAGCATTTGAAGATCCTCCAGGAATCATCGAGACAGGGCACATTCTTGCTTGATCTCCATCATCTCTTGAGCATAATGCATTAATTACTTCATGTATTAGCCCGTCTCCACTAACAACAATAATGGCATCATAATCAGAAATTTGCATTTGTTTTACTGCTTCAGTTGCATGATTTCTATACTGTGTTCTCAGGACATCTAATTCACAAGCAGCGAGCATATATTCTACTCTTCTTCATACTCTACTAGCAGTCCCTCTTCCTGAGTGAGTTAAGTTAAATAGCTTATATTTGGGTATTTGGTGCAGATCGACCTAACATAGAATTAGCCATGCATCTCAACCCAAATAGACAAAGAATGTGCAGAAAGCCTACAGAAAAACCTTGTGGGAAAAAAGACTTCGCAAAACCTAATCCAAGTGATACTGGCACAAATTTTCTAGATTCAGATTGGCTCTACATAATCCACCTTGGAGCCAATCTTCTGTCAACGTCGCCATTTTATTTCTACCTAAGTGAGGGTTTATTAAAATTTTCAGTTTTCTTCTATATATAGGATCATCAGGGTTTGGCATTGTTTGGTAATAAGCCATATGCTGAATAATTTTGACCCATTGTTTTGTGTCTTCGCTAGCAAAAGAGTACCTTTTAAAAGTTCTGACTTGGTTTCTTTTGGGGTAGACCATCAATTCAAACATATCCAGAGATTTCACCTTTTTCTCAACAGCCCCTAAGACGTCTGTCCACTTATAGGTTTCTACTATATTTTTGGATAAAGTCGTCAATTCGATGCATTCACAAAGAATTTGGATGTGATATCGTTCCTTGCCTTGTGAAACTTCACCGTGGTAAAGGCAGTCTGTAGATGCGATCAAGCTTTCGATCAACTCTTCGTTATTTTCCTCTACCATTCTATTATTTTAAAACAGCTTATTATGATGAAGCCTTAGGAGTATAGTTATATTTTCTCCGTAACAGATTCAGTTGAACAGTTACATTAGTAATGTGGCATGTCATTACTCCCTCTCCTTGACTAGATTGGAGATTCCTGTTGACCACTTTATTAGTGAATAAAAAAGTTTTTTGTGTAAAATATTTTGATATATAATTAATGTTTGTGAGGCTTTCTGGTCGGGTGGAGGGACGCTTATTTTGGATTTCCGAGTCAGCCTGAAATATGGTGTGGCATCGAAATGCTCGGTGACGTCTCTTATTGGAGTTAAAAGGGTAGGTCGCAGCTTTCACACCTGCTCAAGATGGTGACACATTAAACAGTAAGTAATCTAAGACTACGATATATAATTAATTATTATAGCAATGAAGCCTCCAATTGATTATATTAAATTTAGGCTGCTTAAAGCTTTGAAAAATAAATTAATTTCAAATATTTAAAAATTTGATTCTTTTGAAAGTAGAAAAAATTATTTAATAGACAAATATTTATATAATAGATTAAAAAATTGACCCTCTTCATCAATGAGAAAAATCTTACCGTTAATGGGGACAGTTAGAAGATAATTTCTAGGATTAACCATCCAAGCGAAACGAGAAAACATCGTGGAATAGATGACGAGAGCGATTGTCATGTTTCTTGATATAACTATTTATAATGAATAGAAATATTCTTACTCACCCCTCAGTGAGTGAGTTAATTTTTTTTTTAAAAAAAATATATGTAAATTTTATAAAAAATTTTTTTTTTTTCGGAATTTAAAAAAATCCTAATTCGTAAAAATTGGAAAGCAAATATTAATTTAATTTATAAAATTTATGTTTTAAAAAGCAATTCGTTTAAAATTAAACAGAATCAGCTCTAGATTTCATTATACTAATTATCACTTATTTTTTCAAAATGTTTTTCCATAAAAAAAATTTTTCTATTAAAACAAATTTTTGTTCACTCACGGAGGGTGGGCTTTTCCGCAAAATGGCGATTTTTCTAATGGTTTTGTTCACTCACGGAGGGGGGAGTTAGTGTTAGTATATGCTTATAGAGTTAATACAATAATGGCTAATCTATTTTCATTTGCTATATAGATAAAATGGCTGAAGACGAAAAACCTGCTCCACCAAAAGTCCTTATATGCCAGGGATGGTTTTAAGTTGTAGTCATGACCCGCTATAATCAGTAGCCTTATACGATAGATGCGATACTGGAAATCGCTTTACTCCTTGGGTATTTAATTGCATCTCGCTTTTCCAACAGAGATAAACCCAGCGAGTGCTCGATATGAGGCAGAAGGGCGAAATACCTACCTAAACTGCTTCTGAATATCGAAAACTGCTGAGTTCATCTAGGATGACCGAAAAAGAGGGAGGTAAGTTAGATAATGAAAAAATATAATAAATGCCCAATGATGGCGTTCAGTGAAAATTGGCTATACTAGTTGCTATTCTGGCATTTAAAAGAGCAGTGAAGGTGTTTAGCTTGGGCTACGCCTTGAGTTGGAAATGGAAGCGGCCAGTAAAGTCAGCTTTTTAACCCATAATCTTCAAATTTATCGAGAAATTGAGTTCAGACAGGCTTAAAAAGGATGCGCTCTGCTACCTCTCTGGTAAACTGCCATGTGTAATCAAATGAGTGGGATTTAAAGCCTTAATAATCCTAACTATACTGTTTCCATTTGCTGCAAAACGCTATATCTTTTCAGGAGGCTTCTCCATGTCAAGGAGACCCGCGATAATAAATCCCCAGTTAAAGACAGGACCCCAGAAATGCGTTGTTTTAGGACCCATTGGATGGTTCCAAAATTTTCGAGCCACTTCCATTTTATTTATGAGAGTTATTTTATTAACTTGTACAACTTTTATTTGTTGCCAAATAACATGGGAATTCTCCAGCTCTCTTTTAATAACATTTTTGCAATATTTATATTAATATCTGTTCTAAAAATATAAGGAATTAGACTAGCCATCTGATTATCTGAATCGCTATATACTGATAATTTTGTAAATATTGTAAATATTTGGTGAAATTAAAATTATTTATATTCACTGTGATCCGAAAGAATTCCCCTTAAATTTGTGATAAATAGATACACCATTAATATCACCGGCTTGAGTTAATTTTCTTATAGAAAATTTTAACAGATTATTAAAAAAGAAATTTAGATAACATAGCTATTAATAATTTTGAATTAACTTCCCTCACCTAAGAGATTTTTTTGTGATTTTTATATATAAATTTAAAATTAAAAATCTTTTCGAAACTAAAAAATACAAAAACTAGAAAGTAATATTCAAATTAATTTGTAAATTTATGTTTTAGGATATAAGCTGCCAAATTCAATAAGGATTAATTAGAGATTTCATTATAATAATTACCATTTATCTCTAAAATATTTGTTATGAATAATTTTTATTTTCAAAAATTTTGGCTAGTTTTTTATTTCACCATTTATCCAATTTTTTGTGGGGAAGTAAATAAAATGTCATTAGATTTATTAAAAGATTTGACAAGCTTTAGCATAGCACCCACAAGTTTTCTTGCTTTTTGGCTTTGGAGAAGAAAACGATTGAATTTCAGTATTTTCTTTTGTTTGTCCTCCATCAGAGTGCACAGACCGATTATCAAGCTTTATTTCAATTTTTTCATTTTGAAAGCTTAGATTTATTGACTCTGCGCTTATATTTTTTTCAGATTCACTTCTATTGATCCCACGTTCTGGGTCTTTCCAAAATATTGGCAAAGAAATCGAAGGTGTCGGGGGAAGTGCTGGCTCATCGTCTGGTACATCATAGAAGCTGATTTCCTTTTGAGGATGATATTCATGATATGTGGTCCTACCACTTAAATGGGCACTCTGAGGTTCCTCAGGAATTGTAAAAGGTCCTGGGGGCAATGTGGGAGGCCAAAATACTGTAGCATTTGGCAGTTTCCCACCATATTTTTCTTCTAATTGGTTTGGAGCAATATGCTCCTTCAATTCAGGAGGGTTAGATTTTTTATTGATTCTTATTTTCTTCACAGTATGAGATTCAATAAAACCCTTAACAATGTTCCATACAAATGTAAGAGAAGAAGGCGCGTTAACCACATTAAGATTAAGTTAAGTCGTTCGCACTTGCAGGGCCGGGGATTTGCATTCCTTCACGCTCTTCGCCTATGGTGGGCCTCGGCGGACACCTTTCCTTGTTGCCTCAAGCAAGGGATTCGCACATACCAGATCTTGACTTCTCCCAGTTTCTCGTCAGACAAATGCCACCTGTTGAGTCCTGTTCTAGGGAGTTAGCCTCCACTCGGGACTATCGCCAGTCTTATCCTTTCCAATGGTTGTTCTGGAGGTAAAAAACCCAAGTCCCACGGATTAGCTCCGTAGGGCTCGAGTAAAACCTAGCCCGACATACACAAAGGGTTTCCGACAATTTCCACCTAAATCCCTAACACTGGGCCGTTGAGGTGTTGAGGAAATAGGGTCGAGAGGTCGGTTGGCACGTCGTCGCCATTTTTATGTATATGCATTAACCACATAATTGACGATCATTCTGCATCGAAAATTATCTTGAAGGACCTTTATGATTCTTCTTAATTCACTTATCGGCAGATTTTTTAGTGGCTGGTTACACAAGTCAGTAATAATGATCCAATTTTCAATTTGTCCAGGAATCGTCAACTTTTGGATAGCAAACTCAAGATTGAAGCAAAGCAGCGCAGTAAATTCGTCAATAGAATATTTTTTCATATCAAATTTACTAGCATTTATCACGATTATTGGGCGGTACCTGTGATCCCGTCCATGTATATAAATTGCTCCAGAATTCAAAAGGCGAGAGCATTTTGGATAAAGTGACCGAAAACTGTCAGTTAAATTTATTGCTCGTCACTCAATGGAATTTTTCAAAGATCTTATTGACTTTTTAATATCAAACTTGCAGCCAAGCAGTATTCTGAGAAGTTCTTCATCTCTGAAAAATTCAGGAATCTCAGAAAATGATGATTTTATTTCTTGTTTAAATTTTGCTAACATTTCGTTTTCATATGAGGTATATTGCGTCTTGTAGAAAATAAATCTTACAAGGCTTTTGCCTTCACCTGTGTATACATAACTTCCTTGAGGCCAGTAATAATAAGCCTCTTCTGGAATTAACTTTTCTTCAGAGGAGAAACTATAATTTTCCATAATAAAATTACTACTCACACATATTCGTTTTTACGGCTCTATGTCAAATGGCAGTGTATTTTATAGTGTATATTTCACCAAAGTGCATTTGGTCGAAAATTGTGTGGCATTTGTTCGAAATTTAACGGTTTTTTTCGGTCAAATGTTTCAAAAAATTTTCGACTAAAATACTTCGATGAAAGCACACTATCAAAAGTGCACAATCATTGGGCCTGCACCCCCGTTTTTACACTAGAGGTTACAAATTAGAAAAAAAATATTGAAAATTTTGAGTAATTATTGCGAATATAGAACTTAAAAGATTTTGTGCCAATGTTTGCAAAATTATGGATAAAATTTAAATTTTAGTTTATTATAGGAAAATAAGTTAAATTATGAAAATTTTTGAAGGAATAATCCAGGTGTTTTGGAATGAGACGATTTATTATATTTCATAAGATTTAATATAGCTCTCAAACGTATGAGAAGTGTAACTGTGCCGATTTCTTTGCATTGTATAAAAGCCATTTACATTAAAATTAATATATTGATAATTATTTATATAACAATTAAAATTAATTATTATATAAAAATAGTTAATTTTAAATAAAAACAAGCATCTAACTCCCCCCCCCGTGAGTGAACAAAAAAAATTTTGTTCACTCACGGAGGGGGGTTAATTTTTTTTTTTTTAAAAAAATTTATATATAAATTTTATAAAATTTTTTTTTCTTTCAAAATTTAAAAAACTTCCTAATTCGCAAAAAATGGAAAGCAAATATTAATTTAATTTATAAAATTTATGTTTTAAAAACGCAATTTGTTTAAAATTAAACAGAATTAGCTCTAGATTTCATTATACTAATTATCATTTATATATCAAAATTTTTTTTCCATAAAAAATTTTTCTATTAAAAAATTTATTTTCACTCACGGAGGGTGGGTTTTTTGGCAAAAAATGGCGATTTTTCTAATGGTTTTTGTTCACTCACGGAGGGGGGGAGTAAGGCATTTGATTTAAATATATAATTAATTTTTAATTAAATTTATTCTATTATTTTAATTCAAAATTATAGGTAATATTACATCAATAAGTCTACTATTCAGTTAATTCTACCCCAATTAACGAGTGTCATATTCATTAGCTAATAGTTTTCTTGCTAATATAATTATGGAAGCCTTAAATGACAGCAGCAAAATGACTGTCTATTTAGGTTTTCCAAAATCATCTCCTACACTTACAATCAAGCAAATGCCTGACGGAAAAATTGGAGGAAATCCCCTATTCTTATTATCCGAGCCTCTCGCCCCTGAATGCTGCGGAATCCCATCCAAGTTTATATGCCAAATCTCTGCTCCAGGCGATGATGATTCTTCTTATTATCGCTACTTATACGTTTTTCAATGTTTAACCTGCAAGCTCCCCTCAGCATTCCGAGCACAGCTTCCTAAAGAAAATCCGCTTATTCAAGAAGAGCAAAATGAGTCAAATGAACCTTTGGATTCTGGGTGGGATACAGTCCCTGACAGCTCTGATCTCCTAAATATGATGGACAACCTCGAAGACACCAAAGTTTCTAAAAAAGACCTCACGTTTGAAATCTTCCAAGAAGACGAAAAAGCTACAGAAGTAATCAATAAGCTCTATAGGGCAGACCTGCAAAACAAAGAAATGGTCAAAGACATCTACGAGTTCATGGAAGCGCCTTTTGATGAAGAAGAGGAAGAAGATATCCCTTTTGAAGAGGAAGAAGGTGAAGACCCTGAAGAAGATAAGGACGCAAACGACCTAATGAAACTTATAGCGAAAAATCAAAAAGACAGCAAAGACATAAGCTTTGATGTACTGAAATGGTGCAGGGATTTAGACCCAACCCAATGCATTAGGTATGGAAAAAGAATTCTGCCTTTGTGGTACTCAGATAAAGGAAGGCCAGCAGAAAGAATTGAGAACTGCACTTGTGGAGAAGCAAGGATTTTTGAGTTCCAAGTGCTTCCTCAAATTTTGAACTATATTAAAGAAGACGAGCTTGATTTTGGGACAATTTTAGTCTACACGTGTCCGAATTCCTGCCAAATTGAGGGATATGCCCGAGAAGTTGCTTTACTCCAAGCTTCAATTTAATAGTTTAATTTACACAATTTATGTATATAATAATTTAAATATGATTTTCAAGTTCTTGCTGAAACCGCACAGATTTTGTGTGATTAGGGCTTGAGCCTGGGGTGTTCCAGTCCCAGGTTTCACCGAATTCTTTGATACTTTTTAAAATGCTGTGTTTCTTTAGATTTTCAATATACCATCTTGTATTTTTATCTTTTTCTAATTGTTCTTTTAGGTTTTGCTCGTCATGCTCTCTTATAAGCTTTAAATCGAGCTTTACATGACTTTTCAGCTTAAAGCTGCGGTCTTTGCTAATCCCGATTTTGTGTTCAATTTCTTCTAATGCAAAAATTTTATTAAAATGGAGACTATCTTCCATATCACAGAGCTGACCTTAGCCTGGGGCATGCAGGACAGTTTTTTTTTTTCAGAAGGCCTAAGATGGGTTTTGCTCCTGACTGGAAGGGCTTTTTTTCTTGAAACATCATAACAAAGCACAGCACAACAGCAGCTCAAACTTCTGGAGAGGCAATATTCTGCCAGTTGAAAGCAGTAATACTAAAAGTTGGTAACTGGGCAATCCCTCATATTACGTGTATTATTTTTTGCGATATCTAAAGAAAAGAGCATGCATGCATGCAAACAAGGGCTTAGGGTGCTTTGAGCCGAATTCAGCAAGGTGAAGGAATCAGAATACTCTGAAAACCCAATTTAATTTAATCTAATATAGTCTAATGCTAGAAATCTTGCAGGCAATTTTCGCCTCTCAGAAGGTGCGCTGCTTTTGGACCTTGACGAAGGCTTACTTTTTGCTTTTGTTTGTGTTCCTGATGGATTTGGAGATAAATCTCACACTTTTGGGGTGTCTGCAGGAGTTAAACTGGAAACTTTATGATGACTTGGTGTGTGTTCTCTTTAACTTAAATTGAAGCCATTAATTCTCCTATATAACTTTAATCATCGCAAAAAAAGTATTTTTTTATTATCCGAAATGCCCAAAATTCAATCAAAAAAATATATAATCTTTCGATATTTTTGCTACTTCATACTTTATGATTCAAATTTATCGGCGGAAGCAAAACAGAATTATCTTCATCTTCTAATTTTGCCTCTGCTCTTGCTTCAAAATGTCTTAGCTCAACAGCGACTTTTGGGCGAATATATTTTGCCTTTTTCATATGGTTGATTTTTGGGGAGCTCGAAGAATCTGGCTGTTTTTTATGATGGATTGTTTTCGATGAATTTCTTTCAGGTTTGCCTTTTTTTTCTTCAATTTCTATCAGTTTTAGCTTTACTTTTGAAGGCAACGATGGATTCGAAATCTCAGTTAAATTTGTATCGGTATAGCTACCTGAGTTTTTGTGAACCGAAATAATATTTTCAGTAGAAATAACTAAATCAGGCCGCTTTAGCTTTATTTTTTTTCCTCTTTCAACTGAGCTGTTCTCGCTTCTCAGTCCTTTGTGTTTATGCTTAAGAAAAGTCTTTATCGGCCTTTCAGGGTCTTGGTATCTATCAAATTTTATTTTTCTTGAAGATGTGGATTGTGGAAAATCTTTGCCTAGAGGTTCAAAAACGTAAATAGCGTAGTTATTCTTACGGCTTGGGCAATTCTCTGGGATATTTACTTCTCCAGATTCCATGCTTTATTTTAATGTTTGGAAAAATGCATTATTTAATACCTTTTTTTAATCGGGGCGAAAGACTTGTTTTCTTTAGAAACTGGTTTACCCTGTTTCGAGCTTTGCTGGCAATATCAATTGCTTGCCGAGTAAAAGGAATGTCAGCTATCTTAGGTCGAGCCACATCTTTAAATAAAATATTTTTTTGTTTTGTTATAACAGGCAGCGCTTTTTCCTTTATTTCTCTTTTGGTCGGAATAACAGGGGTTTCGCTTAAAATAGGTTGTAGTTCTTCATCTTTAGAAAAATAGGTCACTCTTCTCTGTTCAACAGGAGAAACCCTTAAAGATCTGTTAAAATAGCTTCTAGAGTCAGGAGTCATAGCATAAGGCATTGGACTTGTAGAAGAAAATCTTTCATTTGTCCCATAATTCCCCAGCTGTGAATAGCATAAATCTAGGTTATAATATGAAGCAAGGCTCTCGTCAACAATATCTGGACTTATAGGAGACTCGTTTCTTATTGTAGACGGCGTTTTGATAGTATTTCTTGCATTTTTCTGAGAGTCTGTGCGATGCATTTGCTTTAATTCTGAAATGTGTGAAGGTTTCGCATCAGCTATATGGTCAATGGATACAATCTGGATAGAGTTTGCAGCTGTGGAAGGAATAGAGCTTATAACTCTTTTGTGAAGTTTGCTGGAATCTAGCAGGAAACGAGTAGGAATGAACTTTAAGTGTCGAGGAGATTGTGATATTGCTATAACAGCTCTGCCTCGGTTTGTAGGAGTCTTGAACTTTGAAGATATAGTTTGCATGTAAGGGAGCAGTATCTCTTTGGCTTGCCTTAGTTTTGTTTTTTTATTATGTTCTCGCAATGATGAGTCATTCTTATTATTCATCTAATTAATATCATAAACAATATATACCCTTTATGAATGGCTTGCTTGGATAAAACCATTGGAAAAAATCCTATTTTTTTGCCCAAAAACTACCCTACACGAGGAAATTTTTTTTTTGTTGAAAAAATATTTTGCACATAAGTAATAATTATTTATAAAGAAATCCTTAACTAATTTTGTTTAATTTTAAACAACTTGTATTTAAAAACATAAATTTTACAAATCAAATTAATATTTGCTTTCCAATTATTTTAATGGAATTTTTTTAAATTTCGGGAAAAAAATAACCCCTCGCACATTGTCTCTACCCTAGCCTCAAAATTTAACTAACCTATTATATAATTTATTGCTTCAGTGATTTGAAGATAATTTGCTATATAAATAAATGGAACGCTTCTCACTCCAGACTAAGAATTCAATAAAAGAAGACAATAATGACGAGCCAGAAGAATACTACATAATTCCAAGATCATCTTATTTGAATAACGCTGATAAATACGACAACTCCCGCTACAAGCCCAGTATATCTGAAAATTTTCTTGAGTCTCCGAGCAAAAGCGTCTCTTCAAATCATTATCTCGAAAAAAGATTCCGTCCTTATCTCCGTGCAAGCCGTCATGTAACAGCTGTAAGAAACCATTTTGACCTCCAGTCTAATTCTTTTTTTGATCGGGCAAAAGAAGACCAAAAATCGTTTTTACAAAAATCGCCTTCAAAAGATTGCAATTTCCATGTGGTCAAGCACAGATGCCAACCCCCCCACCCCCACCCCCCCCATGCATGGATCCCACCCCACCCCCTAGTATATATGGATCCCACCCCCACCCCCTATGTTAATAGATCCCACCCCCCACCCCCACCCCCATATACATAACTTTATGCAGAATATTTAATGGTTTAAGCCCAAGTGAAGGAACCAAAGTTTTATACTCTAAACTATAGCTCATACCCCTTTATATATTCCTTTATCGAGCAAATTGTACTTGATTATTGAAAGACCAAAACAGACTCTCTCAAAGAGATGAGCTCAATCTCTATATCAGAAAGTTCTAAAAAGTGGCATGACAAAAAATAGTGGCAAGTGTGAAAAAAGTTGACTTAAGATAATTAATTATTCATTTCTTTCGTTAAATTGATTTAATAAAATAATATCTACATGTAGATTTGACTATGGATTATCTTTGGATTTACATAAGTCAAAATTCTACTGGAGTTTGTGATTGATATGCTTACTGGAGTTATAGCACTTGAAGATCTATTCAACCGTTTACTCAAGAAGTTCCTCCTTTGCATTCTCAATTTAAAAGTTCAGGTGCAATTTCTTCCATACTGGACTCCATCTTTATAATCGCTTAAATTGATACAAAATTCAGTTTTATAATAAACAATTTTATAGATAAAAATCATAATTTTTATGTAAAAGTTTCGGTATAAGTTAAATGTTTCTTATTAACTAAAATTAAAAATTTAGTTATATCTTGTCTTTTTTAAAGAAAAGAACATAAAGAGCATCTTATTTAAATACATTTATTATCTTTAATTGCTATATTTTTAAAAAATTTAATTTTTTTTTAGAAATTTTTCAACAAAATATAATTTATTGCATTTATTTCTTATCATGCATATGATGTCATTTGAATTTATTATGTGGAAACCCAAATATACGTTTCAAAACGCAGATTTTAGTCGCCAAATTAATAATTTAAATTTCATATGAAAATAGTGCGTATAACTGCCATAAGAAATTAAGCCAAGGGATTATATTTTTTATTTAAAATTTTGATAAAAATTTAATGCAAATTCTTTACAAAAATTGAAAATTTACTTTATTTCTTGCTTTATTTTAGCAAAAGAGTATAAATAGCCACTTAATTAAACAAAATTAATACTTTGATCGATAAATTTTCTAGAAAGTTATTAATCTAATTCGACACATTTTTTAATTTTATTTTATAAGAAATTTTATATTGAATTTTTTATAAAAAATTTTCTTAACCCTTCTTTTAAATTGGAACAAATATTTGGTTCCAATTTAAAGGGAGGGAGTTAAATCAAAATCCTACTGGAGTTTTTGCACGATATGCTTACTGGAGTTATAACACTTGGAGATCTATACAACCGTTTACTCGGGAAGTTCCCCCTTTGCATTTTCACTTTTGACAATTTATTTCATAATGGACTCCACCTTTATAATCACTTAAGTCAGGATCCTACTAGAGTTTTTGATTGATATGCTTACTGGAGTTATAGCACTTGAAGATCTATACAACTGTTTACTCGGGAAGTTCCCTATTTGCATTTTTAAACTCATCTCTATAAATTTATCTCAAGCACTTTTTACATGAACAAATAATCAAAAATATTAAATCTATTAAAAATTTATATGTAGTATTTATTATTATAATTCTCATTAATTAATAAGGCCTAAAAAATAAGATTTTTAGTTATTAATCAATTCCAGTCTAATTTGGTATGCTAAGTGTAAATTATTTTATTAAGAAAGCCAAATTTGCGTGTTTGCTTACCAACTTTTTTCACACTTGCCACTATTTTTTTTTCATGCCACTTTTTAGAACTTTCTGATATAGAGATTGAGCTCATCTCTTTGAGAGAGTCTGTTTTGGTCTTTCAATAATCAAGTACAATTGCTCGATAAAGGAATATATAAAGGGGTATGAGCTATAGTTTAGAGTATAAAACTTTAGTTCCTTCACTTGGGCTTAAACCATTAAATATTCTGCATAAAGTTATGTATATGGGGTGGGGGTGGGGGGTGGGGGTGGGGGTGGAGGTGGGGGTGGGGGTGGGGGTGGGGGTGTGGGGTGGGGGTGGGGGTGGGGGTGGGGGTGGGGGTGGGGGTGGGGGTGGGGGTGGGGGTGGGGGTGGGGGTGGGGGTGGGGGTGGGGGTGGGGGTGGGGGTGGGGTGGGGGTGGGGGTGGGGGTGGGGGGGGGGGTGGGGGTCCCGAGGTCCTATTTGTGCTGGACCAAATATCTATGATTTTTTATATAAAAATTTCAATAAAGGGTTAATAATAAAAAAGTCAAATGATGGCAACATAAAGAGAAAGCGCCTAAATTCATGCGAAAAAATAACTATTGCTAACTCCTCCCCTCCGTGAGCGAACAAAACCATTAGAAAAGTCCCTCACTCTTCGTGAGCAAACAAAAATTTTTTAATAGAAAAATTTTGTATGGAAAAAAAAATGAGTGTTTTGTTCGTTATTAAATGGCGGGGGGAGCTACCTGCATTTTTTGGAAAATTTTTGACCTTTATATGATTTAAAACATGAGGTATGTGCTTGAAGGTTCATTGAAAATATGCTTCCTCGTTAGCAAACTGTATCCGATTTTTTTTCATCCCTATGACTTTTAATTTTTTATGCTGTGAGCAATTAATACGTTTTATTTGCCTTTAATACAGTTTACATTATATAGGGGGGTGGGGGGGTGGCATCTATTAATGGAATGGGAGTGTGGGGGTGGGATCCATAGATGCAAGGGGGGTGGGGGTGTGATCCATACATACAATCTGAGGGGGTGGGGGTGTGATGTATACATCCAAACTGGGGGGGTTGGGGTGGGGGGGTTGGCATCTGTGCTTGACCATCCATGTGTCAAGACTGCCTGAAATCCCAGTTACCAAAGAGCTGGAAATTAAGTGCAAAATTGTGCACTCTTTTAGGAATCTGTATTCCGCAAATAGAAAAATTAGAGACAGCCCTAATAAGGATGCTGGAAAAAGCCACAGAATTTCTAATAGTATTAGTTATATTAAAGGAGCTCCTTATAAATACTGCAATGGGAACTGTGGAAACTCGTGTTTTTGTCAGGATCGGTCATTTGTGCATGTAAGGCATAATAGTGGAGGTCTAAAGATGGTGGAAAAAAATGATGCAAAAGGAGTCCATCAACTGAGAGAAATGTATCTTGATCCTGTGAAATTTTCAAGGAATAGTTTATCGTTAATTAACAAAGTGAAATAATAGAAATTTCTTTAATAAATTATAATAATACATGATTTATTTTCTTTTAAAACTTTTTCTTATATGGTATCCTCTCCAATTTGCTTGGATAAATATAATAGCACTTCGTATGATTTCATACAGGTCTTTAATTTGTCTGGATTTTATAAAATTTTGGATTTTAATAGCAGAGTTTTTTATTTTTTGGAATTTTTTGCGAGCTACATACATTCTGTATAAAGCTTGAAGTTTTTTAGCGCTCTGGTCTGGATTTGGTAATAAAGGACTGTTATGATTTTCGTTATCATTTTTTGCTGTTAATTCGGTGTTTTCATTAGATGGTACTAAAGATTTATCATTTTCTGATTGGTTTCTATTTTCTGGAATATTGCTATGCTGGCTATCAGTTTCAGGTTTTATCAATTTATTTTGTTTTTTTAAGAACTTCTCACTGTGATTAATGTTTTTCTCTATTTCATTCTTATCTTTTGCTAAACTTATCATTGATTTTGCATCTGGCATTATTTTCCTTTCTTCAGCAATCTGCCTCTGGCTACAAGTGCTAGCAGTTTTTTCTTCAAATAGTTTATCTTCCTCCAATATTTTCTGTTTCAGAAGCGCTAATTCTTTAATTGCAGCTTCAGCTTTTATTTCAGACATTCTTCTTTTCTTTAGTTTAGACTCTTTTTTCTGTTTATACTCTCTCCAGCATTTTTGAATAACTGCTGCACATTTATTCCTATGAAGCAAATTGTCATGAATAGCTTGGCTATGGATTCCTCTTATTGGTTTCCTCTGGAAAATGGTTTTTATAGGAGAGATATTTCTGCGGTCAACTTTTGTTTTATATAGCTCGTCATATTTCCCTTCTATTGATTTTAGCTGTTTTTCTAGAGACATTACTTTTTCTTCCAAATTAAAGCTGGAGTCTTCATTTCGGCTTGGCTGTCTTAAATGGGTTTTTCTAAAGCTTAATGGGGGCTTTGCATTATTTTGCAATAAACCAGTAGAAACTGGAGAACTAGCTTCTCTATGTTTTCGTCTATTTATATATGCTGATTCTTCACTAACATTTCTGTTTACTTCTGGAATTGATGGTCCTAAGTTATAGGAAACTGGTTTAAATTTTGCAATTGACTCATCGATATCGTAATTGGTCATAAACCTTGCTCGAGACGATCGGAAATTGGAGCTAGACCTTGGCGGCATTTTTTCTCTGCTTTTTATTTCTCTCGAAGGAGATCTTGATGGCTTCTGCATTGATGGAAACGACTTTTCAGAACGCTGTGAACGCCGAGAAATGTTAGAAAATGATCTCTTATGAGAATATTTGGTACCATCCATCGTGTTTACTCGTTCAAATTTGTATATTTTGTGGCCGTCAGGAGAACTCTCAATCATTCCTTGCAAAGCTGAGAAGTTTTTGTATAAAGCTATAGATATAGGGTGATCCTGACCCATTGATTTCTGGGATTTAGTTAAGCCATTTCTAAAGCAGTCCAAAGCTTCTTGATGAAGACCAAGAATTTCATATTCAACTCCAGCGTTATGATAAGCAATTGCTAATGTGGCGGAAACGTTCTTGGTTTTTTCTGTTTTTTCTGCTTCAAGAAGCAGCTCTATAGCTTTGCATGCGTTTTTTATTGCTTGTTTATGCTGCTGGAGGCTTGATCTGATGGCACAAATATTAAATCACCTCCTCCATGAACGAGTAAATATTGAAAAGTTCTCTTCTGTGAGCGACCAGAAGAAGATTTTTATAAAAATCTACTTCGATATAAGTGATAAATCTTATAATGTAATGTCTAGCTAATTCTATTAAATTTTTAAATACCTTACATCTTAAAAACACAAAATTTATAAATTAAATTAATTTTTACTTCCAATTGGGATTTTTTAAAGTAAAATTTTCATATAAATAATATTAAAATAATTCTCTGAGCAAGCTAAATGTTTTGCTCGCTCAAAAAGAGGGAGTAAGATGGGTTCCTGCTAAATTGGAATTATCTATAGATGAATGCGATTCTAGATCTAATGCTTTCTGCAAGTATTGGAGTGCAAGATTAAGTTTTCCAGTCTTTTTGTAAAAGCAGCCAAGATTATTATAAGTGATTGCTTCAAGCTTTGCCTTGGCCATTGACGTTTGAGGACAATTTAATATGTCCTGGGCTCTTCTCAGCATATGAAGGGCTGCTTTATAGTTGTTTTGTCTTAAATGTTCCATTGAGAGTTTGTTACAGCTTAGAACGATATCTTGTAGCTGCTGAGAAAAATTCTCTTTGTAGTCATCGTGCTGCATAATGATTTCATTACAAAAAATAAGCCCAAAAGCATCAATTATGGTTTTTACTTTCTACATTAAAATGGCGACGGCGATCCAGCCCTTTTTCTCAACACCTGTAGCCTGCGTTCGCAGGGGACCTTGTGGAAGGGGAGAAGGCGCTCGTAATGTGCATCCGGCTAGGTTTTACCTTGACACAGTGGAGCGCAACGTCTGATTAGGCCGACCGCAGCTCATTCTGACACCTAGGGGTTTGCCTCAGGGGAGATGGATTCCAGGGTTGGAAAGGGGAAGCTCAGCAGCATCAGGAAGGTACCTCCTGATCAATCGGGCAACTCCCTAGCGTGAAACTGGGCGTTACGTCCCAGGCTTTGGATTTCCATCTTGGCCGACAGTCCTACCAGAAAATTTTTTTTTCAAATTTTCGGAATGGGCAACCTCTGTTGGCGTACTGCTAAGTGGCGTAACTCATCCAACTATGGGTAGCGAGTGCATATCCTCGTCCAGTAGGAGCAACACCTTGAAGGTCGTGATCGATTGGTGGTGAGCAACCGGGTGAAGCGTGAAGGGTGGAGGTAGGGCAGGGGAAACCCGCGCCAATACGACGAGCCTCTCATAATACTAATTAATGTTAATGGTTTTTACTTTCTTACTAAATTCAATTATTAGTTTTTATTTCAAAATTAATTAATTATCAATATAAATCTCAAATTCAAAAATAAATCAAGATATTCCTAGTAATTTCAAGCGTCAATACATAATTTAATGTAATTTTATTTTTTGTAACTATTCATATTAAATTTATTGCTATTTAAATAAGCCCGATCTTGCCGATCTTGGAGTGAGACTGATATTTCTGAAGTATCCTGGCATATCTTATAATGTGTAGTTTTACTTTTAGTGACAATACTAAGAGGTTCCAGAGACTTCAGACTCTTGGGGAAGGTGCATACGGGAAGGTCTATAAAGTTCGAGACACAATCAGCAACTCAGTTGTAGCATTGAAAAAGTCTTTAATCAGGATGGAAGATGAAGGGATCCCAACTAGTGCAATGAGAGAAATATGTCTGTTAAGACAGATGTGCCACCCTGGAATTGTTTCACTTTTAGACGTTATCATGACTGAAAAAAGTCTATACCTTGTTTTTGAACTTTTAGACCAAGACTTAAGAAAGTATCTTGACTCTTTAGACCTACGTATATCAGAGCTACAGGCAAAGAAATTTTTACTGCAGATCTTAAAAGCAGTGCATTACTGCCATTCTAACCGTATAATTCACCGAGACCTTAAACCCCAAAATTTGCTCCTCGACAATAATTTAAATATAAAGATAGCAGATTTTGGGCTATCTAGAGTGTTCCAGATTCCTTTAAGGCCTTATACAACCTCTGTGCAGACCCTCTGATACAGAGCTCCAGAAATACTTTTGGGATCTAAATTCTATACAACTGCTATTGACATTTGGTCAGTTGGCTGTGTTTTCGCAGAAATCATATCTGGGGTCCCTCTATTCCCAGGGTCAAGATATCCAGACCAACTCTTTGCAATTTTCAGAATAATGGGAACTCCAACTGAAGAAACTTGGGCAGGAGTTTCTAGTCTTCCTGATTTTTCACAGGATTTCCCAAAATGGACAACAATCCCAATGAGAGATTTATTCCCAAATATTTCATCAGACGGACAAGATTTGTTATCAAAAATGCTAACAATGGACCCAAAAAAGAGGATTTCAGCCTATGACTGCTTAAAACACGTAATTTCTATTTAGCCATATTTTCAAGATATTAATGCTAACGCACTTTAATTTATTAATAAATTTGCTTACTCCCCCCCCCCCCTCCGTGAGCGAACAAAACCATTAGAAAAATCGCCATTTTTTTGACCAAAAACCCACCCTCCGTGAGTGAACAAAAATTTTTTTAATAGAAAAAATTTTTAATGGAAAAAAATTTTGATATATAAGTGATAATTAGTATAATGAAATCTAGAGCTAATTCTGTTTTAATTTTAAACAAATTGCGTTTTTAAAACATAAATTTTGCAAATTAAATTAATATTTGCTTCCCAATTTTTGCAAATTAGGATTTTTTTAAATTTCGAAAAAAAATATTTTTTCTAAAATTTTATATATAAATTTTTTTTAAAAAAAAAAAATTAACCCCCCTCCGTGAGCGAACAAAATTTTTTTGTTCGCTCACGGGGGGGGGGGGGGAGTTAACTAATAATTTCGTTTAAAATTGCTAGTTCTTCTTCAGTCAACTCTGAGTATATTTTTGAATAAATTGCTGGACATCTCTGTGAGAAAGTCAACAGAACATTTTTAAGGTATTCATTTATTCCAAAGGTTTCAAATGGAGAGTCATAAAGATCTTCAGGAGTTCCATCAAATGGATCATCTTCCTCATCATCTTCTATATCTTTCACAGTCTTCAGCTTCTCCAACAACTTTTGATACTCAGCGTCAAATTTATTATGGTCCACTGCAATAGTTTGGCCAATGCCTTCTTCTTCTCCTTCATTCCCTTCTTCGCCTTCTTCCAAGTTTTTCCACAATTTTAATGCTTTTTTAACCACAACTGGCATTCCTTCAGCAACTACTTGAGGCAGATGTTCACAAGAAGAGATCAATGATGCTAAGCCTAAAATGGCGTAGCTTCTAGGTAAATAGTCATTGTATTGATCAAGGTTTTCAAAGCTAAATCTAAATACATCAGTTAGTATATTAAGTTCTAATATAGCTTGAAGTGCGACCAGGGTATTATTCCATAGGGCAATACATATAACTTCTGAAGCATAAACCTTTACTTTTTTCTTTACCTGAAGCTTGTATAAGTTTGAAACTTGTTTTATTATTTCAGGGATATACTGGTCTAAGGAGCCCTTAAGATTTTCTAAGAGAGCAATAAGTATTTTACAACCAGTCATCAAATCTGGGTCTTCTGGGGCTTCACCTTTTAAGAGATCAAGACCCATTGTAAGAATCACAGCTAAGTTTTCATGTGTAAGCTGAGGATACTTAGAAATGAAGTTTGCAATAGGAGAAAAAACCTCTAAAGTGTGCTCTAGAGCATATGCCTTTATATTTCCTTCTCCTAATAAAGAAGCTCTCAATAGTCTCACAAATGGAAATAGATGTGGCAGAGCATCTTTAGGTGCATAATAAATCAAGCTTGTCAATAAATGAACAGCTTCTTCAAAGAACTCACATCCTTTTTCATTCAAACAGTACTCAAAAACTGGTACCAGAAGAACAGAAATATTTAATAAGTCCTGAGGCCTCTCTTCAAAAGAGTCAACAATTTTTGCAATTGTGTTTAAAATTGATACAGCCGCCATAGCACTTTCTCCTTCATCTTGGCCGCCTTCATTAGTTGACATTCTAAAGAAAGTGGCAATTAAATGCTGTGTAAATTCAAGGGCATAAGGAATTATTTCAGTAGAAAACCTTCCTACAATGTCTTCCAAAGCATCAACTACGTCTTCACTATCAATTTCGCCCATAAGTTTTAAATAAACCTGAAGGATTTCTTTGATTTCACTTGATACTTTTTCTTTAGAAATATCCCATAGTAATAGCCGAGGTAAAGCTGTAGCTGCTTCTGTTCTGACTGGGAGATCAGGGTCTAGCATCATTTGGCAAATTTTTTGTAGAGCCAAACTTTGATGCTCTCTATTTGTAAATGGAAATGATGCGAATTGTGCATACATCCAGCAGGCGCGGGCTCTTAAAAAGCCAACTGAGTTATCAAATTCTGGTAATACATAGACGCTTAAAATATTTTGAATATTTTGAGCTAAATCAATATTTTCTTTGAGAATTTGGTAAATTGAGCCTAAGGCAAGCAAAATTGCCTCCTTGTGTAAAAGCTGAGGAGATGACTGAAGTTCTGCGCTGACGTATTCAAGAAACATAGATAAATACCCTTTTTCACAGATGACGACTAGTAGATCAATTGCTGAACTTTTGGCTGAGTAATAAGCTCTTCCAAGATCACTTTCTTTCCTTACAAATTCAATTGGATTTTCTTGCCAGAGTTCTTCATCTGATCGGGTTCTATATACAACAGGAATGATAATGTCAGTTATTAAAGCAGGGATGACTAATTTTCCATTAGGTGTTGTAGCTGTTTTCATTTGTTCTGCAACATTTTCGAATTTTATTCCTTGAGATACGTATTTTAATAAGTAATTTGTGACGATATCTGGGATGTAGCAAGATGCTCTTTTGTAGAGTAATGGCAAAATTACGGCAAATAACTGGATAGCCCATTGATGCTGAAAGTGTTGGCCGATGATTTGGTTATGGTCTTTTAGATAAGCAAGGTTAAAATATCTGTTGAAAAACCGATGCACTATTTGTGCTGCCCATTTTTTGCATGACCAACGTGGATTGACATCTCTTAATGCTCCTACGTTATTAAGCAAAACCAATTGAAAAACCTTTTTGAGCGAGCAAAATTTTTATAAAATATATAATGATTATAATAAAATCTCTTGCTAGTTTTATAGCTTAATTCTAAAATAAAATTTTCAAATTACCTCGTGAGCAAGCAATATATTTTTCTCATTCAAGCAGGAAGTTAGCTTAGCGTCTTCTGGACTTTGTGATGGAGTTTCCAGTTCGCCTAATGGCAGTTCTAATATAATCTTAAATTTTTGAAGCCAAGAATCCAGCTGCATCGTTGAGGTCTGGCTTTGTGGAAGCTCAATATAGAAGCAAGCCCAGAATATTTGAAGTATTAAAGATATCCTTATTTATAATGAATGAAAACATTCCTACTAGTTAGCCGTTTTCTTATTTTCTCTATTAATATAAGATAATAGCAACCAGTAGGGATGCTTATATCCTCTATAAGTAGGTATATATACTTATACGCGTCTTCACTTGTCTCGCTAGCTCCCCCTCCAAGATAGAGACATTTTACGAAAATGTCTCTATTGGAAGGTGGGTTTTTTAAAAAAAATCTATAAGAAAATTGTTATATATATATATTTTTTTTAAAAATTATATAACATAAATTTAAATAAAATTCAAGAATATTGCTTTCAAATTATATATTTAATCAAGGGAAAGGTTAATGAAAATTCAATTTTAGCTCTAAATGCCATCAATACCTCATCTTCTAATTCTAATTTTGATGGAATATTTTTCAATATAAAAAATTTATATAACTCCCCCCCCCCCCTCCGTGAGCGAACAAAAAAAATTTTGTTCGCTCACGGAGGGGGGTTAATTTTTTTTTTTTAAAAAAAATTTATATATAAATTTTTATAAAAAAATTTTTTTTCGAAATTTAAAAAAATCCTAATTTGCAAAAATTGGGAAGCAAATATTAATTTAATTTGCAAAATTTATGTTTTAAAAACGCAATTTGTTTAAAATTAAACAGAATTAGCTCTAGATTTCATTATACTAATTATCACTTATATATCAAAATTTTTTTCCATTAAATTTTTTTCTATTAAAAAAATTTTTTGTTCACTCACGGAGGGTGGGTTTTTGGTCAAAAAATGGCGATTTTTCTAATGGTTTTGTTCGCTCACGGAGGGGGGGGGGGGAGTAAGAAAATTTTCAAAAATGTCTCTAGGTGGTTTACCCAAAAAATAGAAATTTTCCCTATTTTTCCGAGTAAAAAATGTCTCTATCTTGGGGGGGAGTAAGGAATGTCCCTAACAGAGCATCTAATTTCCCAAAAATTCTATCAATTAGTATTTTAAGATTTTTCCTTTTTTCGTCCATCGCAAACTCATAAACTTTGGCAATTTGATGGATCATGGACAACGCAGCATACATATGATCGATATCTGAGCCCAATGCCACATCTATTTGTTCAAGGATTTCGTCCCATGGGAAATCTGCTTTAGCTATATTGTTAGCGATTTCCTCAAACTGAGATCGGATCCTTTCAGGAATGGAAAATCTGAGACATTCAATGATATTTGTCCTCAAAAAGGCTTTATCATTTGAAGGTAGCTCGAAGTCTCTTTTCGAGTCTTTCCACACTTTTGTAAGGTTTTTTAGATAGATCACAGCAAGCTGCTTTATCTCAATGGGATGTTCCTCCAGTGAAATCTTCATCAGTGTAGGGATAGAGCCAATCAAAATATGACGTCATTTGAATTTTCTGTTTGAGAGAACAGTTACCAATTTGTATTTTAAGATGTGGCTCCACTAAGCGAATCTATCTTGGCAATAAAATAGCGATGCCTAGCGCTTAACAGCTATCCCAAGGGGAAATATGGAATTTTCTAGAAGTATGCCTCCAACCCAAGGGTAAAGACTAGATTTTTAGAGTTTCTGATAAACGCAAGCTAATTTTGCCTGGGATTGGAAGGATAGGAGTCAAATCTGGATGCCGAATTGATTGAGATATTTAGATCAAAGTCAACAGAGCTCGATACTGATGGGTGAGATCATCGAAGGAAAGACCCAGCGTAGGACAATCGATATGGTACCAGACGTTAAGTGAGATGATTTATTAATTTAAAGCAAGCATGGATAAAGCCTGAAGATGTCTTAAAAGAGGCAAGCAAATTTTCTGCTTGTTTTCTGGCCTCATTGTCTTGCTGCAAGCTTACTCTGAAGGCTTCAATGATTATTGATTCCTCCATTCCCCTTATTTATTTACTATTAAATGACCATAAACTTGCAGTAACAAGCTTAATTTTGCTTCACTATAAATACATGCCGATAGAAGAATCATTGCCAAGCATTAGTAGTTTAGGGGTAGAATGTGACGTTGCCATCGTTACGACCCGGGTTCGAATCCCGGCTGATGCATTTTTGCGATTTTATATTTTATTTAAAAGAAATTATTTTAAATGATAAGAATTGGTTCTTTATTTCCTTTTTGTGAATAAGGCTTAATGTAATCTGAAAGCAATGCAAATGTTCCTTCTGGTAAAACGCCTTTGGCCCATCCATAAATCGTGATCTGGAATGAACAAACTAGCACTGTAAACATATTGGGAACAATAATAAAATTATTATTTATTAATATTCCATACGCAAGCCACACAAATCCATTCAGCACGCAGGCAACAATTATTTTAATATCAATATATCGGTGATTTTTTTCAACTAAAGCAGGGATTACCTGCTCTAGAGGCGCTATCATCCCTATAAAGCTAATAATATCTGCAAAAAGTCCAAGAGTTTCCACATTAATGAAATTAAGCAAAAGCAAAGAAAACCCAAATAAGGCTGAGGTGTATTTAAGCATGAAAACAAAAGCATTTTTATTGATCATGTGGTATCACACTATTCATATAATCCCAATACAAAACGCGAACATAGAAGGAATAAAGGCAAGCCAAATTTTACCTTTAAAACCGTAAAGAGCCCATGCGAGCTGAGTTATGTTAGCTAAAAGGAGATATAAGTGAGAAATTTCTTCAAGATTGTGTGACTTCGAAGCACTGTGCAGAGATGAGAAAGGCGCTAAATTAACGGCGATTGTGAGAGCAGTCCCGATTCCTGTCAAAATAATTTCCATTATTATTAAAGTTTAAAGCAGCTTGTTAATTTTTGAGAAATTCTTTATAAGAATTCTAATAGTGTCAGAATTTTAAATTAAAATGAAATTATAAAAGCTCAATGGCATCTTCATTTAATATTTATTTTAAACATGAAACAAGATAAAAGCCATGCCAATCAGCTTTTAAGCGCAAAAGGTGCTTTTTCTTCTCTCTCAAGCAGCGCTATTCCAAGAAATAACGAATCAAAGCTAAATATTATTACTCACTCCCCCCCTTTAAATTGGAACAAAAAATTTTGTTCCAATTTAAAGGGGGCTAAGAAAATTTTTTTTATAAAAAAAAAATCAATATAAAATTTTTTATAAAAAAAAAAATTATTTAAATTTAAAATGCTATTACTCTTATCCTTACAAAACAAAGCAAGATATAGCTAAATTTTCATTATTAGTTAATACGCCACTATTAATTGGTATCAAAAATATTTTACACAAAAAATTATTATTTTTATTGATAAAAAAAAATTTAAAAAAAAATTTTTAGAAAATTTATCTCTCAAAGTGTTAATTTTGTTTAAATAAGTTGTTATTTATACTCTATTCTTTAAAATAAAGTAAGAAATAATTAAATTTTCAATTTTTGTAAAAAATTCGCATTGAATTTATATCAAAATTATTTAAATAACAAATATTATTTTTTCCTCTAAAAATTAAAAAAAAAAAATTAAACTTTGTTAAAAAATTTAGCAACTAAGGATAATAAATTTATTTAATAAGATGCTCTTTATACTCTATTCTTTAAACAAGAGCAAGATATAACTAAATTTTTTAATTTTAGTTAGAAGAAGTATTTGACTCACATCAAAATTTTTTACATAAAAATTATGATTTTTTTCTCTACAATTTTTTATTATAAAATTAAATTTTTTCCGATTTAAGGGGGGTTAATTTGCCAAAAAAGTGGAAATTTTACCTACATTTTGTTCCAATTTAAAGGGGGGACTCAGCACCTCCGTTCAAGTTCATCAAAAGCTAATTCTCGTTCTCCATCTCGAAGCGCTACTAAAACAAGTAGCCCAGTCCCTAAAAAACCTTTAAAATCAGACTCAACCTCCTCCCCAAAAATTTTGTCAAAAACACAAAGCATTAACTCTAAACCTTCTACTGAAAAGAAACCCGTCCTTTCAGACTCATTTTCCTCAACTCACACCAAAAAAGTTAAAACAAATGAAAATCGCAGGAGCGAAATTTCGCCGAACCAAAGAAGCTTATCATCACAAGCGACAAAAGAAAAAATAAAAATCGTAAACTAAAATTAGGAAACAGATTTTAAACAAGCTGAGCAAGGATATAAAAATGAAATCAAAAAGCTAAAGGCTGAGCTTGAGAAAGCAAAAAAGACTATAGAGCAGCTACGAAATAATTCACGAAATCTTTTGACTGAAAAAGAAAAGCTTCTGCTTGATATGGATAAGGAGTTTAACGCTTCAGAACAGCTTAAAAATCAGTGTAAACAGCTTGTAACTGTTTTAGTAGAAGTTGTAGGAGTTTTCGCAGGGAATCGAGCTGACTGGATTTATGAAGGGGATATGAGGGATATGGAAAAATCTTGTATTTTGGATAGGATATAGCCTGATCCCTGCTTTGGATTGGGCTTGTCAATTGTCTCCGACGTCAGATGGGAATTTGACAAACCAAAATTTTTGGCAATTCTGCTCCCCAGATGAAAGTCTCTTGTTATTGGAGATTACTTTGCAAAAAATTTTGGTTTCTCAGCTCCCCATCTGGCATCGGGTGACATCAGAAAAGCCAGATCCAAAGTAGAGATCAGGTGATAAGGAAAATCTTAACCAACAAATTAGAAGTCCTAGATAAGTCAGGGCTAGATCTAGCTGAAGAAATAGTCCAGGTAAAGGCCTGAACGTCCAGCCTAGACGATCGAATTGTACAAAGCACAGCAAAAATGTTCGAATACGCCCAGTCCGACTCAGAAGAAGACCAAGGCAGTGAAGATAGTCTAAAGCTATCCTTACCTAAAGAAGAAGAGCTCAACCAAGATTTACTTCCTAACAAAATTGACTTCGAAAACAATTTCCATGCCCCAAAAAGCGATTTCGAAAGCGGTTTTCATGCCCCAAAAAGCGATTTCGAAAGCGGTTTGCATCCTCTTAACCCCCTGCGTGACATTATTAAATCTTCTTTTGAAGAAAAACCCCTAATAGGAATCGCTCTTTACGATTTTGAAGGTGAGCTTGACGAAGACCTACAGTTCCAAAAAGGAGACATAATTGAAATCCTAGAACAAAATGAAACTGGCTGGTGGATCGGGAGAAATGACTCTAGGACTGGAAGTTTTCCATACAATTTTGTACAACTTAATTTATCCTAATTTGTTGGCTTAAATTAGTTTTATTTGAATTTTCTTGACAGATTGTTGGATTCTTGCTCTAAAGCAGTAAGAAGTTTGTCGGTATTTGTGAGAAGTTTGGTGTAAGCGTTTTCACTTTCACGGATAGTCTCGTTGAATCGCTGAAGGGTGGCTTCTTTTTCATCTAACTGAGATTTGGATCTTAAAAATTCATTACGCAGTCTTGCAAGTTCGGCTTCTATTTGTGCGTTTCTGGCTCTTTCTTCGAGAACAACGCTGTTTAGAGTGTCTCTTTCTCTTCGCATTGAATCCAGCTTGTTTTTTAGACGAGTGAGCGGGTCGCTATCCATCTTGGCTAAATTAACTATGTACTTAGCTAGGTTAGGGAGGTAGAATTTTCAATAAAAATTAAAAAAATTATAAAAATTGATGAGAAAATTATTTAATACTAAAATGCTATGGATTTCTTTTAATCAGGAGATATAATATATCTTGAAAATGGTGTAAATAAAATATGTTTTTAATTAGTATTTATAATAGCAAAGGGATGTTAGATAAATATGATTTTCATAATCTATTTTTATTTTAAAAGAAGACTAGGCGATTAAAAATGGGGTGTAACTCAAGTCGTGCAGAAAATCCGCAAAAAACAGAGCAAAAAATAGAAGATCTGGTATCTCATAACTCTAATTTGGCTAATTATGCAAAAGTTAATTCTGTGCATACACCAAAAGGTTCTAAATCTTTTGCAGTTCAACAAAATAACCAAAAGGCAATTCATTCGCCCTCATTCACATCAATAGCAGAGCAAGTTAGCCGCAAACAATCTATACTTAGCTCACAATCTGAAAGTGAGACAGACACTCCTGGAAAGCTATCAAAGCTAAACAGCTTACTCTCCAATTGTTATTTATAAATTTTTTACGATAGCAATTTTATAAAAAATTTAATGGAGAAAATGGCAAATTACTTACTCACCCCCCTTCTGTGAGTGAACAAAACCATTAGAAAAATCGCCATTTTTTGCCAAAAAAACCCACTCCGTGAGTGAACAAAATTTTTTAATAGAAAAAATATTTTATGGAAAAAAAATTTGATATATAAGTAATAATTAGTATAATGAAATCTAGAGCTAATTCTGTTTAATTTTAAACAAATTGCATTTTAAAACATAAATTTTATAAATTAAATTAATATTGCTTTCCAATTTTTGCGAATTAGGATTTTTTTTAATTTCGAACAAAAAATTGTTTTTATAAAATTTATATTTAAAAACAAAAATTAACCCCCCTTCTGAGTGAACAAATTTTTTTGTTCACTCACGGAGGGGGGGGGGTTAAAGAATTTATACACCTTAAAACGGTGGCACGTGTCAACCTGACCTCTTGGCCCAACAGTCTAGACCTCATGGTCACAGCAAATTGGGAGGACTCCGAGTCAAGAATCAAGTGCAGGCTAAAGAGATGTGTATCCGGGTAGGTTTTAGCTGCTTTCCTGTGGTTGAAAATCGAGGCGTCCAGCAATGTCCTTTTGGATCCGAGGAGTCATGGGCATTCCTCGAACGAGAAATTGGGGGTATCGGCCCAGGCCACAGGGGAGTAGTCTTTTTCCTGTATCAGTAGAAGGAAGGCACTTTGGCTCCGACAGACTTAAAGGAGTAGATCTTTGAATCAAGCTCCTCAATCGTCTATAGCATAGCCACAGAAATCCATAAGCTGCCCAATTAAAACAGAAGCTGCAAGAAAAGAAAGTAGCGCCCGCTATTTGGGGTAGATCCTCTGGGAAGCTGAAAAGCGGATGAACCTCCTGTATGGGAGCTCTTTGGTGACTGCCTCACCAATATGGCTAGCACCTGACTTTTAATAGCCTAACCTAACCTACTTAAAGAATTTAATAAAGATATTCTAAAGCAATGGTTAAGGCATTAATTTATTTTATTTTAAAATTCAAAGTGGAAAAATATAAATTACAATTAATAAATTGAAAGTTGATATATAATTGCTATCACTATTTAAATTTTTAGTAGCATGCTTGCTAAATAATCAGTGAAGATAGAGCATTTTCGAAAGAAAACCCAAGAAGCGAAAAGTTATCTCCAAAAATTTTTAAAAAGAGCTGCATACCTTGAAGGTATAATGGAAAAAATTTCAAAATCTCCCAAAGGCGCTTTCAATTCTAGTGTTTTTGAAGCCCCTCTTGCAGAAAATACCCCAGAAGAGAAGCAAACCACAAGCAGCGATGATTTGGTTTTGATTCTAGAAGACCTAACTGAAATTAATTCAGCAGTTAATATTTTGAGTCAAAAGTTCACAACAATAAATACTGGAATAAGTAAGCTGCTGATAAAAGATGATAATAGGCATAGTGAAAAGGAAGCCCAAAAAGAAGAAATTGATCAAGAAATAAAAAAATGTGAAAGTGTGACTGATACAAAAGAAGATTATTTGCATAACTCCCCTCCATCCTTGACCAAAATATTTATATTGAAAATTTCCCAAAAAATGAAAATTAACCCTATGGTTCTTCTTATGGCGCTCATTCAATCAAGCATAGGAAGGAGTAAGGAAAATGCTGAAAATAATGAAAATAATGAAACAGAGGAAAAAGAAAACTTAAAAGTCGTAAATGAAGAGCCGATTATAGTCAGTAGTATTCTTTCAGATCTCATTGCAAGTCCTCCAGATGTTCAGATTGTATGTCAAGAAGTAAATGTGATAAATGAAGATGCAGTAGAAAAAAACGAATTAAATGAAGAAATCGTTCACGAACAAGGCAGACCATCAGAGAATATATCGATTGACTCTGCACCAGAAATGATAAATAAATCAAGGGTTATCGCTACCAAGCTCTTCAATGTTACCACAAAGCAGCCTGGCAAATCTAAGATTGGCGCAAGACCAAAACTTGAAGTTGACTCTCTTGCCCCTTCTAAACCTCATATTCAGCCAATTATAACTCCAAAACGAAACTCTGACATCGGTTCAAAATTGCCTCAATTCTTTTCTCCCTCTAGCAAACCTTTTGATGAGCCTAAAAAGTTCCAAATCGCCAAAGCCTATCCTCAGATTTCTCAAGTTAGAATAAGATCAAGTCAGGACTCACTCAACCTCAACGCATTTGATGCCCTGAAAAAGCAAGTTGAAGCAGAAATTGACCCACAGAAACCCAAGTCTCGGATCCAAAAGATGAGTTTTGGAAATAACCACCCAAGATCCCTCTCAACAAGGTCAAATAATTAATTATGGCATAATATAATAATAAGGCCAAATAATTTTTAAAAATCATTACCTTCTCATAAAAATATTTTTAACGTCATTTTAATTATTTAAATATGAAGCATTTACTACAAATCAAGGAACAGAATTGGAATGCAATTGGTGAAAAATCACGAATAAAAGAGCTTGAAGAAGAGCTCAGACAAGTCCATGAAGCTTTAGACCGAGCTCAGCAGGAAAAAGAAGAAGATACAGAAACTGAGCTGAAAGACACAAAAGCAAAACTCAGAGTAATTACAACGAAATTTGCAAATGTAAGGAAAGAACGGGACTCATTGAAGAAAGAGAACCGTTCTCTGCAAAACGAAATTTTGGAGCTGCAGTCTAACATGAGACAAATGGTCCCTGGATATCACAATATATCCGCTTCATTCCCAATGCTTAATGAGATAACTGATATATGCTCGAAGTTTTATAAATGTGACTGCCAAGATATGTTTTTTGAAACACTTGGACCTGAGTTGTCAATGGAAGGTGTTGTGTATTTTTTTAGGACTGCTTTTTCGAGAATAAATGACTTGGTAAAAGCATATTTTGCACCAGCTGAGGACTCGCTGAGACGTGTAATTGGGATTGAGACACTTGAAGGACCAATTATGAATGTATTGAGGAAAAGCTACCAAGTTACTTGGAAGCAAATTTATCAGCAATGCGTGTCAGCAATTTCTATACAGAAAATTGTTGAGGATATTAATAGAGTGCTTAGACTTGGTGACAACTCTAAGTCGGCTAATGCACAGATCTATGGGTTTATACAGAATCTAAGTGAACTGCTGTTTACTTTTTATATAAATGATCCGGCAATCAATGTACTTAAAATGGGTAGTTGCGATCCGCCTTATTCGTGGTGGGTGTACTTATTTATATCTTGGCGCAAGATGCTGCCCAAGGATTAGGTTAGCTCGAAGCGAGAGGACAGCACTATTTCCGCTGATTAGTTGCTTGGCCTGGGCAGCAATTTTTGCTCGGAAGAGGCGGTCTGGCTAAAATTCGCTTCAGGGTTGAAAATGGTGTTGCCGGAAAAATCCGTATAGCTCTGATCAAAAGAGCACGCACTGCAGAGAAACTTGGCTTTCAGTCCCGGCTTCGAAAGTCTTGCATTTGGCCATCCCACAGTCATCGCTGTGGTGCGCATGGTGCTCTAGAAGAAGAGCTTAAAATATACTGCCTCTAATCTAATTTAGATGATCCGCCAGTCAAATGTGGATGGGAGCAAGTTGGCCAAGAGGTCGAATTCAGCTCTTTGCTTCATGATGCACTCGATGGATTTATCAGACCTGGAGACAAGTGTATTGTAGTCATACCTCCTGCTTTTAAAGCTACTGGAGAGATACTTGTGAGATCTGGTGTTCTTCATGTAGATTATGAGATGAACATTTAATTTATATATAAGTTTCAGTTTTTATTAAATTGGATTTGAATGGAAAATAGAGCATAAACCTTCAAAATTTTTTGAGATTGTATATTTATAGCATATTTAAAGAAAATTTTAGCAGATTAAGTAAGTTGAGTTTGCTAGAATCTGTATTATACAAAATATAACTAAATTTAGTTGCAAATATAGGATTAAATATAGAATGAAATACTAAACTCCATAAATTGACTTGGATATAAATTGATAAATAATGCCAGCTTACATATCTAATTCAATTGTATTTGAATAAAAATTTTAAAGGCTAAAATATTACATTAGACTTCATTGCATTAAAGCTGGCTAAAATTTTCTCCAGCTTGTAAAACTGGGAAAATAAATAAAGTAGTTTTTATTGAATTTTGCTATTTATAATACTCTTTTTAAAGAAATTTCAGGTGATTATTTAAAATCTTACTTGATGAGTTTTTGAAAAAGGTTTAGGCAGTTTCTAATGTTTAACTCTTTTAGTATCAAAAATTAATCAAAAATAATTAAAAAACGGCCAAGATCGCTTTAAAATTCTTGCCAGGAGATCAATTTTTTAACTCAGCTAATCTTAAAACTTAGTCTAATTAATCTCTATCAATTCCAAAAAATAATAATATATACAGTCTTAAGAGAACTATGGTCGACACTTTAAGACAAAGACTTTTATCACTCGCTACAATGGTTTTAGTTCTATATGTCATATTTTCAACTATCACCTCTCCTCCTCCAAGATCCAAACCTCAGTCCTCAGAAAATCAAGTTACCTCTAATAATTATAGTAGAATATTTATGGACTTTTTTATCAGCTATCAAAATTATATCGGGACATGATCCTCTAAGAGTACCAGGTGATTAACCCAACGCTCAGGTAAAGTATATTTCGCTGTAAAATACACAAAACCATTCCTCTTCAGATTTTTGATTTTTGACGGAGTTTACGAGACTGATGCTTCATATGCTTTATTTACAGATATAGGAATAGATGATTCTGCTATGCTTGCAAGCTGAGAAGGAGAGCTTAAATTTGTAGAGAAGCATGACAGAGACCCTAGAGACTGCGCTTCAGTTTTGAAATTAGATTATAACCGAGAAAATAAGAAGATAGAAGGGAAAATAAGTTCACACAACTGCTATTTTGAAATAAATTTCTCATTAAACGAATATACTTATGAGATGGAGAGAAATCCGAAAATTTATTATTCTATTTTCTCATCGCTACTATCAATTGTATTGATTTTAGCTTTTGTAAGGCATATATATATCTGCAATCATAATATGCAGATAGCTCAGAGGACTTCAATTTTAACTATTGGTATGAATGGAGCGATTGACTGTTTTTTATCTCTATGAAATCTTGATGCTGGATTTAAAACGTGGCCTGGCTTCGACTATATGCTTTTTGCAGCATTTTGAACTGCTGGGCTATTTGTTTTTGTAGATATGAAACTTGCAGTGTTGGTATGGAAAGCTCAGCACCCAGAAATTTTTGGAGAGCTTGCTAGACTTGCGCAAAGGGTGCTAAAGAATGCAAATTGATTAGCAAAGGAATTATTTTTTTATGCAAAGATTTCTAAAACAAGCAAAAACGTCAAAAAGCGTCAGAAACTGTCAAATATTTGCTAACCATTTCAAAAACTACAGATGGAAAAAAAACTATTTAAATTTAATATGAGTAGAGCTCTATAACGCATTCTCTTACATTATAGCATATATAGATTCATGGCAAAGAGCTTTTATACATTGAAGATTTGAAAGAAAATAGCAAAGTCTCTTTAAAGTAATCCTCTCATAGAAAAATTAAAAATTTTGCTTCTATTAGTGCTAGGCAAAATATGCACAAAATTTGAGTTGATGAGACTATATAAAAACGAATATTTATCATAGATAATCAGTGATAACTAATATTGAACAAGCATAAAGACTAATATACGTAATTTTATAAATAAGCCTTAACTTGCTATGTAATTTTATGATTGCAGTTTAGGTATTTATGGGATTTTCCCGTGGATGGAACTATTTTGGCCTTAATTTTCCCACTGGGAAAATTTTTTGGTTTGACCCTATGCTTATTCGCATAACGCAAATGAAAGCAAAAATTTTTTAATTTTTTATGAAAAGATTTTTTAAAAGACTTTGTAATTTTCTTTCAAATCTTCAATTTATAAAACTTTTTTTAATGGAAGAGTTGCTATATGGTAGCTCCTTTTCTCCTTTCATTGAAGGAAAATATTAAAACCTATAGTCATAACATAAGTGTTGAAAGCTATAGAGAAGCCCAAAAATCAGAAAAATGTGAAGAATTAATAGAAAAAGAAAATTAATTAATCCAGAAAACGAAAAGTAGATCTATCCAAAACAGATTTGGCCAAACTAAATTTGCGAGAAATCTAAAAGAAACCAGAAGAAGAAAAATTTCAGCATCAAGAAAACATAAAATAACAATTATGCAAATGAAGATGAAGATGTCGAATGAAAAAATATGCATCAATAAATGGAAGTCAAGAAAAGAAAAGACAACTTAAAAAGATTTTAATTAGGGCACCCCTGCAATAATGAGCGATAAGCAATAAAATAACTCACTCACTCAACGTATAAAAGCTCTTTTCTCTTGAATCTGTATATGCTATAATACAAGAAAATCCGTTATAGAGCTCTACTTGACTTTTTTGCATTTTTTGATAAATGCTAAACTTAGTTTTTTTTTATATGGCTAGCGATTTTAGCAAACATTTGACACATTTTGACATTTTCTGACTCTTTTTCCAAAAAAATAATTCCTTTGCTAATCATTTTGCCTTTTTTGGCACCATTTAGAGCTAATTTAACAAGTTCTCCGAAATTTTTGATTTCGGAATATCTATTGCAAGAAGATTTTCCACGAACTTCCAAAAGCGGTATTTTTTATTAGTTTTATTTGCAAATATTGTGCTGATTTCTTCTCATAACTTGTATTATATTACGATCCCTGCGATGCATTTTATATTTCTGCCTCAAATTATTAAAAATGCATTTAATGGATACAAAGAGACAATAAGCCCTTGGATATGCACAGTCGTTTTGCTAGCTAGACTGGCGTTTGTGAGCTATTTGTTTTTATGTCCTAAAAATTTTGCATCGTACGCTCCTGACTCAGTGGTTGCGGTTTTGACAATTGCTGTATGTTTGTTGCAAATTGGGGTTATATGGCTGCAGAAGAGCATGCCAAGCTTTATCTTGCCAGAAAGATTTCGGCCACAAATTTATAATTTTGAGCATTATGAATTAAATAATATTTGGCAAAGGCTATTTATTAATAATAGCAATTTAGTTTTCTTAAATAAGGATAATTATTTTGAAGATGTAAAGCCTGGAATGGCTGAGGAATTAGATTGCACAATATGTATGAGCACAATTTCTACTGAATCTGACGATAATGGTACAGCAGAGTATGTAAGACGTATGCGAGCTCCTTGTGGGCATCGTTTTCATGAAGAGTGCTTGATCAGATGGATGAGCGTAAAAATGGAATGCCCTACATGTAGGTCAACACTTCCTGAAATAAATACTTAATGATCTTCCTGAATTAATAAATTTTCTTTATATTTAATACAATTCAAATAGCTATTTACAGATTAATTATATTATCAATATTTAATCCTAATAAAATAAAATAATTTTCTTATAATAAGTTAATCATCAAGCTGGCAAAGTAGTGCAACTCCTCTTCGAATCCAATGCACAGGCTCCAAAGTAGTCGGAAGCTCCAAAAACAGCACAAAGTTTGTAGAGTGCCCAGTTGTGCTTAATTCTCCTGCTCTTAGCGACGTCTTGTACAGCGGAGACTGGTATACAAGTGTTTTAACTTCTACATCCAATGTAATCGGCTCTAGCCATATTACTGGCATTTCTGTGAACAAGGCTCCTGGGTCGCTTTCATCAAGTCTTTCTCTTCTCCAGTCCCACTTAGCCCCTTGTAAGAAAAGTCCATGTATATTAACCCCATTTTCCGGCATTTCTTTGACTTCATGATGGGTTTTGCCTAAAATTTCTGTTTTGAACCTTAAAGTATCAATTGGGGTCTGTGTCTTTCTTGCGTACATTTGTAAAGCTGATGTCATAAAGCCTTGTGGGAAAAAGAAAGCTGAAAGCCAATATGATGGTCTTGGGCCATTAGTGAGCCAGTCATGAATGAACTCTACACGCTGAATTAGATCTCTAACCCATGACCCAAGCGGTTTCAGAGATGGATAAGCTTGATCAGTCCACAAATCAGGGACTCTTTGGTTTAAAAAGCTGTTATACATCCTTTCCAGGTCTTGGCCCATGACTACATCTCCTCTGATAGCTTTTTGCAATTGTACAAGTGTATGCCTCATGACTCTCAGTAGTTTATTAAATCGGTAAATTTCTTGCCCTACAAATACACCTAATGAGTTTATAGCTCCTTGGTCATTCTTAGCAAAGGTGTCTGGGTGTTGGTCTTTTTCTGCATCCATTGGCATAGGGCATTTCTCTTCAATTTCAGCAGCAATTTCATTAACAATATCATCTGAGCTTTTTCCAGTTCCTGCACTTGAGAGTTTGGGATGTATAAGTGTGATGGTTTCCCTGAATTCCTTAACAGTTTTTCTATTAAATGTGATATTTGCATTAGAGTGCAAGCCAAAAATCTCAGGGTCTTCTTCAAGAGGAAGTCCTCTTATGTATTCTTTAAATTCATCTAATGTCTCAGCAGTTGGCAGCCTAAAGGTCCCAGACGATGAAAAAGTATAGGCTGGGTTCATTACATCAGGAGTGAAATAAACGTCGAGCAATGCTTTAATTAGCCTCACATCTTTGTCATCAGTAACTCTTCCACCATAATTTACTTCAGCGACTAGCACTTTTAGCGTTCCATATGGCACAAGTGCTTGCTCATTTAGATACATAAACAGCTGAGCATTGCTTGTTACGAAATCTGAGGTCATCCATTCATAAGGAATATTCCAGCCTATAGCGCCGAATTTTCGCCTTTCTAAAATAACTGCATGGAAAAAGGCTAAAGCAAAAAGCAGTCTTTTGTATTCATAGGATTTTGAACAGCCTTCAAAGTTTTCGACTTTTACATCTTGATAGGTCCTACCGAGGTTGGCGCGAAGTCCTTTTGGTGGCTCATTAGTTAATTTGATGCCACTTTGTAGCACAGGTACAGGGAATTTAGTGCTTGGCATAGAAGTAAGCCAAAGCCTATACTCAGGATGTAGGTCACCTTCTACTTGTTGCTCTTGGATTCTTTCAAGCTCAGGCATCCACGAAGCCGCCAAGTGACAGTTTTGCAAACAGACCCAGTCTCCATTTCTTCTTCCATTATCTATAAGTTTTTCAGCTGATTTCCCTTGTCCTTGACCTAAGGAAAGCATTCTAAATCTCCCATCCATTTCATTATCAGCCGCAAGTTTCAGCAAATCGCTTATAGGATCAGCTCCAGGGCTTAAAATAAAGATAATAGGTGTTGTACAGTTAGAGTCCTCAAAAGCACCTTTAAGGTCAAAAGGTGGTGATTCAATGAAAAATTGGCCAAGCTCTTGTGATACATAAACTTTGATTCCTTGGACAAGCTTTTCATCTTTAATGATGCTGCCAATTAATAATTTTTGGAATAGGGAAAGAGAAGCTTCATATGGGGATGGCAATTTTTCTTTAAATGGGTTATCACTTAATACTGCTAATTTTAGATTTTAAAGTGCGTTCTTCCTTCAGCAGGATGATTTAGGCAGGCATAAGCCCACTCTTTTAACTCACACCTTGGACCACCGAATACCCTATACGATAATTCCATATCGGCATAGTAAATAAAGATCCACCTGGAAAGTTTGACCCTATAATAATAAATATAGTAGAGGAGGAAGGGCTCTCGAGACAGCCATTTCCGTACATAGCCATTTTATTATTGTGGCTTATCGCTTACAAATAGCGGTTTCCATTTCTCAGGCGAGGTTTCAAATGACTTAATAATCCCAATAAAGTTTTCATGGACATTTTCAAGCCCTTTGATAGCAGCCCATGTGTTTTTATCAATATTTAGACCTCCTGCTTCTAATGGTTCTCCTTCAGTATCTTCAATTCCTCTCAAGAAGTAAGCGAACTCTTCCTGCCTAATTTTTCCGGCCTTAAGTGAAATCCTGACAGTATTCAAGAACGAATAAAGCAGTTTTTCCTTCTCAAAAAGTCCTCTACATATATTCAAATAGAAAGCTCTTGTAATATCATCTACAAGTATATTGAGTCTAACACTAACAATATCACTCTTCTGTGATTTCACAAGCCTCATATTAAACAATTTGCTAAAGAAGTCTAAAGAATACTGATACATAGGGTCAACTAGTCCCATATCTGCGATCACAAAGTAAAGAATTGACCCACGCTCAGCTACAACTCTATATTCTTCTCTTGCAGCGTCAATGCTTTTAGCAGTTTCTTCAGACTCAGCCATTCTGACATGGATAACTTCACTAGTCTTTTTGCTTGCAGCTAAAGTTTCTATAAGGACTTCGTCGTCCAAAATATCGCCACTTGCCTTGGAAATCATTGTCAAGATTTTGTCTTCTAACTCCTGAAGCATATCTTTGTCACTGGAAATTTGGACAATCAGCTTGTTTTTAAGCTCTTCTAGGTCTGGTTTTTCTGCCTTAACGACATCAACTAATAGCTGGTCTTCTAGCCCTTGCAGAGTGACTGTAAAGTTAATGACAGTCACTTTGATGCAGATTTCTGGCAAATAGTGAGGGTTGGACAGCTTAGAAGTCATATAAAATCTGAAGTCAGGAGAATAAGGGACGTCTTGGTCGCCAAGCCTTAAGACCATTTGGCCGCCTTTTTTGACTACTTGTTTCTGCAAGACAGGGTCAATACTTGGGTCAAGCTTTTCTTCGACACTTTCAAGGAGAATAGGATTGCCAAATCTGATGCCATTTTCCAAAGTTTTCAAGAAGTTTGACTCAGAGAATTTTATGACTTTTAAGGTTTCTCTGTCCATTGATTTTATCCAATGGTTTGCTTGACCTTGAGGGTCAATAATAAGCGGCCACCTTCTGCTCCTGGTAACAATAATTGCATTGTCTAAAGAAAGTTTATCAGCTGGCAGACCTGCTAAGGTTCATTCTCTTACTTCTACAGGATCAGCTAGGACTCTATCAAGCGAAAAGTTAGAAGCCACAGGGACTCTTTGGGTCTGAGAAGTCCTGATCCACTTTTCAAGCAGCCTTTGTCTGTAATTCAATGTAAATGGTCCCAAATACGCTACAAAGCCAGCAGACAGCATAATATTTCCTATCAGATTTTTCAAGTCTGCCTCAAGTAGCTTTGCAGACTCACTCCACCTTTGGCTTTCACTGCTAAGCCCTGATACAAGTTTTTCAGCTCTAATAAGTCTTGCTTCAGTCAGCTGGCTTTTCATCCTTAATTCTTCTCCTTTCTTAATACTATTCGCAAAGTTATTTTCTAAATCTTGGACTTCTTTTTGGACTGTCCTTAGCGCTGACTGTTTTTGGAAAAGCTCATCTTGGGCTTTCTTTAAGTTTGACTCAGCCTGTGCCAGTCTTTGTCTCTTTGGTTCCACATTTTTAGCGATTTTTGCATATTTATCTAGCGCACAAACCCATTCACATAAAGAAGCAGCAGCAATTGATTTGGACTCCACAAATTGTCGGTTGAACTCTTGATCATCTATATAAATAGACAGTTTTCTCAGAGTTTGTGCAGAAATATTGTCTTTCGGGAAGTTGACGCAGTTGTTTAAAAAGTTGATATCATTGAGCAGCTTTTTGGCAGAATCCCAGCTTTGTTTTTCTCCGAATAGTAAACAGACGGCATTCATGACTTTTTCTATAGCTGGATGGGGCTTGATGTAGCTTTTTACTTCGACGATATCTTTTTTCTCAAGTTTTTCTAATGCAGAGTTTGCAGCTCTTAGCACAGGCAAGGCTTCGTCAAGGTCTTTTTGGCACTCATCTTTGATTTCTGAGACTTCTTTCATAGTCGCTGCACACTCAGCTTCATCTTTTGAGCAGGATTCTTCTTTTATTTTAGCATCAGCTTGCTTTACTTGTAGCTCGACCTGTAATTTTTCGTTTTCTATTGATCTTTCCTTTAAGACTTCTTTTAATTCTCCTTGCTGGATCTGCAGCTCAGCCACCATTTGGTTGGTTTCTTTAAGTCTTTTGAGCCCAGTCACATATTTATTGATTTTTTCTGGAACTTTTTTCTGTTGAAGAGTGAGCATGTCTAGGTATAATTTGATGAGCTCTAAATATGAGGTAGGGGTTGTATAGTTTTTCCTTCTTAATTCCATTTCAAAGTTGCGTGACTCACGAGTTACTGTTTGGTGGATATCCACACAGATCTTGCAGAGCTGATCTTTGAGGTCTTTTATACCTAAGTGTTCATTTTCTTTGAAAAATCGTTCTGCGACTGAAGTCAAGGCGTCAACTGGCCATGGGTCATACCAATCAATTGTACAGCAGTTTATAATTGATGGGAACTGTCTGCATCGCACCCTAAACTGCTCTCCGACTGGGCTGAAAGCTAAAATTATATGCAAATTGTCTCGACAAAGCTGCACATAATGCTGCATAATGATGTCTGGGAGATCAGCTTTGCCTGCTTCTTTGGCTTTAGGCCTGACCAAGTCCATTATTTCTTGCAGCTCTCCAGGGTCATAAAGATTAGGGACTTCTCCTGTGTTTAGAATATTATTGATATCTTCTAAGAAGGACTCTTTCACAATTTGTGTGTCGCTAAAAATGAAAGCTATCTGGTCGTCTTCTCCGCCTGCTGATTTCAAAAGGACTTTTAAGTCGTCATGGAACTGGGCTGTTCCATAAATACGGGTAATTTCAATAGAAAACGGCTTATAGCCTGCCATAGAAGAAGCTAGCCTTGCCAAAGACTGTCTGCCACTTCCACCTACACCGACTAGTAGAGCATTTCCTCTAGGCTGTTTCAAAATTCTGCTGATTCTTGTCAAATGGTTAATTGCGTCTTTAAAGAAAACCAAGTTCATCCTATTAGAAAACTCAGCATTATATCTTTCTAAATCAAAATCAAGCTTTTGCAGCAGCTGCTCGTTGTTATCAATTTGCTTATATTCTTTAGATGGGCCACTCATTATGTCACCAAAAATGATATCTGCCCACTCTTTTCTGGGAATTTCGCTGTTTAAGTGAATTTTCATTTTACGTTCAAGTTCGTCGTTAAACCAATTTCTGTCTTTTTCATCGACCAGCCTATCTCGAAAAACTCTGCAGCTCTCATGAAGCCAAAGCAGGACTAAAGTATTGAGGTCTCTTAATTCCCCAAATTCATAAGAGAACAAACTGTTGGGAAAATCCCTATTTTTCGGCCAAAAACCCACCCTCAATGAGTGAACAAAAAATATTTGATATATAAGTGATAGCCAGTATAATGAAATCTCAAGCTAATTCTGTTGAATATTAAATGGTTTTTGTATGTTTAAAATATAAATTTTACAAATTAAATTAATTTTTGTTTTCCATTTTTTGCGAATTTTTTAAATTTCGATAAAAAATTACTATAAACTTTATATATATAAATTTCTAAAAAAAAATTCAACCCCTTGCTTCAGCGAATTGCTCGCTCAAGGAAGAGGGAATTAGGTTTTCGTAGCGGATCATAAGTATACCTTGGATAACCTTGCTGAGATCTCTTAAGTTAAATGTATAATGGCTCTTGCTTGGAGTAGGTAATAAGTCATTGCAGATTTTAAGGTAATTTTCGACACTGGCTTTTACGATTGGGTCTGCATAGTCTGATAAATTTTCATCAGGGTTTTCATCTAAAAATCCACGAAGAATTGATGCAAAAATGGTTTCCATAGACTGTTGAGACAGCTGGGTCTGCCATACCATATTAAAATGCCTGAAAAATCGAGGAGTAACAGCATTTCTGCCACCTCCTGGGGGTGCACAGCTTGCTACAAAGATAACGTCTTCTACGTTCTTGAAGAAGAATTTTTTAAGATCATAATACCCTCCTTCTATTATTTGCCTTAAAAGCTCAACTGGAGGCTGTGAGCCATATCTGTCAAGTGCTGGCATATTGACATCATCCACAAACATGATCATTTTTTTGCCAATTGGAGGCCTTCTAAGCTTTTTCTTTGGCTTCGTCAGCTTGTCTTCAAAAATATCATTAAGATTATGGGTAGAAGTCTGTGCTGAGCAGTTAATTACAGTTGACACAAACCATTCATTTTCTGTAGAGTTCAGATAATCCTTTATAATGACTGTTTTTCCAACCCCTGTATTTCCAGTGAATAAAATATGGCATTGATTTTTGGCAAGAACTTCAAGTAAAAATCTGTCCCTTACAGTATCCACAGTGGGTACTAAAATTGAGAAAAATGGCTGATTTACGTTATAGTTAAATGAAGGAACCCTTGCTTCCCATAGCACAAACTCCACCATATCATCATCAATGCAGTAATCATACACAGTGCTTTGGTATGGGAAATTCCTATAAAGCCTTTCCATTTCAAATCTCATTTTTTTATCAAACAGCATCCTGCTTTGATCGTTCAAGTTTGCACCAAGAGTCCAAGTCACTGCAAAAATCATATACAAGTTAGTAAGAGTTTCTGCGTCATCTGGGCGTTTTTTTGCTATTAATTCTTGCTTTAATAAAGCGCTTATCAGCTTTAAACAAGATGAGACCAAATTGGCGTTCATTGAAGGAACTTCTTCTTTGCAGTCACTTCTTACGAATGGCAGCAGGCTTTCTATGAGTTTTCTGGTATTTTGGATAACGTGGTCTGCAAGAGTAGGAAGCTGAGTTTTGAAGCCAATTGCCCAGGACTCTATTAGAGGCTGCCAGCCTAGATGAACAGGATCAATATAAACCATACCACATCTGCTAACAGTAGCAGGTGAAGCTTGAGCTAGATCTTGTACCTCAAAAAGCATAGTAATGGTATCAGGAAGTTTAATTCTTTCTCCACTCACAAGACAAAGCATTTTGTTGTCGTCAAGCACAGTATTCATACTTTCGATCCAAAGAGAGTCTACAGGCCCGTCAAACACAATCCATTTCTTGGCTGGTGTGCCATCAGCCTTCGCAGCCCTTACAAGAATAGGGACAATTCCGTCAGTAAAATCTCCAGTCAAATTTGTTTGACCATATAGTTCTCCCATACTGATAGATTTAGGATTTAAAGGATAGTAAAAGATTTTCTGATGTGAAGGGTCTTTTTTAAGGCTTTCGTCTTCTTCTTCCTCTTTAAATAGCTGCGTCAAAGCTCTTGCTAAGGTTTTATAAATAGTGGTTTTGCCTGTAGAAGCGGGGCCTACAATCATATTTCCATGTCTTACAAGCATAGTTTCGAATAGCTGGATTACTTTGAGCACAAAACTGTCAGGCTGCATATACCCTTGTTTGGTAAGCTGTTCTCTTATAGCTCTTTCTAAAGACCCATAGTCTACATAAGGGACTTTTACTTGTGGAAACAGATCTGCAATGATCCCTCTGAATAGTGGCAAATCTTGCTCCAAGAACTTTGGGACGTTAGAGTCTCTCATAGCTCTAATAAGTACGACATCTTCTGACAAATCAGGGTTTTTCCTTCTCAGCTGTCCAGCCATGACTAGGACACTTTTAACTGCTCTCATACCAAAATCATAATGGTCTTGTTTTGACAGCTGCTCTGAGGCTAGCTTATAGAGCTGAACCATTTTTCTTGCTAACTCCCCCCCCCTCCGTGAGTGAACAAAAAAAATTTTGTTCACTCACGGAGGGGGGTTAATTTGTTTTTTTTAAAAAAATTTATATATAAATTTTATAAAAATTATTTTTTTTTTCGAAATTTTAAAAAAATCCTAATTCGCAAAAATTGGAAAGCAAATATTAATTTAATCTATAAAATTTATGTTTTAAAAGGCAATTCGTTTAAAATTAAACAGAATTAGCTCTAGATTTCTTTATACTAGTTATCATTTATATATCAATTTTTTTTTCCATAAAAAATTTTTCTATTAAAAAGATTTTTGTTCACTCGCGGAGGGTGGGTTTTTTGGGCAAAAAATAGCGATTTTTCTAATGGTTTTGTTCACTCACGGAGGGGGGGAGTAAGTTTCTGGCGTTTTCAAAACCTTCAGAGAAAAGGATAATTTCTGCAATCATTGCATAGTCAGGAATCATCATAGCCACTGGCCTGAAAAGGGCTTTTAAGTTGTCAGGGAGCTCTGTTCTGCCAGCATACCCAGGATTCATAGTGATAAAAACCCCAAACCTGCGGTCAAGCTTAAGCAGCCTTCCAAAGAACTCGAATTCGTCTTGGTTATTTCTGACGGCGTGCTGAATCGTGAGAATTTGTTGGGCAATGACAGAAAGCACTTCTATGTCAATTCTGTTAAATTCATCAAAACAAGACCAAGCGCCAGCTTGGGCTAAACCAGAGAAAAATCTAGCCATAATGTTGACGTCAAGACCATCAGAGCAGTTGAAGACGACACATTGGATTGCTAAAGCTTTGCCAAGATCTTTTGTAGTCTCTGTTTTACCAGTCCCTGCAGGGCCTTGTGGAGCTCCTCCATAGAACAAATGTAAAGCGCCTGTCAAGGTTAAGTAGCATTTATCAGTAAGAGGAGTAATCACAAGTCTTGGGCCATTTCCTAAATATTCATAAGCATAAGTAAATCTGGCATTAGTCTGCCTAACAATGCAGTTATCAACGTCAGCTTCCCAATAATATCTCAGTTGTTTGCTCCATTCGAAATCCCACACACTTTTGACTTTATTTGAAATTAAATTCCCAATGACATCTCTGCCGTGCACATCCAGGACAATAAGTGCGCCCATCAGGGTTCTTTCTAGATATTGAAGGTCATCTCTTACAATTGTGACTGAGTCATTGATTTGGAGTCTGCAAAACTCGTAGAACTCTTTGATGGCGTTAGGGTTCCTTTCGTGCTCAACGTTATCAATAGCTTGAGTGGCAAAAAAAGTCCACATTATTTGATCAACCACCAAAAGGCTTTGGGCTGGCAAATTGCAGTCAAAGAACCATTGTTTTCTGTGAAGGGCATCGTGAGGATAAATTTGGAAAGCTTTTTTGGTAAGGTCATATAAAGTCAGCCTCATCATGGCTTCAATATTGGTTAGCCAATGCTCTACATTGCCTTCAGGGATGACTGGGCTTGAGAACTGGCATTGTTCATTTTCTCCACTAATCATGCCGACTACGCTTAAGCTTTCTTTTTCTTCTTTGAAAACAATTTTGTCCATATTGTCAAAGCATTTTCTTAAGTGGTCTTGGACTTTTCGTGGGTTTCTAGTTTGACTTAAAATTTCAAGCAGCTCTTCATCAGCTAAGAAATAGAACCTGGGGAAAGCGAGTCTTTTGCTTTCTAAATACTCATCGAGCGATTTTTTGATTTCTTCTAACACTTTATTGTTTTTTAAGAATTTCTCTAAAAGTCCTTCAGCTAAACAAGCTTCAATGACACTAGGATTTTTGTTAGTTCTCATCATAAGGTCTCTCCAAAATCTGTCGACGCCTTGGAACTTTGTGGTTTCTCTAGGAAGCTGCTTTTGAATGTCAGGAGCACTAAAAATGTTTTCTAAATACATTCATTGTTTTTGGCAAGCAAGCCACTCGTCAATGACATCTTGGACAGTTCGCAGCTTTTTGTCCCATTCCTCTATACTTGACCTGATTTCAGTTGCGTGTCGGTTGCCTAGCATAGTTTGGACAGAAACTTGGTGGTCTTCAAGCTGAGTTAAAATATCTTCTACCTGAGTGATATAGAACTTGTCTTTCTGTTCTCTATAGTTGTTAAGCGTAAAAAGAGTTTGCTCCCATTTATCCTTGATTTCTTTTAATGTCGTTTCTAAGCTGAACTCTCCTGCTGCAGTCGAAGATATTTCTTCTACCTTATCTCTGATATCTAAAACTCCCCACTCCAGCAGTTCTGACAAGCAAAAAGGTCTTCCCTCTACATATTGTACATCTGCAGGCAAGGCGTCAAAAATCTTGGTCCAATGTCTAGCTTTAAGAGCTTCAATGCTAAGCTCTTCTATTATCGGGACCATATTTGCTACTTTTTTGACTTTTCCATAAAGGTCTTCCAGTACTAAATCTTTGGCTTCTTTATTGGTCATCATAAGGTTTCCTTTCAAGCCTCCTACTTCTTTGTCAAATTTCGTGACAGTCCTTCTGATATCACTTTCTAAGCTTAAAAAGTCATCGTGCATTAGTTTTGAATTGAACTCGTTCCAGTCTTTTCTCATAGTCCAGAGTTTTTGTTTGGTTTGGAACTTGTTCTGTACCTCTTCAAGTTCTTTAATTTTGGTAGATCCTGTCTGAAACACGTCTTGATAATGCTTGAATTTTTCTGCATTGGCTTCACATTTCTTTAATTTTTGCTCAATTTTTTTGAGCTCAAGTAAAGCTTCTGCAGGCGTCGCGTCTACCACAATAATAGCTCCTTCATCTAGCCGTTTAGAAAGCTCTTCAGTCAGCATCACTTTCATTTTTTCAATTCTATTCACAAGTTTTTTCTCCATATCAGGCCTTTTTTGGTCTACAAATTCATTTCCTGCTTTAATCGCGACTTGGGCGTTTTTGCTTTTTCTGTCGACTTCTGCAATTTGTTGGGAGGTGTGGACGACTTCGGGGCCTTTTTCTCTTTTTAAGATTTTTTCGATTTCGTCGAGCTCATATTTGGAAGCTTCAATGTTTTTGATGATGACTTCGCTTTGGCGGAGGTATTCAAAGTAAGAGACAAATTGAGAGAGATTGGATGGGGTATCTTTTAAGCGGTCTTGGATGTCACCAAGAGTAGAAATTGATGAGGACGCTTTGTCGATAGCCATACTATTTAAGTAACTTTTTAAGTCTTCTTGAGCTTTAGTTAGAGAAGAATTTAAGTGCTGCTTGACTTTTTTCCCTTCTATTTGCAGAATTCCTTTATAGCTGGTATTTGGGACATAATTGACGACATCTTTATTGGTCCACTCTTTAAGTTTATTTAATTCATCTTTAATTGCTTGAACAGTGTGCCCTTCTGACTTATAAATATCAAAATTCCAAGTCTCCACATAATCGTTTACATGTCGGGCCTTCTCAAAGGTGTTGTCCACATAAATTTTGGACTCTTCAAAATCAGCTTGGATTTTTGCCATTATCAGATTTACATTTTCCAAAAAAATTTCTGAATTTTTTATTATTTCTTCTGCCTGTGGGAAATGAGTGATGTGCTCTGATGCCACAATTTCGTCGAAATGATAGATTAGTCGTGTGATTCCGTTGATGTCGCTTATCATGTTTTCCACAATGCTTTCAAAAATTTCTTTGAATTCGTCTTTATTTGGGATAAAAATCATGCAGTCTTTGCCATAGCTGACTGTTGTGATGAAGATCTTGTTTTTTCTTTCTATTAAGGTGTCGAAGAACTTTTTGACCCTGTCTTGAATTAAGGTGACTAAGGTTTCTATTGTCATGTAGTCAATAAGTCTTATAAAATACCCTAGCATTCCTCGGTGTTCTTCAGCTAAGTTCAGCTTATGCCTTCTTTCTTGTTCTTCTAATTTTTGCTGGACCATTGATTTTTTCTTATTTCTCTGCCCTAGCTTTGCTGGGTCCATATCTTCAAGATCAGGCAAAATTGCGCTATCTCTGACAGCTTGACAGACAGTTTCGCACTCAGTGATCAATTTTTCAACTGTGGTCTCGAACTCTTTTTTCACTTCTGTTCTTTCGTCTCTTTGGTGGTCTGCATATGCCCCGATTTCTAGCGGTTTTGTGTCTTTAAACTCCAAAAGATGAGTATTCGTCATATTGTAAAGAAGCTCATTAACTTTAGGAAAACTTTCTACAAATACAGGCTTTGCGAAGAACATCCAGTGCTTTAGGTGGTTTCTCGTGGCGCGGTAGTGCCGATATCTTACGTTCCCTCTCCACAAAAGAAATATTTTCCCAATCAGATAGTGCTTGAAAAATTTCATGCTTGTTAAGAGGTTGAACATTTTATGCATTTTTTGATAGTTTTACCATTAAATTTCTTGCAAATTCCTTTATTTTTACATAAAGCAAGACTTAGTAAGGACTATAGGGATTAAAATGAATCAAAATTGTATACTTTGATGCATTCAATCTGCAAGTGAATAAAACGTAGTTGCTGAGCCATCACTGTTTTTAGGCATCACATGGACAACACCTTGAGCTGAAATGGTAAAATATTCAGCATGGATTTCTTTTTCAGGGACCACCAACAAGTCATAAGGTCTAAAAGTTTTACTTATTTCTGAAGCTCGGTTGCAGTAGAGAAATTTAACTGGTGTTGTGTTGCCATTTTTCGCGAAAAACGAAATTGCATCTTCTCCTGTCCTGATTTTTTTAAGCTCTTTAAAAATATTCTCCTTCAGAATAAAAAAAAAAAAAATTATTTCTTATACTAAAATATAGCTAATTTACCTTAAAAATAATATAACTTTCTCTATCTACAAATAGAGTTTCTTGTGCTCCTGAGGTCAGAGAAGTTCTGGACTTTTTTGACTTGTTGAACAGTTTCTGCAGGGACTGGACATTGAATTCTTCTTCTTGGCCTTGCAAGTCTTCTTCTTCGCTTTCTTGGGAGGCCTCAGCTTGGATTGGTGGAAGCTTGGTCGATGTCAGCTGGGCTCCAGTAGGACGATTGCGAGTTTGTGCGAATGGAAGATCCCATTCTTCAAGTTCTTTTTTCAAGTCGATCTTGTATAAGGATTTGAATTGGCTTTTGGAATATGAATTTCCATAAATAAAATGGCATTCGGTTCGAGCGAAATTAGCTCCGCTAATTTTCTCTTCCTCAAGCAATTTTATTGATGGGGCTAGGTTTTCTTCTGAGAACTTCTGTACAGCAATAACTATTTAACTCTGGCAGATAAGCTGAGGCACTGCTCCAAGTGCATCAAGAGGCTCGAAGTTTTGCCTCTCAGCACACCCGAGGAAGGTGACCCTTAGGCGGAACACGCGCAGGAGCTGAGTCGTGGAAGGCAAGGTAACGCAGCCGGAACGCTGTATTTTCCCGTACCCTGGCGCAACAAAGTGGATCGATCCAGAGGTCCATGGGCCCGACACATGGACAAATATGGTGAAAGCTCTGGAAACTGCTACCCCGTAGTGGACGTTAAACGTTATAGATCATAATGTAATGGAATATGAATTTCCACCGCTCAAGCTGAGCACTGCTGTGGACGCAAGCTCGCTTTCTCTTCCTGCAAGTCTTGCTAATTTGCTGCGCGGCTGTTTCTCAGAGAATTGAACTAACCGATCATCCATAGTTTATTATTATTACCATTAAGAAACTTCTCTTTCATTGGCATTAGAAAGATTGGAATTTTATAAAAATAAGTGCTTCAGTTACTTCATACAATTTTTTGGAATTTTTCGGAATAAAATAATCTTTAACTGACCTATTGAAAATTCTAAAAATCGGAAAATTAGCCCATCCTTGAATGAGCAATTATCTATAGTCAAATGTGAAACACATTTTCCTGCCACGTCTCAAATCTAACTAATTGTCTTTGATAGCAATTAATATTAGAGATTATACCATATAATCGCTTTTACGCAATTCAAATGGGATTTATAGCATGTTGTGCCAGATATAAATAAAATGTGCTCATGGATGTATTGCCAGAAGGCAATGCCTGGGCCGAGACGCCATTTAATTTATATTATATATATATATGTAACGGTGTTGATCAAGTATGGTGGAGTAAGCTTATTTTTACTAAAAAACACAAATAATTTTATTAATTTTAATAACTTACTTATATATTCCAAGAAATCATAAGGTAATAGAAACATATAAAATTGTTAAATAATTATCTAAATTTTAAAAACTAATTATGATGTTTGAAAATAAGGCAAAACACAGGCAAGGCCAAATATTAAAAAATCTCCGGGCTGTATCTCTCCACAACAAATTTCACGAATATTCCCACTTTTTGGCAGAAAGACACTCAATGAATGATATTTCAGCTGATAGTGAAGTAATTCAGATATGTGCTAATAATCTCCCAATAAAATCCAGAGCTAAATCCAAGGGAGTTTTACACAAGTATTCAATTCGATTTAACATAAAATACCAAGCAAAAAAGCTGTCTCTCTTAGAGAATATCAATGAATCTGTGCAAAGCCGTTGCTTATCTAATATTGACTTTCCTAATTCAAGAGGATCAAACTCTCTTTCCATGGATTCAAAATGCATGACTCCATCTAAAATATCGTCAAAACCAATGGCATGCTTAATTCTACCTGAAATTTCTGGCAAGCGTGCTAATATTTATCATTTTAAAAATAATCACTCTGAAGGAGGTGATCCTGAAAAGCCTATAACACCCGTAATGCAGAGTAGGTTAATAGAAAACAGAAAAAGAGCTATATCAAAGCCTCCAGAAAATAAAGAATTAGACTCCTCAGGTGAGTTTACCGATATTGAATCCACATTAGTAGAAAAATCAGCGAAAAATAAAACTTTATTGCTCCGATCCATTTATGACAAAAGACCAGCCACTATTTTTTTTGATTACCCAAAATGCTGCTGTGCAAAAGAAAAATCAAAAGGGAGAGTATTTTATATGAGTGATAAGAAGCTTGCCAAGCAGTATTTAACTTTTAGAATCAGCGAAAGCTTTTTATATGACTGTATTATAAATACACTGACGTCTGCTGGATTTTCTGAGACTGAAGATGAGGATTTTAATATAAATATTGGCGCATCTATTGATACTGATTTTATGAGGGATCTGGCACCTTTTCAGAAAAATAATCATTTTCCAGGGAGCTCTCATTTGGGGAGAAAAGATATGATGTGGAAACATTTTTGCAGGATGCAGAAAAGATTTGAGGAAGCTTATTGTTTTTGTCCTGAAACGTATATTCTTCCTGATGACTGTAGAAAATTGAATAAGGATAGAGAGGAAAACCCGAAGGACCTTTGGATTTTAAAACCTGCGAATTCTGCTTGTGGAAAAGGGATAAAAATATTGACGAAAGATACAGAAATAAAGAAAAAGCAAGGAGTTATTATATCGAAGTATATAAAAGAGCCACATTTGATTAATGGGTTTAAGTATGATTTAAGAGTTTATGTATGTGTAACTTGCTTTGATCCTCTTACTTTCCCTCTCCGTGAGTGAACAAAAAAAATTTTGCTAGGTTATGGTAGGGGTTAATTGTTTTGTTAAAAATTTTTGGAAATTTAAAAAATCCAAATTCTTAAGCAAGAAAATTTGTTTTTTAAAATGTAAACTGTTTAAATCCAATAGAATTAACTCGAGATTACATTATAATAATTATCACTTATATATTAATTTTTTTCAAAAAATTTTTGTTCACCACAAAGGGTGGTTTTGGTCAAAAAATCGGAATTTTATCAATGGTTTTGTTCGCTCACAGAGGGTGAGTTAATACCCTCTTAGATTGAACATCATTTTATAGCAATAATAATTAAGTATTGTTAATTAAACTTTTATTTTCTATATTTTTATTTAAATTTTTAAAGATAATTGAGATTAAATTCAAAATATTGCTACAATTCAATTTTTTACCAGCTGTTTTATAAAAAATAATTAATTGTAAGAGTTAGAATATATTTATACGAAGAAGGCTTGGTCAGATTTGCAACAGTCCCTTATTCCACCAAAAGAAAAAGCTTGAAAAATAAATGCTCTCAGCTTACAAACTACAGCATCAACAAAGATTCCCCCACATTCATCAACAACGTTGATCCTTCAAAAGACGGATACGGAAGTAAGTGATCATTTAAAGCATTAAGAGAATACTATGAGTCTCGCGGAATCCCCTCAGGTCGGATTTTTCAACAAATTAAAGACATAATCATCAAAACTTTTATATCAGTCGAATCACATGTCGTCGGCAAGCTTAACAGATCATGCAGCAGACGTGATGCCTGCTTTGAAATTTACGGTTTTGATATTTTGCTTGACTCGAGCTACAAAGCCTGACTTCTCGAAGTCAATATTTACCCTTCTTTATCCTGCAGTTCTCCACTTGATACGAAAATAAAATATATGCTTATCTGCGACACTTACAATTTAATTGGAATTACTCCATTTAAAAGGCCGCTTGAGCCTCCTCCACCTATAGTCGAAATCCGAGCCAAAAAATCCTTAGAAGTCTCGTCACTCGACAAATGCAACAATCTGGCTGAGTATCCTCTAACCCTTGAAGATGCCCTCATTATTGTTGAAGGCGAAGAAGAGCTCTACAGGCGAGGCAAATACGAAAGAATTTTCCCATTAAAAGAAAACGTGGACTATTATTTAGAATTTTACGACATCCCAAGATACAACACACTATTAACCAGCAGATATTTGAAATATGGCGCATTAAAAGACATTAAAAAATTCTTCAGAAAGGCAAAAAACCCTATAAACGTATAAGCTTGTCACTGTATTTTTAAATAAAAATCATTAATTCATAAAGTTATTGGTTACTATTATTTGGGAAATGGCTGCTGAGGATTCATGTAGGGATTCATCATCATGCCAGTCATGAATTGGTTATAAGCCATCATCGCAGCCATAGGGTTATTCATTGGATTCATTGGGTTCATTGTATTCATGCCTGCCATAGGGTTCATTCCTGTGTTCGGCACAGAAGGTCTGTTTGTAACTAATTGATTCAGTGGCACATTAGGTATATTTGGGTTGTTAATTGTAATAGGCTTATTAGCTTCTTGTATTTTTCTAGCGACAGCAGGCGAATATCCGTCTCCTAAATGCAAGTTGTCGAGGTCAATAAAGGTCTCAAAATCAGGCTTCTGCTGAGGAGCTGTTTGAGGAACTGGCTGAGACTGCTCTGGCTTTGGTTGGCTAAAGCCAAATGGGTCGCCTTCAGGCTGGTCTGATTCAAATGGGTTGCTGGACATTGAATAAGGGTTTCCTAATGGGTTTTGCCCTGATGAAGATTGTAAAGGCTTCGCAAACAAGTCGTCAGGAAGTGAACTGGGGACTGAAGGAGTGTCAAAAAGGTCAAGAGGCTTAGTAGGAGGCTCCACTTTTGGCTCTGGCTTAGGTTCTGGCTGCTTTGGTGGGGATGCAGCAGGCTTTGGAGGAGACTTCGTAGATCTTGGCTGTGGATCTGGTGATTGCCTTCTTTGTGAAGGGAATTTAGGATAATCACGGTACTCGTCCCTTCTTTCTAATCTTTGATTTTCTTCCCATTCAGTTTTAAACTGGTCAACTCGTGAAGGTCTGTATTCATCTTGCTCGCCAGCTCTTCCCCATTTCGAAGAAGCTTTAAATGGATCTTCACTGTATTCATTCCTAGGAGCCCCGTATGATGGTCCATTTAATTCAATTCTAGACTTATATGGCTCATCATAAGTTCCGCGTGAAAAAGGCTCCTCTCTAGGTGCTCTGTCAACATATCCTCCTGAGAAGTCTGATTTTGATCGATTTCTCATGAGTGCGGCTTCAAATGAAATATTGTCACATCGAAGATCAAATACATTATCTTCGATTTCATATAGCAAAAGGCTATGGCTCCCAATTCGGAGAGGATAGCTGCCATATGAAGATGAAGATCTTTTCGCTTCAATTTTTATGTCACCATTCAAGAGAATTTTTCTTTTCCCTGACATTTTGCTTACAAATAGGTCAATCACTTGTTCTTTCCCATCAAGCTCGAATTTCCACATGAACCTTTTTTTGGAGCTTTTGATGTGTTTCCCAACATTCAACGTGTCAAACAGGAGAGGGTTAAAACTTTTAGCCATTTATATTGACCAGTTTTTTATAAGTTCTCTCATAAGTTGATCGAAGTTTTGATTTTAAATGGAAATTGGGTTAATATTTGATATGTTAGAAATACTAGCTATTGGCTAGATCAATAGAAAACGAATCTAAATAAATAATCACAAAAAGACGTTTTAATAGGGAATATTTTAACTATCCCCATGAGCACACAAGGGATATATTTGTTTTTAAAAAATTATATAGAAATTTTATAGTAAATTTATTTTTTCAAAATTTAAAAATCCCAATTCTCACAAGTTGGAAAGCAAATGCTTATCTAATTTGTAAAATATATATTTAAAAATGCAATTTGTTCAAAATTAAACAGAATTAGCAAAAGATTTAATTATACTAATTATCACTAATATATCAAAATTTTTTGTTCGCTCATAGAAGTTTTTTTTGGGCTAAAAATAGGGCTTTTTCCAATTGTTTTGTTCGCTCACGGAGGGGAGAAAGTAATAAAAATTTTAAACAGTCTTATTAGATTACATAATTAAAGCAATTTATGTGAAATTATTCAAATGGCATTTTGGAAAAAAATAGTAAAATTTTGTAATTCTTCTATAAAAATTCGTTCTTTAAACTGTATTCAATAATAACTAGATTTAGAGAAAATTTGAAAATCGCGATTTATGCGTTACAAGATTTATCTTTAAGTTGGCCATTTGAAATGCTTACTTTCTTCTTCCTCTAAAAAGCAAAATATTTCACTTGATCACAAGTGTATTTTTCCAAAAATTAAGATTCAATTCAAGATTTAATTGCTGAAATAGCTCGGTTAATCCTTCTAGCGTAATTTCTATCACTAATTAGCTAAAGTTCTTACACCCTCTAGAAGGTATTGAGAAAGTAAAATTGATGACCATAGCCAGCAGAGATTGATACAAAGGTGCAAAGCTGCTTTATATATTCAATCAAAAGTTAGAAAGTCTAAATAGATCCATCTTTACAGGAATATGCGGAGCATGTCTAGAAAAAAGAAATATGCAAAATACTTTGAAATGAATAATAAAACTAGTGAGCCAACAAATATAGAGCCAGCAAACGTTTAATTAGTCTAAATTATTATTATTTTAAGCGTATTATTTGATTTTTTTCTATTGATATACTTCAAAATGTGTACTTCCAAAAAGCTTTGCTTGGACCAATTAAATTAAATTATAAGTATCAAGTGATCTGTCTTGGCTCCACTTAAGAGTCTTTAGTCCTTATATTTATGAGTTAAAATAGCAAGTTGTCGTAAATTGCAAAATTTCGCAGCTCTTTAACTTCCTCTAATTCGAAAATAAAAAGAGACTTTTTTAGATTAGATATTCAGCCACTCTAATTTCAAAAATGGGTCTTGTTCTCCTATATCTGAAATAGTTCCTCATTTTTAATAGCTGAAAACGCTTCCAATTTATTGGCAAACGTTAAGGATTCGATTTCTTCGATAATAAATGAGAACAGTGAGAGCTTAAAAGGGCCTGAAAACGTAAGCAAGCCAATAAAAATAAGCCTAGAAAACGAGAGAAGATTGCTTAATTCTCAAATAAGCACTGTTTTTAGTGATCTCAACAACAAACTCAAGGAAACAGAAAGCGCTTTAAACGTTATAGACAACTTAAGAAATAAAACAGCTGAAATTTTGAGTAGACCAAACAATCCAGAATTAGAGATAGATTTCAGAACAACTCGTTCAGCAATTCAGACGAATTCTAGTTTTTATAATCCATCACTAATGCAAGCTTACCAAGATTATATTAATGCTCATCAGCAAAAGACATCTCTTTATAATGTTGCAAAAGATTGAAACAGAAAAGGCAATTTAATTATATATAGCACTGAAACTGAAACCCAAGAAGAAGCTAAAATCTTGCAGACTCCAGAACCACTAGACGCAACAACTTGTATAACTCAACTTCCAAATGGCAAGCTATTCTGTTATGGTAATCTTAAACATTATGGGATTACAGTGCTGATTGATGTGAATGGTGAATTCGAAGTGCTGCCATCTGGAAAAGAAAAATCGCAGTTTTTTTTTATAATTTATTACTCTCTCTTGTTATAAATATTAACTTTAAATTTAAATTCTGATTAATTCAATTTAGCACTTGTTAAAAGAAATCAGTAAGAAATAGCACCCATCTGGAACTCCTTGCACGTTCTCATCATGTATGCTGGTTTTAAAGAATGATAATTGCATACGGATAATCTTTTCAAGCTGCATATTGATGGAATAAATGATATGGTATTTCCCAAAATTCAGTTCATCTTCTAAGTATTGCTATTTTAAGAAGAAATTTACAGCGGGAGAATGCATAAAAGATCTAATTATTTATATAACCCATTCCATCTTTTCTCAAGTCCAACAGAAATTTATAATCCATCTTCCACTTTCATCTCCAAAAGCTAAACTCTGTCAGAGAATGCAATAAAACATCAAGTGACCTATATTTATTTCAACAACAGCGTCTATTGCTTTGGAGGATACTATTATAATCATTTAACTCTATCTAGTAGATTTGATTTGAATTGAAATCGATGAATTCAATTAGCTCTAATGCCAAAAGGCGATTATTATTGCAATAGTATAATATTTAATGGGAATATTTTGGTTTCTGGATTTCTAAATACAAATCTTTTGTTATACTCAATTGATATTGAATCTTTCTCAACAATTCCTTATGAGTTTGAAACGTATAAAAGAAAGATCCTAATAAATGCAGAGAGACTATATTTGATTGAATGCAACATGGGATCAATCTATGAAAGCGAAATTGGAAGTTGCTTGAATTGGAGACGAATAGGAAATTCAATAATCGATCATGATCCTCATCAAGTGTATTGTTCATACAATAAAGGATTTATATGGATCTCAACAACTTCTGAAAAATCGTGAGGAATATATTATTATTTTAATTTAGACCAAAAACAAATTATAGCTCATACCCCTTTATAGATTTCTTTATCGGGCAAAATGTACTTGACTCTTGAGAGAGCAAAACAGACTCTCTCAAAAAGACACAATCTCTATATCAGGAAGTGCTAAAAAGTGCCATGCAAAAAAATGGTGATAAGTGTGAAAAAAGCTGACAAGTAAACGCGCCAATTTTTAAAATGGTTTTATTATTAAATTAATTTAAAACTTAAGATACCCAATTAGATGGATTGATTAATAACTAAAAATCTTATTTCAAAAGGTCTTATGAATTAATCATAATTATAATAATAAATACATAAATAATAAATGCTACATATAAATTATAATAGATTTAATATTTATGATTATTTGTTTTGTTTATAGGAAAATTGATATTAAATAATACCTCGAAAAAAATTCAAAAGTGTGACTCCCCTGTTAACCAATCAAAGGTCTCCAAGAGTTATTGCTTCAGTTGAGACATCTCTCTCAATAATTTTTGGACTTATGCTTGATTCAAGATGGTGTCCAGTATGGAGAAACTGACTTGAAATAGTACTAGAGAAAAATTCAAAACTGCGACTCCCCCCGTTAGCCAATCAATAAGATACAATTGTTTTCTCTTGGTAGAAAAGCAGCATTTCATTGCGACTCTATTTTTCAAAGGTTTTCAAACAGATTATAATCCATATCCTTTAATTACTTTTTTAATAAGCAAAATTCATAAATATGTCTGCTCATAGATTACAAAAATCATTTCCTTCTCACCCTCTAATTTCTCAAAATATTCAAATTTCTCTAAAATCAAGCGAATTAAGAGAAGAGAAAGGAAACTCAAGAACTCCTTCACCAAGTTTTAAAATGCCAACTGACCGTTCTATCAAACGATCTGATGCGGATAAAATTTATAATTCAGCAGTTATTAAAGCAATGATGCACTCAACAGAGCTAAATTTGATGAATATAAATAGTCACAAAAGATATAATCCAAAAGTATTTAATTTATTAATTTATAAAAATCTTAGATATCTTCCTTAATACTGCTTTATCAAGTCCTGCTATCACAGAAAATTTATATAATAATGGCATAAAACTTCTGGACAACAAACCCAGTCTCCAAACAAAAAAACTGAAAATTTAGTTAGAAAATGAACTCAAAATAGCTCATGAGGGAACACAAATTCATCCCCCTTAAAGCACAGCAGATCGACTCATCCAAAAAATTTTTTAGTCCTTCCATCTGAAGAGCTAACTCAAAGGAAATCAAAATCTCCGTTAAAATCAATGAGAGCATCATTTGAGAGATCAACTAAAAGATCTTCTAGCAGAGAGCGAAGCCCTTATTCAGTCAGAATGCACATAGACACGAAGAAAATATCAAAGCAAAGATCTCAAAAATCCCCCAGTCGATCTCCTTCTCCTCATTTGCAAGATTCAGTCCCAAAACTTCATATAAGATATTTAACACAAAAGGTTTTGACTAAGCTAATTCTATTAAATTTTTAACCGCTTTTATTAAAAAAGCATACTTTAATTGCATTTTTCAATTTTAACCTTAGCTTTTTTAAATATCGAAAAAAAATTATTAGAAAATTTTAAAAAATCAAAATACCCATTTGGATGAGCTAAAAATAAGGTTCCCCGTGCAGGTGGCGAATAAGCAAAAATTATTTAGAATCTTTATCTCCTAATGCCAAAGAAAATAGCTTATTATTTGAAAAATATCTATTCCACAGCCACAAAAATGCTGTAAATTCAATTGCTTCAGATGAAGAATATATATATAGTGGGTCTTCTGATTACAATATTTGTATATGGCATAAGCCAGTCATATCTAATTCAAGAGTCCATAAAGCGCCTATTTTTTCATGTCCTTATCAGTCACTAAGGGCACACTCAAGGAGTATTTTAGGGATATGTTTATTAGAGAGAAATACGTTATCTTCTTGTAGCGCCGATTCAAATATTAGAATTTGACGAATTTTTCCTGAGATTTCTTTGAAATCAAAAATCAACGTACACACAGGCCCAGTTTATTCAATTATTTCTCCGAGATCCAATATGATTGTTTCATCAGGGGAAGACCATAATATTTCTATCGCAGATTCAGAAACTTCTAGACAAATTTTCGAATATAATGAGCATGAAAAGCCTGTAAAAACTTTGCTACTTAATAACTCACAAACTTTTTGCAGTGGAGGAGTAGATGGGTTATATTGAATTTGGTTGAATTTAATGGGAATTATTATAAATAATTATATAAAAATTAATAATATAAACAATCAAATGAGTTATAATTAAGCTCTGGGATTTAAGACTTGCAAAGTCAATTTCTACTATTGAAGGGCATAATGAAGCTATAAATGCTTTATGCAAGTGGGAAGATGGGTCAATTATTAGTGGCTCAAGCGATGGGATTATTAGATATTGAGACATGAAAAATTGGAAAAATTGAAAAGAAATAGACAATGGAAGTGAGGTTACTGGCTTAGTTTATGCTAAAGGGAAACTTATAAGTGGAGGAAAGAATATAACTTCTTGAGGTCAAGTCAATGAAAAAGTGGGAGAAAACGTGAAATGCTTGCAATACTGGGAAAATAGTGATATGCTGCTAAGTGGGAATAGAGAAGGAAACATAGCAGGATGGAAATTTATGGTTTAGAGCTGGCTGTTAATTTTAAATTCAATTTTTGTCTTTTAAATAGCCTAAGAACTTGCACAAAAAACAATAGAATTTTAAAAATAATATTTTTTCAAGCTTATTAGTAATTATTATTAATTAATGCTTAATCTATTATTTCTTACAATTTAGCCTATAAAATTGGCAAAAAAATAACCCATTACTTCATTTATTTTCTGGGGGATCCACCTTTAAGCGGTACAAATATAAATATAAAAATATGAAAGCCAAAAAAGCAGCAGCCAAGCCCTCTGTGACTTCTGAACCAAAGGACGACAAAAAGAAGGTAAAGAAAAGAGGTGAGACTTTTTCTCTCTACATCTACAGAGTGCTCAAGCAGGTGCATCCAGACATCGGCATTTCCAAGAAATCCATGAACATCATGAACTCTTTCATCAACGATATCTTCGAAAAAGTCTGTGTAGAGTCAAGCAAGCTGGTTCGCTATGGGAACAAAAGAACATTATCCAGCAGAGAGGTCCAAACAAGTGTCAGATTAATCCTTCCAGGCGAGCTTGCCAAACACGCTGTTAGTGAAGGAACCAAAGCGGTCACCAAATTTACAAGTTAAATGGAATAATAACTAATTGGTTTGTGTATGTCAAGTTAATTATTAGTCTAGCACTTTCCAAAGCTCATTAACAGTCCGGAAATTAATAAGATCTTCTCCAGGAGATGGCTTTATTGAAAACTCAACTGACTCATTATTTTTTAAAATTCTGCCTGATATGGTGTCTTCTTTATCAAAATCCCATCTAAGCTGAGTGATGTTGCAGTAAAGACTGATTTCTTTAGTCATATGGTCAATTTTTTCAAGCTCACCCTCGAGGATCTTTTGCAATTCTTCAGCATGCTGCTTGTCGTATGACTGGATTTTTTCTTTTTGGGCTTCATTTCGTAAATATGCAGCATTTATTTCAGCTTGAGTGTTGTTATATTCGTACTCAAGAGCTTGGATTTTTTCTTCCATTTGTTTTCTTTCTGCTTCTTTTTGTTCTAACGCAAGCTGCAGATGTTTTAATTTCTGTGAGTCTTGCTGCTTATTTATCGTTAGGAATTGGTCTATCTGAGCTGTATCTTCATTAAGCTTATCTAGGTACTCTTGAATTGTGTTTGGAAGGTCCCTGATGACTTCATCGCATGCTTTTAAAGATCTTTCGAGATCAGCATCCATTTTACCGCGCAATTAACTTAAAAGTTCTTAATTAGCTTATTTTCTCTAAAATTATACTTGAGTACCATATTCTTACATCAGGGTCTCCTTCTAATAACTGATTTCCAATTTCATTTAGAAATTCTTCAAAAATCTCAGTCTTTTCTTCTGGAGATCTTGCTATGCTTTTTAAAAAGGCTGCTTGAGTTAGTGGCCTGAAAAAGTTTTTAATTGAATTTGCATATCCTTCCTGATCTCCATCAGCTAAAAATTTTTCATAAAATGGGGATATAAAAGATTTAGTTTCATAAGAAACCAATTTATATTGGCTGCTGACTTTTGAAAAAATTCTATCCCATTCTGTCTTAGTTCTATAATGATTTGGCCTTTTAAAACTTTTATATTCTTCTTCTGTTATAACTCTTTTTGCAAATAAAGAGTTATGAGCTTTTGATAAAAGCTCGGCATGCATCATTTTACCTTCATCTGGCATACAGTGAATTAAAAATACGCATCGTCCTCCTGGGACAAGTTCTTCATATCTTAATCTTAAGATCTCAAGCATGTCAGCTTCTCCTTGCTCTGAAGCTTGAGCTCTGATTTCAGGAATTTCTGAGAGACATGCTTCTATGCTGTCAGGAGAAACAACTTGTTTTGATAGATATTGGAATGATGAGGTAGAAAATGCGATATGGAGGGTTTCATTTGGGACGACTCTTTCAAAAAATGATTTTGCAACTGATGAACTGTAGGTATCTGGATATTTTAAATATCCGTCGTTTGAGTATAGAACTGATGCAAGCTTATTTCAATTATTTGAGGGAAGGTCATTGTGAATAATGTGAATTGGAGTTTGAATTGTTGCACGAATTGTTTGGATAGCTGAAGAAAATATTTTAGCTGAATTTAAGCCTTCTGAGCTTCCATAGTCACATGCAACTATAGTAGAGTTTGTTAAAGTAGCTGCATGTCTAAATACAGAGATAAGATCTTCAATTGTGCTACTAGCTGCTTTTAGTTGTCAATCAGAACTTTTATTATAGTCGACTAATGCTTGCATTTATTTTATTAATAAAATTAACGGTAATTAGCTTATATAATTTCTTATAAAATATTAAAAAATACTCATCTCATTTAATCAGCAAGCATCTGAATATCGATTAACAATGATATTCAAAATTTTATATTTAAATAAAATAAGATTACATATATGCTGCATCAGATCTAATTAATAAAAATTTCGGATTTGTTGAGATTTGACAAAAAATATTCAAGCTCCAAGCTTTTCGATAAAGTGCATATAGAAAACTGTGATTCAAATTGCAGTGACATTAAATAATTATATTCTTTTGACCACTTTGTGAGTAAAATCGAATTTTTCGAAAATAAAATCTTCAAAGATTCTTCTCCTTTCTGTGAATAATATTCCAGAGTGTAGAGCTTTCCTTTAATTCTGATCTTATACATCAAAAAATCGCCAGTTTTGATATCATTGAAAGCCTGATTCAAATATTTTTCATCTAAAAAGTTGGAAGATAGTTCTTTAAATTTAAAGCAATGGTCTGCAGATGAATCTTCTATTCAAATAAAAGACTTATTTTTACGTGAAAAACATATTTTTGACCTTAATATTCTTGCAATTTTATGTGGATGCTCGAGAAAGATTGATGATTTGTCTGTAATTAGAGATTTATCTATATCAATACTAAATAATGTCCCAATTATTTGTATTTTTAAAATTAATAAGGTTTCTCTTATAAGTACAGTATTTAAATTTGAAGCGTCCCCTTTCAGTGATAATACAAATGAAAGAAAAGTAATTGAGCACTCTGGATCATAGACCAAAGAGTATTGGTGTGAGTCTATTTTAATTCATAAATGAGGAATAATTTGGTCCTTTGCAATATTTGATTTTCTTGATACCAATAAATTTTTATTCAAATATAAGCTTAAAATTTGACCTGAAGGAATTTTCATAGAAATTAAATAATCATGACTGTTTTTATTTAGCTGGATATTGATGATACAGCTTAATAAAGAAACTAAAGCAATTCCTGCAAAAATTTGATGTGATACCTTTCTATCTACAAACTTAAAACTCTTACTTTTGATAATATTGATCTTTTCTTTTTTATTTAGAAGAATCATAGAATTATCTGGACTATGCAGCATATCAAGAGCATTTTCTATATTTTCCTTCAATAAAAGCTTTGCGTTATTACTTGATTTTGTTTCTTCAAAAAGGAATTTAATCATGGCACAATTTTCTGCTAATGTTCTAAACTTGCTGCTTAGAGCAGTTTTAGCTGAGAAATTGGATTCATAAGTTGCGATATCCCTCATAAGCTCAATTTTATCACTTTTAGCTTTTTTAATGTTGTACTTAAGCTGGTCTGCAACAGTATCCTCTTTAATAAGTTTTAGTTCTTTTTGGAACGATTCTGCAGCCTTATCTCCTTTTAATTCAGAAGCTGGTCTCATAAAAAAGCGTTTTCTTTGGGTATCAGGAAAAAGCTGAAAAGATTTGGGTCGATTTTCATAAGGAGAAATCAAATGTCCGGATTTAGGCCTTTTCTTCGGAGAACTATAGTAGACTTGTTTTAAAGCTTCAATGCCTTTATTATCATTTTCTATTGTAGATTCATTATTTTCTGAAACTCTCCTAGACACAAGTCTCTTGAATTTTTTTAGTGAAAAATTTACTTTTACAACAGTCGGCATTGATGAAGGATTAGACATAATTTTCTAATAATAAATATTCTTAATTCTTACAGTAAATTATAGCTTATTAGTTTATTTTTATGATTATACCAATTAAGTATTAAAGTATAAGACTTCTGTCAATATTTATCATTAAAATAAATCCGATTTTTATTCAGTGTAACTCAATAAATGGCAATTTCTTTATCAATAAAAATTATAATTGAATCATTTGCTATAAATAATTATGCAAAGCTTATTTATTAGAAAGTGCGAGAGTGAAGAATTCTTTTGCCTTCCTCTTCATATTGTTGTTTTTTGATCCACATGTTTTTAAATGCTGCTAATGAAGAAAGAATTGAACCTCCAAGCCAGCAAGTTAATTTTCGCTCAGGTGGGACTGTAATCTTAATTTTCATTTCTTTTGGACTTAGTCTTCGAAGATCACTCATTAGCCTTTCACCAAACCCAGGCATCATTGTTGTTCCGCCTGCTAAATAAATCGACGAATATAGTGTTTTTCTGAGATCTATGTCAGCTTTTTGTATTGAATTTATTAAGCATTCTTGAACTCCCGCATACTCTAACCCTACTTTATCAGGCGAAAAAAGAATTTCAGCCGCCCGATATTTTTCTGCTCCTAAATTGATAGGTCTTCCATCAGGTAATAAATAAGTACTTGGATTTTTATTAGAATCATCCAAAAATTTGTCTTCACTGCTATAAATTGTAGCAACATAACAATTTTTTTCTTTTATTTGCTTTACTAGTTCAAATTCTGAAGAAGTATTAAAAATGTACCCAGATCTTCTTAAAAGCAGCTGCAAGTGTTCAGTGACATCGCGCCCTGCTAAATCAATACGAGTTGTTGCATGAGATAGCGAAAATCCATCATAAACAGGCACTACATGAGTAACCCCATCTCCACAATCCAAAACGACTCCAGTGGTCGCTGCACTTGCATATAAGCTTAAAACAGCTTGAGCAGCTATAAAAATACCAGGGACACTAAAAGTTTCAAAGAAAATTTCAGCTGCCCTTTCTCTATTTTGATAAGGATTTAAAGGAGCTTCTGTCAACAAAACTGGGTGATCTTGGGGCATTGTGCCTAATTGATTATAGATATAGCGCCAAATATTTTCCATATCTGTCCAATTTTCAACAATTCCATGCTCTAATGGGTATTTCAGCTTTAAAAGGCCTCGGGATTGCTCTGCTTCGGAGCCTACGAAATATTCAGGCTCATGCATGGAACCTGGCAACACTTTTTTATATTTTGGGCGACCTACATATGAAGGAAACACTAATGAAGGACGTTCTTCTCCTGCGAGACCAGCTTTTATTAAGCCAGAACCATTGTCTATAACTAAAGCTTGCTTAAAAATCACGTCATAAAAGGGTTCCACCATTTATATAAAATCTTAATATTTTATTAGAATTTTGCAGTTATTATGTGTTTTTCATTTGGATTTATTTTGAAATAAATAAATTTTTTTAAAAGGCTAGTTAACGATAATTTTAGTGGTCTTGAGGCAGCATATTTGGGATACCTTTCTCAATTGGATAAGTTCTATTGCAATTTGGGCATAACAGCTCACCAGTTTGTATTTCTACGTTAAACAAGATATCGAAAATTCTCTGAATTAGCTCTGAGTTCTGATGGTCAGCTTCAGTAATATTATCTGGCAGCTCATGGCCTAATCTAAGTGCAGCATTTACAAAAGCCAGCCAATCTAGCTTTCCAAGCATTCTAATCGTTAAATCGTGGTTGAATTGGGTTGTGCCTGGTGTGATTTCACCAGGATTAAGAGTTAAAGCTTGGTTTCTCCCTGAACACTCCTCAGAATTACACATAAGCAGGTTCAATGTCACTAGCCTCATTTTTATTATGGCTTACTGAGAATTTATTAAAAGCTAATAATCCAATCCTGAATCTTATTTATTCTTCACGTTCGGTTTGAGAAAGCTTGCCTACTGTGCAAAGAATTTGGTGGCGACCAACCCAGTCATTAGATTAGATTAGTAATTGTCGTTCGTCATCACAGCAATGGGCTGAGGATTTGTACCCCTGCATGCTTATCATCCAATGGATCCTGGCTGACACCCTTCCCTCTGCTATAGGAGAGTCTTACTCAACTGACTTGGACTTTCTGGCTCTGAAATTAGTAGATCTAATTCCCAGGCACACAATTATCAGTATTGATCTTAGCACTACCATCTCTTAGGCCTACTTGGGATATTGCGCCTCTTTATCGTCTTTCGCTGGCCAGACTCTTTCCAAGAATCACCGATGTAAAAATCCGTTTCCCAGAAAAATAATTGCTAACTCCCCCCCCCTCCGTGAGTGAACAAAAAAATTTTGTTCACTCACGGAGGGTTAATTTTTTTTTTTAAAAAAAAATTTATATATATAAATTTTATAAAAATTTTTTTTTCGAAATTCAAAAAAATCCTAATTCGCAAAAATTGGAAAGCAAATATTAATTTAATTTATAAAATTTATGTTTTAAAAGGCAATTCGTTTAAAATTAAACAGAATTAGCTCTAGATTTCATTATAATAATTATCATTTATATATCAAAAATTTTTTTCCATAAAAAAATTTTTCTATTAAAAAAATTTTTGTTCACTCACGGAGGGTGGGTTTTTGGGCAAAAAATAGCGATTTTTTTAACTCTCCCCCCCCTCCGTGAGTGAACAAAACCATTTGAAAAATCGGCATTTTTTGCCCAAAAACCCACCCTCCGTGAGTGAACAAAAATGTTTTTAATAGAAAAATTTTTTATGGAAAAAAATTTTTGATATATAAGTGATAATTAGCATATGAAATCTAGAGCTAATTCTGTTTAATTTTAAACAAATTGCGTTTTAAAACACATAAAATTTTATATAATTAAATTAATATTTGCTTTCCAATTTTTGCGAATTAGGATTTTTTTGAATTTCGAAAAAAAAATTTTATAAAATTTATATATAAATGTTTTTAAAAAAAAAAAAAATTAACCCCCCTCCGAGAGTGAACAAAATTTTTTTGTTCACTCACGGAGGGGGGGGAGTAATGGTTTTGTTCACTCTCGGAGGGGGGGGAGTAAGGATGCCGAACCTGTTTTTCAGCTTGGCTATATAATCTGGAATTTCCTTGCAGGTGTTGAGAAAATTGCTCCAAGAGGTAGAATGTTTATCTCCACCTTATTAATGTATATGCCTACCCGTCATAATAATACCTCATCAATGCTACTTTTCCAAGATCTTTCTGGAATTGGAAAACATTAGTCATATCAGCGTCTTCCATGACTTGGTCGTTATTTGACAAATACCATCCAAGGTCATGATCCCATCTTGTTGGGCAGTCCACGTATTTATACATTTGCCTATATTGCCACAAATCAGTATCATTCAAAGGTCTTGCGTGGCTGATGTTTTCAATAAGGTTGTCCATCTCAGCCACAAATGATAGGTGCATTAATTTTTTTTAATTTTATAAAAGATTTTAATTAAAAATTTATAACAATTTTTTATACTAAATGATAGGTGCATGCTCCATTCCAATAGACGTAGCTTTTGAGTGATTTGAGCTCCTCAGTTTCTTCAACAGCTTGATTTGCGAGAACTGAGGAATCATAGTCTTCCTTATTGATGGCTTCTACTTTTTCTCTTAGCTTAGATACAATTCCAGGGGTAACCAGGTGACTCCACTCATCCCAATTGATTTCGAAGTTATTTTTGCTTTGAAGCTCGTCTTTTGGAACACTTGATCCGTAATAATCGCACACAGCTCCTAAAGCTGAGACTGAAGATGCATCATCTGAAGTTTTCACTTTGTCGTTGAGCATTTTCATCCAGGCTTTGTAACGTAGTGGAGCTCCAGAGTTAGTTCTTCTCAGTGCTGCTCTTAATGCCATTTATTTATGTAAAGATTAGAGAATGAACTAGAATTTTAAAAAGTTTTATAGATATAAATTATAAATTTCTGTATAAATTACATTTGGGGAAGGAGAGTTTTTACGAGTAATCGAATCCTATCTCTTTTTGTGTTGGTTTCTATAGAAAGAGATGCACTTTTTCTTTTAAGAGCTTTTTCGTTTATTTGAAAAGATTCATTTTGGCTCTGAAAAGGCATATACACTCCATGCAGATTGATTTATGTTTTTTAGCGAGCAATCTCTATATCTTCTTTTGTCTAGAATTTTTATCATATTGAATAAATAACAATTATTTTATTTTTAAAAAACAATTAAAAATAATTTGGGAGTTTATTTATTTTCTTTTATTTTTCTAAAATTGATAGTTTCAGATTTATCAAAACTATCTTGCATATACGAAAGCAAGCTTGTGTCTGCTCGTCGATTTTTTTCTAAATTTCTTTCTTTATCTCTTTTCTGAGTCGTTTCATTCATAAAAGAGCTTGAAATCAATCTTGTTGGTCTATCATCAGGAACAAATGCAGTTCTTTCATGAAGATCTTCAGGAAATAGTTTTAAATCGATATCCTTGAATTTCTCACTTTCAACTTTATGACAATGCTCTGTAAATCTTGTCAAGGCCTCTGTGGTTATTTTTTCAAATTTAACGGGCTGAGACGGGTTGTGGAATTTATGGTGTGTTTTTCTATTAGGATGGTCTCCCAGCTCTGAGAATGTCTCATTTAGATAGCTTTGGACGGCTTCTAGATTTGTTTGTGGACGATGGATTAAAGGTAGATTTGGGGAGACACTTTTTAAATAAATTTTATTTTCTTGTTTTCTTTCTCTTGGAGACACACATTTTAATTCTTCAGTTTTGCCTTTAATAATGCCGAGAGGATTTTGTTCATATTCAAATTGAAGCTTAGATTTTGGCTGCTTTATTGCAATTAATGCTTTCCCTTTCATTTATATAATTTAGTATAATGCTTCTATTTATATTTTGGCATGTGGAAACTTAATCCTTTAAGAACTTCACATGTCAAAATGGACTTAGCACACTAGTACTGCTACAATGATTATATTTCTTTATTTATAATTAAGATAAAAAGCATCTCAAATGATAGATTTATAAAGAAATGGGAAATGTGCAAAAAATATAAACAGCGTGTTATATGGAGACAAATCTACTTATAAAAGCAACTTAATAAGATTATCACATAGAAAAACTCGAAGGAAGAGTTTTCCTTACTCATTTAAGGTCAAATAAAGCTCAAGTAAAAATAAAACTCAGCTTTCATTAAAACACAAAGTTTTTATATCAAATTGAATGCTATGAAATTTTGTTTTCATCAAAAACCAAAAATATCGTCCAAGAAGTCTAAGTCAAAAATCTAAAAATAATACTCATGATATGAGCTTATCAATAGAATATTCACTGGACTAGATGGAATCCAAATCCCATCAAATTTCCAAGATAAAATTCAATTTATTGATTATAAGAATTTAAATAAGTTATTATTGAAATACATATATTTTGATTAGTAAAATTACTTAATAATTTATAGGCGAAAATTTTGGAATTGTTGTTGATATTTTGGTTGAAATTTTATAATTGCCATTTATGATATAATAATTATTTTGTGATGATACTTGCGGGTGAAAATGAACAATGATTATTGCAAGATCTGACTATATATTTTATTATGATGAAAAGTACACGTCAGGCTTATTAGTGCTGATAGTTTCAATGCTGAATATATATTTATTAATCCAATTAATTCGCTACTTTATAAAATAGATATCTGAGAGAATACAAAAATCGCCTCTGCTCGCTTATGACCTTGAATAAGTTGCTGAGAACAAGAATTGATATGCCATAAATGGTTCTTTTAATTAAAAATTCATTGATTTCAAAATAAATATCTTTTAAATAATTAGCTGTATTCAGGCAAAAAACCTTAATATTTCTTGGAAGCAAGTTATCATTCTTATTGGAACTTAGAATCTATTTGGAAATCAGAAGAATACCTAAACACCACACAATATTGATGGAGAAAAGCTAAGAATTTTTTTTATAATTAAAGAAGACGCTGCAAGATTAGGGATTTTTCACTAGCTCTAAGGAGAGAAGTAGGTAAAGTTGCTTTGCTTAAATTTTATTATAGTTTGATATACTTCTAAATTTGATTCATCTCAACAAATATTCATGATATAAATATTATCTAATTTATGCTTTTTTGTAACAATTACTATTTACTGAAAAAAGAATATTAAGACATTAATGGCATAAATTAGATAATGAAATATTTGGCAGCTTACGCTCTAGCTTGGCTTGGTGGAACTTCACACCCAACAGTTGAGAAACTCCAAGAAATCATTGAAGCTGCAGGATCTGATTTCGATAAGGCTAAAGCTTCCAAGTTGGTCGAAGATCTTAAAGACAAATCATTAGAAGAAGTTGTGGCTCAAGGCACAGCAAAACTTGGGTCTGTTTCTTTATCAGCAGGTGGAGCCGCTGCAACCACAACAACTACAGATGCTGGAAAGGCTAAAGAAGAGCCTAAGAAGGAAGAAGAAAAGGAAGAAAAAGAGGAAGACATTGAAGGAGCTATGGACTTATTTGGAGGTGACGAGTGGTAATAGTTTTAAGCAATTCTTTCCAATATTAGACTTTACTGTGTTATTTAGGAGCTAATCTTAATTTCTGCGAATTTCATGGAGTGAACAGTTTTTTCTAGGCGAATTTTTAGGTTATTATAAAATTTTTAATTAAATGTGCTCTGTTGCTTATTAAAATTTATTATTTTTTATTTAATATAGCATAATATAATTCTAACTGAGGTGAAAAATTCAATAATTTGAGTACACTATCAAAAATACTAATTAATTAATGCAAAATTAAAACTAACAAAATGGGCAGTTAGATTCCAAAAATACTCCACAGCTCAGGCACTTTTCCAAATGAACTTTTGTGTGTGTCTTATCCAGATAATCCTGCGCGACATCAATTTCTCTGTTTAAATCATAAATTGCTTTCTCCATGCATTTTTGCTGGGTATCAAGCTGGTTGGCGTTCTGCAGAATTTCTCTATTAAGGATTTTCATAGAAGTAATATACTCAGTCAGATACTCAATTTCATACTCTAAGCAGCTATTGATATTTCTTTGGACTTCTTCATTAGCATTTTCAAGCAAAGATACTTCATAGTTTAAATCGTCCAATACCCGCTTTGCTTGCTCTTCTTCTCTTTCTAAAATATCAATTTCTTTTTCGGTTGTCAAGCAGTTTAGCTCGACTTCAGATTTGCATTTAAGGATTGCTTCAAGATCTTTAGCATCCCGCCTTTCAATGTCATTCATTTTTAATATTACAAATCATGATATTTAAGAAAATAGTATAAGTATAAACGAAATATTATTATAAATAAAATCAATTTACTAATTCCATCAACTGTATGCTAGAGAGCAAAAAGCATTGCTTGCAAACGGAGGAAGAGGTTAATTTTTTATTATATAAAAGATTTAATTTTAAATTTTGATTAGTAAATAATTGAATGAAAATCTAATTAATTGATAATATTTATTCTATAGAACGTAAGCTGTTTAAAATTTAATAAATAGCTGGGTTTTTTATCATAATCATTACTCATTATTTATCAAATTATTTTTGTAAAAATATTGAATCAAATTTTCTAATGGTTTTTGCTCTCTAACCAAATAGATGTGAGTAATATATAAAAGCTTGCTAATTTATTTGCAATATTGAAATCAGATTTTCAATATAATTTTCTAACTCCACCTCTGTGAGCTTGCAAAAATATTTGCTCATTGAGATGGTTTATTTTTTTTATAAGTTTAATATTAAAATTATTTTTCCAAATTCACAAAAAAAAATTATCAATAAATTGAGGATAGTTAATTTATAAAATTTATGGCTTATAGTGCAAACTTTTTAAAATTTAATTGAATTAGTTTGAGATTTCCTTATAATAATCACTTATATATAAATATGCTTATAAAAATCTTTGCTCGTCTATAGAGGGTCAAAAAATAGAATTTCTCAAATGGTTTTGCTCGCTCACAAAAGGAGGGACTAAACAAAACTTTCTTATTTTAATAAAGATAATGTTTAAAAACCATTTATATCGCTTCTCGTTCGTGGTAATAATTTAATGGGGAAGAAACAATCAAAGGATCAGTCCATGGAGGCTCCTCCTGAACCAGACAATCGCGTTGTCCTTACAAGAGGATTCGGTCCCAAATACCAAGAAGCAGCTGCTAAGTGGCATGAACTGCGAACAAAACCATTAGAGCAACAAATGCCTCGCCCAATCCATAGTTCTGGCTACTGGAGAGATCTCCCACAAATGCAGAGTTGGTTTGCATGGATTAAGTAGAGTTAATAATCCCACTGGAATAATTTTGGTTTTTTCTAATTTTGAATATTTTTTGTCATAGTTTTTTCCCCTCCGGGTTATGATACTAAAATCATTAAAGCAATTTTTCTTGATTTTTAATTTAAAGGCCAATTAAAAAGACCGAAATTTACCTCAGCAGGATAAATTCAGCTTGACCCATTTGTATGGGGTATGATATGGTTTCAAGTGTTCCGCAAGCTTCCATTCACAAATCCAATGGTTAGAGTGATGTTCTTTGTAATAGGTTTAGACTGTTGGAGAGCAAGACAAGACTACTGGACCATTCTGATGCTAAAAATAAAAACCCTATTTGGTATGCCTTGCCACAAAGTCATAAAAATATTTTTTTAAAAAATAATTATTTTTATATTAAAAATACTTATTGCAATTTTAGTATTTTCCATATAAAATTAGCCTATTTTTCAATCGTAATAGTTACTTTATATTAAATCAAATAATATAATTACACCAATACGTTTTTTGTTCTTCCCAATTCTGAGCCAGGACGACTTAAATGAGATCAGACAATTCGATTTGATGTATCATTACTTGTTTAAGAGAAGACCTGCAAGAATGCCAAACTACACTGACGAATGGGAAGATTGGTATGAAATGAATAAGCCAGCTTATAGAGTTCCAGTCCCACACGAATACTCATTAGACAGCTGGATGAGATTCTTCGCCTTGAACCGCAAGAAGTACGGTCTCAGAGACACTCAATGGCATGGTGAATGGGAGCAAGAAATGTGCTTGAATATGGATTTGCACGCTCCTCATGCCGATCACTGGTTAGAAGTTCATTAAGTAATCCAGTTAACCAATCTAAGTGTTTAATTAGTAAAATGAATGATGAAAATTCAAATTCTGCCCTAGATCAGCTGATAAAGCTGCGGCAACAAGCTGAAAAAGTTTTGAAAATCAAAGAAAGTAAACTCCCTGAGCTGCAGATTGAGGAAAAAGATAGAGATATTGCAAACTTAAAAGCTGCGTTAAAAGCTGCACAAAAAAAGCTGCAGACACAAGAAGAACAGCACGTAAGGATGATAAATGCATTGAGGAATGAAATTGAAAGCAAAGATAACGATTTAGAAAAATTGAATAAAGGTTTTGCAGTTTTAGATGCAGAAAAGCAGAGGATGCAGAGAGACTTGTATCAGGCACAAAAGTCGATATCTGATTTAATTGCAGAAAAACAAGAGACTATAAGAAGCCATTTGCAGGAATTGGCTGATTTAAAACTGAAGCATGAACAGGAGTTATATATTTTTAGGAAAATGAAAAGGTAATTTAAATATAAGATAAATAATCTATTTAAGGGTATATTCTATCAAATATGCAGGAGCAGCTTTTGATAAGTCTTCAAGGCAATAAATATTTCCGTTTATTCTACGCAAGCTCCCAGAAGAAATGAGGGCAATAACAATTTGTCGGGTCCCTTTTGTAGGGATTTTATATTTTTGGGAATATAGATCATCTGCACATCTCAGGCTGGAAGAAAATATCATTGAGTCTTGGTCATTCATATATGTAATAAATCCTTGAGGATTTTTGTAAAGTTTTTCTAATTTGGTGGGTGTGCCTGGGTGAAACATTAACGTTGTCTTTGTGTATTCTATGCTGATTCGTCATAATTAAATGCTATTTATTTATATTAAATATTTTACTAATAATCAAATAAAATCAGTATAATCCTCTGCAAGACAAATTAAAATCAATTTCTTCTTTCAGCTGCTTTTGTAAAGAAAAGGTAAAAATTTTTGTCGCATTTTTTACCTCACAATTTTCTTTTAAAAACAGCTGACAAATTAAATAATATTCTCCTCCTTTTTGGGATAGCTCATGGATTATTGGAATTGAGGCTTCTGATGTAAGAATAGGCCTTGGAGGAGTTTGTGCATATAATAGCAGCTTATTGAAGTCTGCATTTGGGTCTAATTTCATGCTAGGGAATTTTAGTCCTCTATCCGCTGCAAATGTGGTGCCAAGATTCTGCTCGTTTTCAGTCAAAAAGCTTTCTCTACTTTCTCTCCCTGAAGATATTGACGGAAGATCATCAAGCTGCTTCAGCTCACTATCAATACTAGACACACTTTTATCTGGCTCAAAAAAGCTTTGTTTTTTATATTTTTCTAGCAATGTAGACACATATTCATGAGGAGGCGAAGTCGCTTGGTCAATATACCTTGGCAAATTTGTGTTGATTTTTATTTTTCTATTAACATTTTCACTTCCTTTAAATGTCTCTAAATCAGTCTGCAATTTAACTGATTTTTTCTTTGAAGAATGATGGCGGTGGTGATGGTGCTTACAACAGTGGGATTTTCTTCTTTTATTTTCATAATTCGGGATATCTTCTAATATTTTTCTTTCGCTTGATTCAGTCCTTCCTTTCCTTTGCTTTGTATCTTCATGTGAAATTCTTAGATCTTCATTCATTTTCAAAGGGTGTTTAGGTGGCAGATTTTTTTCTCTATATCGATGTGAGTCAGATTTCATGTTTTCCATCATAGTATTATAAATCCTATCAAGATCTTTTGACATTGCTGAAGAGTCAGTTTCATAAGTTGGCTGAAACAGATTTCCAGGCCTAATGAGTTCTCTTGTTTCTTCTTCTAGTTTCAATAGTTTTTCTTGAATTTCAATATCCTCTTCATCTTTTTGTGGCTTGTAGTCCTGGTTTATAACCATAACAGTATCTGATTTATTTTGCGTAATATCTGAAATATCAGTTTCTAATTGCTGAGAAAAAGTATGTGACAAATTTTTCTTAGGTGTAATATTTTCAAATAATTTTCTGTCTAAAGGTGACTGCTCATACTGGAAGTTTCCTTCAGAAATCATACTTTTATCAGTTAAATTTGGGAATGGGCTCATATTGGTACCGCTGAAACTTCTTAAATGGTCAGGCTGAAGAGGTAAAAACGCTGAAGACCCTACTCTTGAAGCATTTTCTGCTGGAAATGGAGAGTTAAGATTAGACGTCAACATATGTTTTTGGTTCTCCGGAGAGCTCGTAAATTTTAAGTTTGACCCTTTAAATCCTTCATTATGAATAGATTCACTATAAGGTGACATATTGCTAGCCAAAGAGTTTCTGGGTGTTCTTTTCTCAAACATCGCAAAGTCAGCTGACCCCTGGGCTGAGTGTGTTAGGGAACTTCTCATTGACGGAAAATGAGGATTTCTCGCTCTAGCATCCCAGGACCCTCCAGGTGATGGAGAAAGTGTCAAATTGTCTTGAGAAGCTATCGACGATTTAATAGAGTGCTGTCCTTTAATAAAAGACGTAGGAGTTACTTCAAACGAAATTTCTTGCTCATCAATTGCTCGTTTTTTTTCTTCTGTAGTTACTGCAACTCCATTAATTTCTTGTAACGTGTTTAAAAATGAACAAATAAACATTAGCCGATGCTGAGGCTTAAAAGGACAACCTTTTAAATCTATAATAACCAGTTTTGAGCACTGCTTTAGATGGGTCAAAGCAAGAACTGGGTCATCAAGTTCATTGTAGCTTGCATTTAATAGCTGAAGCTCAGTAGAAGAGGAAATAAAGCTTAAGTTTGGGACTTTATTGTGAGAAATGTCGAGCGTAATGAGGGAAGAAAGCTTTGGAATTTCTGTTAAACAGTTGTGAGAGATGTAGAGCTCAGTAAGAGTTTCAGGTAAAAATTGAATATCGGTTAAAGAGTTGTGGGAGAGATCGAGGATTTGGAGGTTTTGAAGGGCTGGGAATTTTGAGATGTGGTTGTATTTGAGAGAAAGGACAGACAAGTTTTTTAATGTGCCCCACTCTTCAGTTAACTCAATAAAGTCATTTCCATCTGCATATATTTCTTTAACCTCTACCAAATTTGAAACTCCATATATACATCCCAAGCTATTTTCCCTCACCGACAGCACATTCAGCATCGGCATAACTTCGGTAAACTCCAAAACTTTCAGCTTATTCGCATCCAAGCACAAAGTCCCAAGCTTTTTCATGCCAAACCCAAAGGAAATTTCAGTAAAATCATTTGAAGAATTCCACAATTCTTCTAGATTTCTCAATTCCTTCAGCATATTCACAAGACTTTCATCCCTTAAATGGTTATGTGACAAATCCAGCTTCGTTAATTCTTCTAAATTTCTAATTTGGCTTATTTGGTCGTCTCCTACATAATTATTCGCTATGTTCAGCTCAGAAAGTTCTATACAGTTTGAGATCCCATCTAATGAAATCAGTCTGTTATCAGAGAGGTCTAGCACTTTTAAATGAGGAACAAGCTCATGAAGAGTCCCTACAAAGGCAATCCGATTGTGGTTTAAAAATAAATATTTCAATGAATTTGGCAGTTTGTTTAGCGCTGTTAAATTATTATTTTCTGCACGAAGCTCTTGGAGGTGCAGCTGGGCTTGTAAGTCAGGCAGCATTGAGAGGCCTTGGTTAGAAATATCAAGAATTGTGCCCTTTTCAAAAGAGTCCGCTTTTTGCATTTAAATTTAATTGAAGTTTGGTAGTAGATGAAAACATATAGAAATTTTGGGGAATTAGGACAATAATTGTATGGATTTATTAGTATTCTTTAAAAAGAAGAGGAATTATATTTTTAATTATGGAAATAACTGCAAATTTCATTGAAGAAGTGTCTACGTCAAGCACCCCTAATGTGCTGCTTATACCGCAAATTAAAGCTGATATAAAGAAATCGATTGGAAATGTTGATAATCGTGACTGCCAAAATGAGCTGAATATTCTGTCAAGTTTTTATATCCAGTTAATTGAATTTGGGAAAAATCGCTTATTTTTGGGATTTGAAAGAATAGTTCCTCTGCTTCAGATTGGGCATTCACTTATAGCAGCAAGCTGCTATCAACAAATTTTAGGGAATTTTCCGACAGTTGAAGAACTTTTTACTCTTTTGACGAAGCAAATAGTGGAATCAAGATATAATTTGGATGAGCTTTTTTACATCCACTGTTAACAGAAATTCGAATTTAGAGAGTCAAAGATATATCCAATATGGAGTCGAATTTCTGTTAATAGTGGATAAAGCTCTCTATCCATACTCCAAGCCAAAAAAGGCAAATAATTGAATTTTTTACAGAAACATTTTTTAAACATTTCAGACTTTATACCCATGTGTTTGGAAACAAACAAAAATCAGAAACTTTATATAATCCTTTATTTCTTATAGTCATCATTCTATCTAAATCTCTTACTATTATCCATAAAAATCACTATTTATTATCTATTTAAAAAATTTTAAAAATTTTATAAAAGAATACATAAATGTATCGATTGATTCTCCATTACCAAGCCTCCCTCTCAGTATGGCTGTACAAAGACTTAAGCACAACGAAGTAAAACAAGACGACAATTTCTCTCTAGACTCCATATCAAGAAGTGCAAGTGTCCAAAAATCAGGACGAATCAGCAGACCTTCCTCCAGAAAAGGCAGTTTCTCAAGCCCAAAAAACCTTCACAAAGAAGAAGAAGATTTAAACGAAGCCGTCTCTCCTTTCCCATCTGAGTCCACTGACCCTCTCCAAACTAAACTTGATTTAACTGTCAGAAAATACCAAGACTCTATGCAAGAAGAGTTCGAGAAACACCAACAAATAATTGATACCCACTATGAAGAAGTTAAGAAAAAAATAGGAAAATAATTAAGTTAACATGCAGTTATGTCTCAAATAGATGAATTTTGTCATCTATCAGCCAAAAATCGTGATCTTCAGACCGCTCTGGGGAATTGTAATTTGGCTTTAAAATTTTTTTCCTGGAAATTATAGGCTTTTTGATAAACCTTGAATTATCTCTTAAAAAGGAATCCATCATGTGTCCATAATAGTTATAGCTGCCAGGGTAGTTTTTTGTCTGCTTATGGGATGGTGGGCTTTTTGATAAAAATTTTATTTTCTTACTCTTTTTGCGGACGTGAGTAGGACTTGTCCCATAATTTGGGCCAAATTTATAATGTTTTTCTGTGTTTGAAAGTCTTGCTAAATAGTTGTCAATTGAATAGTCAGGGATATTAACTTCATCAAGGGACCTATTATGGTAGTTATATAAAAACCCAGCCAAATGTTTGCATGACTCCGAGTACCTCGGGGCTAAATATTTCTGCAGTTCCATCTTGGTCATATCTTTATAAATTCCATAAAACTGCCTTCCCCAAGAGTCGTCATGCAAATTATACCCCCTGATAAAAAAGAGTAGCTTAGCTTGTAGAAGCTCTATTAATTTTTCTGTTAATTTCGCATAATGCATTTCTTGTGCTCTTGTAGAGAATCCACTATAAACTGACATTATTTTAATTTATTATCTTTTAATATGAGATAGCTTCAAAATTTTGGCACTGTCTGAGGTAATTGATGAGGATCTTGCTATATCGCTTATACGTCCTAATAGATCGCTATGGCCAACAGCATACTGACCCAAATATATATGATATACATAAAAATGGAAACCAAACCGTAACTGGTCTCTTGACGCAATTTTCTCAACCTTATGGCGAGAAACCAGATGAGATTTAGGTTTGATATGGGCTTGTGTATATCTAGGCAGGTTTTGCCTTAGTTTCTGTGGTTGGAAAGAGTTAGCCTGGCAATATCCTTCGGGACACATAGGTGAAACTCACCGCAATACCAGGGATTGCAGCCTGGGCCTAAGGATTAAGTATTGTAATTGCCCGAGGATGGCGCAAGATAGCGCCATCCTCGGGCAATTACTATAGCTGCTGAGGGCAGGCACCCAGCACTCGTTAGACTCCGGATTTTTCCTGGATCAAAGCTACTCATCAAATCGCCCGATGCAGGGTCACAGAAGTTCAGCCTTCAAGGCGATGAGGAGACGTTCTCAGTGAGCAATACTCCAGGGATCCCATGGTATCAAGGGCTGGAGAAGTATCAATGTGAGGTCGATGCTTTTCTTGCCTGCGGAGCTGTCTCAACCGATCAAGTGTCCAACAGGGAACATCGCAAAGCGGACAACCCTTGTATTAACACATCTAGTGGGGGCTGGGTACATAGTGCCCAAGACCAAAATTAAATAATAAATTCAATTATGGAGAAATGACGAGGAATTCTCCAGCAAACCGACTCATAGAAGGTTGGAGAACTGAAGAATCAATTGACCTTGATGCAATTGAGCATTAAGAGCAATTTCCTGCTGTCAATCTTCCAGACAATGGAAAGCATATGTCCGATATTGATATTTTTGACCAGCTTCCATATATGAAGAAATTGTAGTTAAATCAAACCATTTTTATGAAGAAAATGCTCAGAATAGAAAGAAAAAGGTTGAATGAAGAGCTCTAAGTGTGCTTGAACTTAGAGAATATATAGGCTTGATCATCATTATGGGAATTGATCAGAAACCATAATTCAGAATGCATTGGCAGACACATATTATTGGAGCAGCAATCTAATCAAAAATACGATGAGCGTTGATAGGTTCATGCCATCAATAAAAATATCTTCAAATTGAAGAAAAGGATAAAAACGATAAACTTTCAAGGATTAAATACTTGTCAAATTTAATTCGAGAGTGCTCACTACAATTTTATATACCAAGAAAAGATCTGCCTATTGATGAATCAATGATCGCATTTAAAGGAAGGCATTCGTTAAAACAATATTTGCTAATGAAACCTACAAAAATCTCATTGAAGCATTCCGATAGAAAGGTAGACTATCTTGATTTTCGATTGTCAATTGCACCTAACGCAATTCGAAAATAAGCAAAGGCAAAACGCTGAAGATAAGGAAATTGATCGTGCACCCTACCAGAAGCATGAAATTAATTTGTATGGAAAAAAATCAAGGTGTACACTATGCTCATCGCGCTTTAAAGATTCAAACACCATCTATATGTGCTCTGTTTGCAAAATGCCATTGCATAAAGCTTGCTTTAGCCCTTATCATAGCCCTAATAATTAAAGAATCTATTTAATAATTTAATGAATCAATGAATTTGAGAAAATAATGCATAAACTTGTTGTTTTTAGACTTTAGATAAGAGTGTAAGGAAATCCTTTGGATCTTGATAAAAATTTCCCCCCTGAAAGGGTTAAGGGTCCTTAGGGACTGCGTAACCAATACATCGAGTGCCCATCTGCTAATTTAATTTTAAGACAAAAAATATTACCCAAGCACTTGCCTTATTAGATTCGGCGTCTCTTTGCCATTTTATTTTTGATTGCACATCAAAAAATTGACACGCAAAATTTATTTTAAAAAATGCCAATAATGGCCTATTAAAATGCAAGAGCTATATCAGGAGACTTGCTTCTTGACTTGCTTCGTGTTAATCAACCTCAATTAATAAATACCTGATAATTGGATATCTTTAGTGTGGATTGGAGGAAGTTCAGTAGATCCTTGACGGTTTTCAAGCTTTAAGGGCGAGCTGAGAGGCGAAAGGCTTCTCTCTATTGTTTTGCTGAGGGTGAATTTTGGTGTTTCTTGCTTTGTTAACTCGGTGTAATTGCGAATGTTAGGCCTAAATTTAAGGGGAGCTTCTAAAGTTTCTATTAGTTCGACACAGCTAGATGTAAATTTTGGAGGGTAATGTTTGCGCTCTTCAAGTTTGGCCATGCAGATTAAAGTATTTTTGCATTTTGTCGGCCATAAATAAAATGGCATTCGGTTTGAGTGAAATTAGCTCCACTAATTTTCTCTCCCTCAATCAATTTTATTTATGGGGTTAGGTGTTCTTCTGAGAACTTCTGTACAGCAATAGCAGTTTAACTCTGGTAGATAAGCCGAGGCACTGCTCCAAGTACATCAAGAGGCTCGAAGTTTTACCTCTCAGCACACCCGAGGAATGAACCTTAGGCGGAGCACGCGCAGGAGCTAAGTTAAGGAGAGCGAGTAACGCAGCCCGTCGAAGCCAGCACGCTTATGGACCCATGTCCTGGTGCAATAAAATGGATCGATCCAGAGGTTCATCGGCCCGACACGTGAATAAAAATGGTGGCAGCTCTGGAAGCGGCTACCCCGTAGTGGACGTTAAACGTTATAAATAATTAATTAAGTAAGCATTTTGTCGACCATTCTGGCTCAATGGATTCTCCTTTGTAAGATGAACTGATAAAATATTGTAGGTCGCCTATTAGACTTTCTGTTAGCTTGTTGTATTTAGTTTCTTGATTGCGAGTACTGAAACCTCCATATACTGCCATTTGTAAATTTTATAAATTTAAAGAGTCAATAGCATATTAGGGTACAAATTATAATTAAACATTATTCATATACTAAATATAGATGAATTTTTAAGGAAAATAATAAAAATTAATGGAAAATCTGCGTTACTAGGATTTTAAGATACTGATTAGCACAGCATAAATTTAATCTCCAGAAAATGAAATATCTGGAATATCCATATTCTTCGCCACTTTTTTGACATCTAACGAATACTTACTAATCAATGGCAAGCTTGATACTGATTTCGTTGGCAATGACTTAACCCTCATTAGCTCATTTTCTTTATCTTCTTCATCAATCATGTCATTTAATATATCTTCAATATCATGTATTACTTCTGTATTTGCTCGAATCTGTTTAGATAACCCATCAATTTTTTCTTCTAATTTTTTTTGCACCTTTTCAATGTTTTCCTCTTCATTTTCCCTGACCTCTTCAAATTTGTCCATTTCTTTTTCAATCATCACTTTAAATTCTTTTGCAGTCATTTTTTTGATATTTCCGTCTTTATTAGCTTTCATCAGAACTTTCATTTCGGCTATAGAGTGTTTTGTTTTTTTGTCTTTTTCTTTAGCCATTTCTTCCATTTCAAACCAAATGGAAGGGAAACTGTCTCTTAATTTTTCGATGACTGTTTTCATCATTACAAGCAAATTGCATTCAATAGCGGCAATTACTGTATGGACTCTTTTGGTTTTTTGGAATATTTCTATATCTCCGAAATAATGGCCTTTTGTTAAAACACGGAATACTGTGTTTTCGTCCCCAAACACGAAGTTTATCCTGCCTCGGACTATAAAGAAAATGTCGTTAGATGGCTCTCCTTCGCAGTAGACAGTTTCAGAAACTGATGCAAATAAAGGCTGAAGAAAAGGGATGATGGAATAAATAAATCTTTGGTCTCTGTTTTGAAAAAATGAAAAAAGGGTATATGCACCGTTATGCATATTTGTTGCAACTTCGTATTTAAGCTGCTTTGGAAGCTCGTCCATGAGTGATTCTTTTTCTTCAACTGTGAATGCTAGCTCACCCTGTTTAATAACAATTTTTTTTTAATAGCAATCAGACTCAATATATCTTATCATATTTTTAAATTTCTAATAATCATAATGTTTTAAAAGATTATAAGGGAATTACTCCCGCCTTCTAAGAGGTAGTCCTAATTTTCATTATAAATAGAGAATCCAGAACTACTTTTAGTATTTAAATTTTTTAAAATGTAGATAAAACATTATAGGGTTTGATCTTGACTATGAAGAGGATAAGCGTTCTGTTTTAATTCTGATGCTTTTCTGCATTTTTCGCTTTATATTTTTGTTTAGTGACGTTTCGTTTGAAAATTCATCAACGAGGGCTAATTTTTGATCCATTTGGTTCTTTTTTATATCAATTTGAGAAAACATTGATGACAAGGAGCTGATGTTAAAAGATACGAAATAGAGAGCAGCTATCATTCAGAACATTGCCAGGACTTTTTCAGTGTTTGTTCTTGCAGAAATATCTCCGTATCCAATAGTAGTTAAAGTAGTTAGTGCCCAGTAAAGAGAAGTTACATAAAGAGTAGATGTATCGCTATCTATATAGCCGCATCGAACAACCCACGTGTCATAATGATAATGGGCTAGTCTTGAAGTGAGGTGCCAAAAACATGCCATTGCATGAATTCATACCAATATCCTTGATATTGTGCTTAAAAATCGTGTTCCACTATGGTTTATATTCAAATAAGATTGAATTCTACTTACTTCTTCCTAACTTCCTCCCTCAAAGATATCGGTGATCTTATTATTAAGAAAGCTTTCTTTGTGAGTCTGGCCAAAACGATTTTTAATATATAAGCGATGATTATGATAATAATCTCAAGTTAGTTTTTCAGACAGCAAGCATTTAAAACAAAATTTATGAGTTAATTTAAACTTTGACTTTTGAAAATTAAATTTTTGATATGCCAAAATAAACTCTATAGCATGAAAAATTTTGTTTTAAAAAATAATCTCTTTTTATCTCATAACTGCTAAATTTTCTTTTTAAGTTTTTTTGCATTTTAATCAATTTAATAAATTATATTTTATAATGCACATGCTTAATTTATAATGCGTAATTAATAATTGATGTGAAATGATAAAAAAATAAATTTTTCTAAAATTTTCTCGCTTTAGAGCAAGGAGTTAAAATTGAATTTGGATTGCTTATTTTAAATGTGTTCAGCAGTCTTGAAAGCCTGAACAGGTTTGGCAAAGAATTTAATCTTAAGATCCTGACAAATCTATTGTACCCAAGTTGGTATCCATGAGAATTTCCATTAAATACAGGAATAAGTCCCATAGGGATGCAAGCAACTACATCAAGAATCAGCCAGCCCTTCAAATAATTTTTGAAAATAGCCTTTCTCTCAGTCACTAAAATTCCATCCACATCGTAAAACGCTGTATTAAGAGTTCATACAATATCAATTATAAAACAAATATTAACAAGTACATCAAAAATAAACCATCCGTCAAATTCATGCGGATCAAGAAAAGAGACCACATATGGGCCAACAATTGCTATTTAGTTTACTTATAGAGAGTTATTCTGCAGACCTATAAGTCACTACTCACCTCCCCACAGCGTTCCACCGCTTGCTTGTCACTCCGGGATGGCCATTCGCTACGAATAAGGGCTTACACTCGTTATCCAAGAGTTAAGGCTCTGAATCGCCATGTTGTAGAGTTCTTGACATAGATGGAGCCCAGTGCTTAGGACCCAACGCCTGGTATCGTGCCAGGAATTTCGTCCGACTGGCAAATCACAACTCCAATGAGCCATCTTTGCACAGGGTAAGACCTTGATCTGTATGAGGGCATGGGTCAGCTAGTTCGATATTACAATCCACTAAATCAAGTAAAACCCGGCCAAAATGCATGCTCTCCCTTCCAAAAGGTCCCGCTTTATTAATAAATCTCCTGGCTATTGATGTTAAGCGCTAAGGTTGGCTCGCCAAACCATTTTTTTGTATACCCACAATTGCAGTATACAAAATTAATAAGCCAATAAAAAAACCATACCAAATTTTTATGCAATTATCTGGATGATAAATTCCATATGGTAGGTCTTCCCGAATACTTTGGGTAACACTCATATTTAACTTTGCTTTCTTTTTAAAGTATCCTTCTATATCTTGGTTGGTCAGTGTAGACGATTGATCCATCCCAGGCTTAAGCCTTGGCCCTGCCAGAAAGTTTTTTAGCCTGATGCTCATTATTACCTTGCTTTTTGCTCTTTTTCATACTTCTCTATATTTTGAATCTTTCGCTGAGTAAGGGGCAATTATATATTCACTTGGCTCAGTTGAAATTGTTTTTAAATAAGTCTGAGGACTTTTAGGGTTAAATTCAAATTCATTTGGAGGAGTTTGACTAGGAGAGTCAAGTATTTCTGGCAAAATCCTTTTGCTGTCACGTTCTTTTAAAAGTTTTAAAAGGCTCTATATGAAACTTACCATTTCTCAAATTTTATTTAGAAGACTTATAAATCTTTTTTTATGTCAAAAGAGAAAATGTATTTCCTATTTAGTCTAGAGCTCTCCCTATAAAACGATCAAGAGAATCAAAAAAGCTGCTATCTTTTATAGAAGAGGAAGAAGAAGGTGAAGAATCTAAATGTCCTAAGCGGCATTTTGGAAAAAATCCAGAAGTCGAAACAAATTTTATTTCTGATCAAGAACGAGAAATCATGGAAAAAAGACAAAGGGAAGCCTTAGCTGCACAATATGAAGAAGAACAGAAAAAAATTCTGGACGAGCTTATAGAGCTTTCTTTTTCTTTCTGGGATGGGACGAACAATAAATACAGCTTGAAAACCAAAAAGGAGACCTCTATAAGCCACTTCTTAGAGATTGCTGTAGAAATCCTTAAAAAAGATTTCCCAGAAATAAGGCAGCTGCATTCGTCAGCTTTTATATATGTGAAAGAAGATATCATTATTCCGTATGATTATACATTTTATGACCTTATTATAAATGATGCAAAAGGAAGGAACGGAAGCTTGTTTACTTTGACAAAAAAACAGGATTTCGATAAAGACGAAGGCTATGTCGCAAAAATACTTGAAAGAAAATGGTATGAAAAAAACAAGCATATATTCCCTGCAAATAGGTGGGAAATATATGACCCACTTAAAAATAACTAGTATTTATGAAAAATTAATTATCTTTTTCTTTCCCAAAACCATTTGTAGACTTGTCCATCTTCGTCGACTAATTTTCGCTTTCCTTTTTTCATTAATTCCTTCTTTTTTTCTATCTTGTGGAGTTTGTCCTTTAGAATTTCTTCTTCTTCCAAAATTGTGTTGAATTTATTATACCCTTCTTCATTATCATTATTTATTTCTGGGATTTCCATTGATTCTAGCTGTTCTTTAGTTAATCTATTCCCTTTACGGTCTAATAAAGCTGAATCTGTATTAAAATACTCAGCTGGCTGCAATGCTTTTGCTTCTTCTGAAGTTTTGACAAAAATCATATGTGTATTTGGCTTTTCTGCGTCTACCAAATGCAGCTGACTTTTTAATTGTTCATGTGTGCTCTGCTTGGCTTGGACTTTCATATTCATCAAGTTGCTGTCCTGAGTTTTTTGTTTTTTTAGGAGTTCAGGCTCGTCTTCTTCTTCGTCCTGCAAATGTTTTCCATTGTGGAAGCCACTTTTGATCATTTTAAAGTAAAATTCATCAGGGTTTCTGAAATATGCTTTGTCACGGAGTATGTTTAATTTGTCTTCTTTTTCGTGGTAGTCCTTTGCTCTGAGTTTGTAATCTTGATGCTTTTCAAGCATTCCTAAATGTTTTCTTCTGGAAGGCTGAGATCTTTCTCTGTATTTTCTTTTAGGGATCGCATTCTTCCAGGTTGACATTTAATGATTTTACTATTAATTTTGGCTTATTATTGATAATAAGCTAAAATAAGCTTTGATTATTTAATAGCTGGATCAATTGTTATATAAAATAAGGATAATTGCCTAGAATCCTGCGTTTAGCTATATTAAATGAGTATAATAAATATCTATTAAAAATCATAAATATCTCTTTTTGGCTTCTTTAAGGTCTCACTTGCATCTGGGATTAATTTTTTGGTTTCTTCATACTGAGGTGCTGCTCTGGCTGACCCTCTTCTTTCACTTCTCACTGACACAAATGACGCTTTCTGCTCTTCTAAACCTCCTGTTGCGATCCTCTGAAAATATCCTGCATTACTTGCAAAAGAAGGACTGACCCCTTTTCTTTCTTTTTCAGCCCTAACTAATTTTTTATTATAGTTATTTTCAATAAATTCTCCTTTATATAATCCTACTAATAAAATTATTCATTTTCCTTATAAAAATATACATTTTTTAATCAGCGCTTGTCCTTCTTTAAGTTTCTCTTTATCATATTTATCCCCAAAACTGAATTGTGACATTCCAAGACTTGCCATTATTTTTGTATGAATATTAAAGAAATTCATTAAACAGAACACTAAAAGTAATAAAGGCACATACATTGCAAATCCTGACCCGAAAATTGGGATTAAATTGATGTTTTTCATAACTTTATTGAACTGGGTATCTGTAACTTTAATAAGAAGCAAAAAATTATAGCTGAGAGGAGCTACAAGCCTAGCCATAAACGTAGCACATCATAATAAATTTGGAGGATCTGTAAGCCTTGGAGCATATAAGCCAAATTTCCCTCCTAATTTTAGCTTAAAAAGTGCGAGATAAGTGGATACAATAATATATAAAAGGATAAAAAAGCATAAAATCTGTGTCGCTTCATCGCCATATTCGTGCTCAAATAATATAGGAAATGCAGCAACTGGGGTGTCAATAAACAAAGTTGACTCGCCAACTATGATCCAAATGCTTGCGAAATATAGTAATAATGCGATTACTCTGGCTAAAATAGGGTTAATTCAGCAAAATCACAGCCATTCTGACACTTCAATGCTCCTGCCTAATTTTCCAGCTCTTTTTGACCAAAATGCGCTTTCTATTTTTTTTTCTGGGTTTTTCTTGTTGTTTACAATATCTTGTATGTGAAATGCTTCTTTCAGCAATTCTTCCCAACGACTCTTATTATTGACTTACCATTTGGTTCTAATATAGTTGGAGATCAATTTTTTGAGGTCTAAATTGATTTTAATCAGCTTTTTCTCGTTGACGACTTCTTTTGAGTCAACTCGGTACCCGCTGATAGCTCTGTTGTGCTGCAGTGATTCTTCAGGGCATATACTGAGCATTATTTCGTATCATTCTCTAAGTTTGGTCTCTTTCACTATTTGTTTATCTAGGCTCATTATCATGCCAACATGTTGATCAAGCTGATATTTGGCTTCTATGAGAGCTTCGTCCATAAAAAATGCTTTCATTGCGACATAGTCTAATGCATGCTCGAGGTTTCCATAATTTCATCAGCTTCTAGGGATAGCTACTAAGCCATATCCTAATAAAGTGATAATTAGAATTAATCCCCAACAGTTGCTGATGATAATCAAAAATGCTGTTATGTCGGTTCTATGTTATGATTACAAGGTAAGACCATGAGCAATATATGCATAGAGAAGCAAAGCCCCACCGACTGCTGCTAAGATTACGTGGTATCTGATATAAACAAACAGAGCCTTTTGCAATTTAGATAATACAGTGAATTCACCAGCTTGATGATATACTGATTAATTCTAGCTATATAAGGGCCAAAAACAGTTCTAGAGGGGATTTATTTAATAATAACCAGTATAATTCATAAGTATTGGCATAAAGAACCAGCATAAACAAAATACAGTCCAATAAATAACTTTTCAGCACATATAGAGAAAATGCTCATCTCCTTCTGCTCCAAGGGCTAAGGACACATCAAATGGGATAAGAGTTACGATGATAAATGATGTGAACCAGCCAATACCTACAAAAAGCTTAACATGAATCGGTGTTTGCTTTGTTGGATAGTGATAAATCAAATATACTGTTAGGAAAGTAACCAGAGCAAGAACCAAAATTGTAAACCAAGTTATCATTTTGTTTTTATTAGTATAAAATCTGAATAAACTCTTTATAATTACTAAATAATCACAGTGAAAATGCAAAGATATATTAATAGCAAGAGATTTTAAATAAAATTCTCTTACACATTCCAATTATTTTCCCTGAATTTTTTTAATTATTTTGAGGTATTAATTTATGCGAATTATTAATTAAAAAAATATATTTCTCTTTATAAAAGTATTTTAAGAAAAAATAATATAGATTTGTTCATTATTACAGTGGATTAGGGATTTTTTGAATATATTTATTATTTTTTCTTATTTTATTAATTCAACAATGCAAATTTTATTAATAAAAAGATATTTTCTATCACTATATTCATCAATTTATTTCTTGATACAATCACACAAGATTATTTAATTAATGTTCAAGACATTATTTATTTAATTAAGTCTGAACAGGAGTTTTAATTGTAGTTTCCACAAGTCTATAAGCATAAAGGTCATTAAACGGCATCTGATGTCTATTCCATCTATACCTTAAAATTGCGTAACGATAAATGGGGTCACAAAGCTAGAAGGGTTCTCCCAACTGTGCCAGAGGATGTATATTGCCAATCAAGAATAATACCCAGCGCAATACTAGGAGTTGCGTTCTGGGCTTCGGAATTCTATTTGGATATTCAATGATAGATAACCTTATTGTGAAGTGGTGTGATGACTCAAGTCTGTACTCACCCGACAGAAGCAATCTTCGCGATGTGCAACACACCAACTGGCAAGCAATTAGAAAAGCACTAGGAAGAAAAAAGGCATTTGACCTTAGAGTTAACTTTTTCAATAAGTACAAGTTAACAATAACGATGTCTATCCCCTCCAAACACATACATGAAATTATTAACCACAACTGCCGAATGGCCATCTCTCGGATGTGGAGGTTTTCCTCTAATTCTTCCTTCAAGAGGACTTGGAGGGCCATCATACAAGCTATTTTTCTTTTTCAGAAAAGACAGCCCTTCTCCAACAGGAGAAGCATCTGGCGACTTCGATATATGAAGAGACGGCGTTTTTGCAGGTGAAGTTGGCTCAGGAACCGTCTTATGCTTGTGGTTATGATTAATTGATTTCCTTTTCTTATACTCCTCCAGCTGTTCAGGAGTTACCGGATCTTTAATTTGGAACTCAAACTGAAACATTGTCCACGTATTGGTCAAAAAATCAAACGAAAACATGTCATTTGTCTCCTTGGTGATATCCCGCATTCCTCCAAAAATTACCATATCATCTTTAAATACAATAGCAGAATGTCCAGATCTCCCAGTTGGGATTTGTCCATGTCCTATAATCTTTTCTCAATGATAAGTCCTCAAGTCAAGCTTCCACAGGTCGCAGAGTTTTTCGCCTTCATCGTCTGAGCCGCCAAATATATATAAACAGTGGTTATACACAACAGAAGAATGGTTAGACCTAGGCGATGGTTCTTCGTCAGTCTGCGCCCTTTTCCATTTCTGGGTTGATTTATTTCTACTAATAATTATTTAGATTTAATATGTGATTACCCTCTTCAGCAGGATGAGAAACCAGCCCTTTAGAACTCCTAAGTGATGACATCAGCAGCCATCTTGTCTAGCAAGACCAAAGGGCCAGCAATCTTCACAGGCTATATTGTGAATCCTTTGCGTGTTCTACATCAGGGTCACCCTCTTCGGTTGTTCCAGGCAGTAAAAAACTGTGTGTCTCTTTTCTTCCTTGAGCCAACGAACTACCCTAGGCAGTAATTCCATATTAGCATTGTGGATAAAGATCGACATGGAAAACTGAACCCTATAATAATATATCGCCAAGGAAGAATGGTTCTCACAGATAACCAATTCCGATTGCCGCCATTTTATTATTATGGGTTGATAAATTCAGTATATAAACAGTATTAGACCTGACCCCTTCTGCAAAACCTCCAAATACGACCATTGAGGAAGCGACATCTTCGTATAGACAAGCAGTATGAGAGTCTAGAGAAGGTGGGAGATCAGGCCTTTCAGGAGGGATAACCGTAAGGCTCCGAGAATTTAAATCAATTACACTTGTGGTGTTAAATTCTCGGTCACCATTGCTGCCTCCGAATACGTACATTTTATCGTCTTTAACTATAGCTGAGTGTCTGCACAATGGACCTAATCCTGGAATTTCTATTTCTTCCCAGGGCTCTGCGTCGAAATAAGCTTCTCGTAAGTTTAAGGACCAAAGGCCTGATTGTGGGCCTTCTCGTAAGTCTTGTCCACCATATATGAGGATTTTTTCGTTCCATGATGCAGCGGAGTGGTAACTTCTGCGTGATGGGTGCCTGCCGAGAAATCTGATTTCTTCCCAGTGATTGAGGGAGCTTTCACTGTCATCAAGAGGGCTTGTATCAATATGAAGCTCAAATGGGTTGTTAGGGACCTTTAAAAGATGATCCATGAATTTTTTAAAACTGATTAAAAAATAGAAGTAAAGCTGAACAAATCAGCTTTGACAAAATAAAATGGAAATCAACTAACTTAAATCTTGGTGGCAAATAATGCGTTAATTATTGATTATATATGCTTTAGTTAAATATTGAGGAAGGAAAACTGGAGAATTCAATTTTCTTCATATTTGTGTATAAAAATGCAATTTTCCCTTTTCGTGAGCAAAACATTTAAAAATCCTACTTTTTTGGAAAAAAATAATATACAGAAAACTAGCCATTAAATATACCTGACATAGAATAATTTCATGTTATGCCTAAATAGACATAATTACACAATTAAAACATAATTTTATTAGATTTTATAATTTTCAGCCCAAATCCTATTAATTAGACTAATACGAAGTTAATTATCTTATCTTAATTACTTTCCATAAAGTATTTTGCAAATTTCTGCGGAGTTCTTCCGCTTCGACGCAAATGCATATAGATTCGAAAGCTTTGCTTGTTTAATTGAGCTATTAATTGTGCATGAAGTAGAAATATCTGAAGGGATAAATCTACAAGGTGTTTTAGGTCTTTTCGGTGATTGATCTTCATCTTGTGAGATCCTTATGTCTGCTTGATAAAAATCAAATGTTTCATTAGAATGAGAAGTTTTGATTGGAGTGAAATCTTCAGTGCTTCTATATGAGTTTTTTCTTATTGGTGTTGTGAATTTTTCTTCGTCTTCATTTATGCTAAACCTTTTTACGATGATAGAAATATTTCTAACTACTCTGTTTACTATATGAAAATAAGATAACAGTAATCAGTAGGAATGCTTCTATTATTTTAAAAGGTATAAAATTAGATTGATTTCTATTATATTTTATATTTAGGATATACTGGTATATATTTTAGAATTTAATTAAATGCAGTTTATCAATCTGCTGAATTTCATAGTTTTGGAAAGATCAGTTTTTATATTTTCTTTACCGTTTTCTTTGGCTTCAGGGATTCCTTTAGGAATTTCTTTTAATTCATCAAGGATTTTATCAAGTTCATTGGATTCTTGTAAAGGATTTTCCTTATGATTTTCTTTTCTTTCCTCAATTATTTCTAGTTTACTTGTTTCTTTTTCTGTCCCACTCCCTTCTTCATCTGAATCTATTGGCTTTCTTAAGCTTTTTGGCATACTTTGGTGCTTTCTTTTTGCTGTTAATAGCCTGTTAGCCTGGCCCGCATCTCCAGCTTCTGCCTTATACATATCCCCTTTTGTATATGTCAAATGTCTTATTGACTGGACAGACCGTCTTATACTATAAGCATACTCTAATAAAAAATATTGCTGAGGTCCTAATATACTCCCTGGTCTGCATATTCTGCACCACGCAATAAAATCTTCAGGCATTGCCTTAAATATTTTAATTGCATAGCACCCAATAAGTGTCCCAGTTCTCCCAAGCCCTGCTTTGCAATGAACAGCTACTGCTCCTGGCCTTAAAGCTATATCAATAAATCTATTGACAATCTCTGCATTAGGCACACTCCCATCTTTAAAATAAAGATCATAATGCTTGATGCCTTTTTCTAAAAATTTTGTGTTATCATATTTTCTTTTATTCAGTTTTATTACATTTTTTATGCCAAGCTTGCAAAAAATTTCTGCATAATCTTCAGACATAAGTGTTTTGTTTCCTTTGGTATCAAATTGTGTTTTTGCAGGCGATTCGGAGGCTAAAAATTGGTTATGGATGATCCAGTTTAAGTCTCCATACTGGACTTTTTCATAAAACTCATATTCATCTAAATTGAAAGTAGAATAATCGAATCATTTTTTCTTTATGGCGAACTCAATTCCTTTTAAACAGTGAAGAAGGGTGCATTCATATGTGCACTCATCATCACTTGCATCCCTAAATGGCTTCAGCTCAAGGGTCCTTAGATGCTCATAAGCTTCAGATGAAGTTCTATTCAAGATGATAATTTGAAATGCACCTACCAGATAAGCGCCGTTTGCAAGCTTATTGGGAGCTGAAGATACATAAATATAGATTTTTTTGCCTTCCTTAGCAGGGTCGTGGATTTCTTTATCAAGAGCACTGCAAAATCTGTAGGTTTGTCCGAGGCTGAGAGGACCAAAATCATGATTATAAGGATGATAGGTCAAAGTGTTCGCTAACCGAAATGTACAAGTGTCAGCCGTCTCTTTTGGGATTGTTTTCCCATATACAAAGAAAAGCTTATCTGCCTATAAAATACTTTCAATAATTGAAACTTCATTGGATTGCTTCATTAACTGGATTTCGTTAATAATTTATTTCATGCTAATTACCTAAAGCAATTTTTTTTAATTTAAATTAAAGGTGAGTAATTATCCATTTTTGGCTTATTATATCTGAATTTATTTTTATATCGTAATCTAGCCATATTTTCTATTTATCTAATATATTCTGCCTTATTGTGCATAATGAGCTCATCTTGCACAAAGTAAAAACTATCTGACTTAGTCTCCCAGGGGTTTTCAATCATTTGTTGAAGTAGCTCTTCAGGTATTTCAGGAATTTCATAAATAACTTCTCAGGAGTTTCTTGTATTTGGGATACAAAAATCTATATTGAAATCAAAACTTTTCAACAAATTATTTCTAAAATAATGCCGCTCTATCATACGAAAATTTCTTACTTCTTTTGGCCCAACTGTAAAGTCAATTGTGCTGCCAAGGGCTCTCAGCTTTAAAAAATCAGGTCCGAGGTGATATTTTACAGTTCTAAACTGGTCGCCATCTATTGCTGCTTCAGTTGATACAGTTTCGCCTTCGCTTTGGACTTCAAAAAGGACCATGCCAGATTCTAGGTCTCTGACTCGGAAATAGACAAATTCAATTCCATAAGTGTTCGCTGACAGGGGGCATAGAAAAGTAGAAGTGGCTTCAGTCAGCTGTGAAACATAATCAGGGGTTATTTCCATTTTATATTATAAATAATTGATTTTTTTGACTGGCTTATTAAAATTGTAAAGGGATAATAATATCATCCCACTCTTTTACTGTGACGCCATCTTCAAGGAAATTTCCTTTTGTGATCATTTTTCCGTCTTCGTAGGTTTCGTTTCATTCTTGGACATAAATTTTGCCGTCTTTCTTTTGTTCTTTTCTGCAGTATTTTTTAGACGGTTCTTCTTTTCATTCTTCAAGCCACTCGTCATCTTTTCTGCCCCATTTTCTGCACTCTTTAAGGCCTGGGGTTTCTTTTCAGTATTCTTCCCAAGAGCCCCAGGCAGAGCTGTTTCCTTTTTTGCGGGCCCATTTCAAGCCGGATTCTTCGTGCCAAGTTTCTTCCCAAGAGGAATTTGAGTCTTGCCCAATGTTGTGGACATAAAATTTGCCTGGAGACTGCTTGACTATGCTGCTCCACGTTTCTTTGCCGCTGTGGCCTTGTTTTTGGGTCATCATTTCGCCTGTGCTTACATCTTCAGTGAACTCGTCTTTGTATTTATAATCATCGCCGTATCCTTCTGTAGTTATACTTTCATTTTTTTGCACATTTTGGGTAAAAGTTGACCCACTCCTGGAGTCGCTGGCCTAGTGTCCATATCTTGCAGAATTCGGGGAGAATTTTGAAAGCTTAATTGGGTTTTTACTGGCCCCTAAGTTGTGCAGCCGCAAATCCAAGGTGACTTCACAAAATAAAGGATGCTAGGAGGCTTTGTGTAAGCTAAGGAGGTGAATGAGGGCCTAGAGAATCATTCCTAGCTGATCATCCCTCTGAAGTAGGACTTGAGGCCTCTAGATCTTGGATTCAAAAGGAGTAGACATCTCCTATAGAGATGGCGACATCACCAATTTGTGATAACGTCACCAGAAAAGAAGACTGAAAATTTCCAAGCTTTTTGACAAGACTCTTAAGAAATTTTTTAATTGGGAATGGCCTGAAAAAAAGCCCGTAAATAATCTTTCTCTTATCTATTTTCTGTAGTTATTGTTTTATGTCCAAAGCCGTCATCATATGTAATTTTTATTTTCTTTGAAGAGCCTATGCTTATTAAGGTATAAATGAAATGATTTTTAAGATTTGTAAGTATTTTTCTATAGAAATAAGCTCTGACTATTAGTATTGCAGAGTGGCATTTGTGTTAAATTGATATATTTCTTCCCATTCTTCATGTGCTTCTGAAACCCCTTCAACTGTTGATTTTGTGCCCCATTTCTTGGGTCCATCAGACCACCACTTATTATTGAATTTTCTTTCATTTTCGATTGACCACTCTTCATTCCAGCTAAAATCCCCCTTCTTTCCTTCTGTCTTACCCCATTTTCTCTCGTTTTCCTCATTCCAAGCCGTAACTTCTCTAAACTCAGCAGTTTCCTCCCATTTTTCGCCCCATACTCTATTATTTTCTTTGCCTTCTTTTTCTCCCCATTTTTTATCTCTAGTAATTCAGTACTTTTCCAAAAATTTGCTATTAGGCCTTGTATGCCAAATTTCTTTCCATTCAGAATCATCATTTTTTCCCCATTTGTGCCCATAATCATTATTATCCTCTACATGGAACATTTCGTAGCTTTTTTCATTAGAAAGGAAATTCCATTTTTCTGTAGTCATTCCTGAATTTTCTGGCTGTATTATCTCTCCCCATTCGCGATCAGGGCTTTTCCAGATTTTTATGACTAATTTATTGATTCATAGCTCGACAAACCAGGTCTTGCTGTTATCATCAAGCCCAATTTTTTGGCCATAGCCAGTCCCTACCAATTCTAGAATTTTGGTGTTGTCAATATAATAAAGCGACTCGCTTCTGGACGGAGATTGATAAGAATAAGGTGATTAAAATATGGCGTATCAGCCTAGGCATGGCCTAGATTTGAGTTTATATTTTTAATTATATCCAGCAAATTTTTTACCAATTTAGAAATGGATATTAATGATAGGTAAGCAATTTCATGTCGTTTCGGAGCCTAGCCCAAGTACTACTTTCAGAGTTGGACTTTACTGCGAAAGAAAGGGATGGAAAGGGAAGGGGAAACCCAGCAAAGTCTGCAGGCAATGCCCGAACAATCGGGGAAAATCCTTAGAGTATAACCTGGAATTATGCCGTGAGCTACCAATTTTTCCTTTTTGCTTGATGTGGCCAGAAATTCCATTTTTTGCGATTTTTTTTGCAGACAACCTTCGTTCACCAAAGCAGTTTTTTAGTCCGTACACTCGACACTGGCGCCTCAAGGCAAGGAGTTCACCCAAGAGGAAGACCGAAGACTTCGATGCCCCTTGGTCTAGGGGCCAAATAGGAGCAAGATGGTATCGATCCTTTTCTCATCCCAATCCAAACCAGCTTAACCGACTGAACCCTATTTTATCCTTGATGACTGCTTTACCAATAGGCAGAAGCCACATTCAATGAGATTAAAATTAAGAGAAGAATAAGGCTCAGATTTAGTTGAAAATATGCGGAAGATAGGTCTCTTTGAAAGCTCATCAAAGCTATACTCAGATTTTAATTGTAAAAGTCGAGCCAGTGAGTTTCCATCCATATTAAATAATGATGGATAGATATTTATTAATGACGAAAGCAAATAAAAGAATATTGATTTTTAAGGGTTATTTAGGTACTCTAAAATTTTTGAAAATTACTTAATTGGTATATTCTTTATAGTTGATTTTTTTGACTAATAAATAATAGGACTTACTGCAAAAAACACAGTAAAAACTAAACTCGCTTTAAAAAAATTTTAATTATCAAGCTCAATCTTAAATCCTTTTACTTTGGGTGGTCTAAATTTAATTAAGAACTAAGCATGATTAAAAAAAGAAAATTTGTGAATATTATATAAATTTTGAATAAAATTTGTATGATAGCTAGAGGGTGTTAAATTCATAAATAAAAGCATGCTCTTTTATTTTATAATAAAATCAAGAATTTAAGGATTTTCCTTATATACATTAAATCTATATGTGCTTGACATAATTTTCGTCGATAAACCTACTCTGTGCTCTCCTTGCTAACTTATGCCAGTCTAGCCTTTCTCATCCATTTTCCAAAGCTTTGATAAATTTTTTCCTACCTTCTTGTGTGCTTTGATAAGGTTTAATTGCAGACAATATTTCCATAATATTTCTACAATCCATAATTTTTGCCTTCAGTCTTGCCAAAATTTCAAGTATAAGTTTATATCTAGCTGAATACTTTATTTAAGGCTCTTTCATGCCTATATTATATTCCTGAATCTACATAAAAATTATCATTCAAAATATTTTTCATTTAAAATTTTAAAAAATACAGCCAAATCACTATATAAATAAAACTCCACCCATATTTAAAAAATTTATTCAAAATCCAGCCTGTCTGCTCAATAGGTATCAAGTTCATAAACAGCACAAAGCATCAATCAGAAATAATCATATGCATGCTAACCCCATTCTCCGACAAATGCTCATATAAGCTTGGCATAGATTCCTTCAGTAAATGTTCAATAACTCTACAGTGCTTTTCCAGTCCCGGCAAATCTTGTGAAAAATTATCAACTAGCTTGTATTGCTCAATTAATGCAACAAAAAATCAAAAAGCTTGGACTTCGGAGGTATGCCAAAGAAGAACCGCTACTATAAAATTCATCCCTTGAACGTAGCCAAGATTAGGGTTATATTTTGCAAATGCCAATAGGACTCTTCTTAAGACTGGTCTTCCTATTCCATGGCTAAAATAATCAACGTCTGGGAATGTCCTTTGTACATCCAAATCAATTTGTTGCCGTGAATGATTAAAATTCGGCCCCTCAAGCTGAATTTGATTTATTACTTTATATAAAGCATCTCCATTTGCTGGCATGCTATGAAACTGCTTTCATTTTAGCGAATTTATACATTCTCCATGCTTAGTCTTTTCTTTCAAAAAATTCTCAAATGTCCGGAGAAATAAATTTCCATGATTACACAGACATTGTGGTGAGTGGTGAATATAAAGTGGGCTTATGGACGTTTTTTCTTCAAGGTCTTTAGAACGGGAATGTTCTCTTCTGAATTTTAGTTTCATTTTATATCAGATTAATAGAAATAGCCATAACTTTTCTTGAATTTGAGCATACTGCCAGCTTAATTTATTGCTGGAAATGGCTAATGATTATTAACTCCCCCCCTCCGTGAGCGAACAAAAAAATTTTGTTCGCTCACGGAGGGGGGTTAATTTTTTTTTTTAAAAAAAATTTATATATAAATTTTATAAAAAATATTTTTTTCGAAATTTAAAAAAATCCTAATTTGCAAAAATTGGGAAGCAAATATTAATTTAATTTGCAAAATTTATGTTTTAAAACGCAATTTGTTTAAAATTAAACAGAATTAGCTCTAGATTTCATTATACTAATTATCACTTATATATCAAAATTTTTTTCCATTAAAATTTTTTCTATTAAAAAAATTTTTGTTCACTCACGGAGGGTGGGTTTTTGGTCAAAAAATGGCGATTTTTCTAATGGTTTTGTTCGCTCACGGAGGGGGGGGGGGGAGTAAGGAAAAAATTTACAAATGCTGAATAACTGTTATTATCATTATTCAACTTTTCTTGTGGATAGCTCGATTCCTGAGGTTTCGTTATTTATGTAAGTTTCATTTGTTTCTATTATGCTTTGTGTGTTAATATCTTTTAAATGAGAAATTTTAACGATTGCGAATTCTGAGTGAGACATCTGATAATGCATGTACTCCATCGTTGCTTTTTGCCTTGGGGCAAAAAGCAAGGGAGATTTTTTTGGACAAATCGCGGTATTGAAATTTTGAAATTTTGATTTAGAAAAAGGGCTGATTCCGAAGCTTTTTCAGGCCTTTTTTATATGCTCGTAAGTAGTTTGATTAGTAATTACCAAAAATAAGTGATAAAATAGCAGCCCAGTTAGAAAATGAATAAACTGTTTAATTCTTACAACGATTGAGCTTAATATATAAAGAGTAGACACTACAATGCCCATTAAATATTCAACGCTTTGCAGCTCATGAGGATTTACAAAATATTTCACGATAAATATAATGCAAATTACTAAGCCAAACCAGCTAGAAATAGTAGTAAAAAATATATAGCACACAAAATAATGATAATTTCTTTTGCCTATACAATTTCCAAGCCAAGGACAGTGATGGTCGAATTTCTCTACACATAAATTGCACTCTGGACAGTGAGTCGCTCTTGGAGGCCTTGCAATAAAACATGATTTACAATTTTTTAGCAAAATCATCCGGCCGTTATTTATAATGCTAAATCCTTTGCTATCAAGAGCTGCAATTTTGCTAGGCTCAAGCTGCATCGAAAAGGATAAAGTAGGCGCATATTTCGGACCAAATGCAAAAGGTGGGATTTGTTTTGGGATGTAGCCAGGATTAGTTAGGGATGTTAAAATCAAAAAGACGGTACTAATAATGATTATTGAGCCAAAAATGATAGAAAAGAAATACTTTTCATCTAAATTCTTCAACGGAAAAATTATCACGATAATTCCAGATGTCACATGAATAAGTAGTGTTATGAGAGGACGATGCCAATCCGAGCTGCTTAACGTTTACCCTACCATTATTCTTCCATCGCAATAAAATTTATGTGTCCCAGGTCATAGAAAATAAGCTTTTCCCATAATTATTATAGGGATGCTAAGAAATATTTGTATTTTTGAGAAATCTATACGTTCAATAAAATAATTGCGAGAGAAGTAACGAAGTTGAATATCTAATAATATAAAATTTCTCATCTACAACTCAATTTGCTGACTCAAAAAACTCTACTATTTAATTAGTAGAATAATTAAATCTAATTTAATGAGAATAATTAGTATTATATAATAATTCCCTTTTCAAGTAATCATATACATAAAATGGCCGGAGACGAGCGACCCGTCCTTCCGTGGCGGGTGTCCTTATGTATACCGGACATGGTTTTTTGGATGCGGAGAGCTACTCAAGGGAAGAGTTAGCCTCGAGGCGAGAGGCCTAGCTCAATTTCCGCTGATTTTGGGACTCAACCCGGGCAGCAGTTTTTCGCATTCTTTTTGCCAGTAGCGCCGAGGCCCCAGACTCGGTGTCCGAAAGAGGCAGGGTGAGTTACCTGCCTAGGCTACTTGGTGGCTTAGCCCCGAATCCCGCAAGGGGTTGAGTTCTTTCTTGGAGATGATCCGGGAAAGAGAGGGTGGCGAAGCTAGACTTGGGGATCTCAAGGGCACAAGTCTCTCCAGTTAAAAGGGTCCTCTCACGAGGGCGATCTGGCCAACCGGAGGCAAAGACTGGCGTAATTCGGGGCGGAAGGCTGAGTTGGAAATGGTGGTGCTCGGCGACAGTCGGCTGACGACTTAATAGGGCAACCACACTACCGAGAAACCAGGGTTTCGGCCCTGGCTCAGAGAACCAGTGATGGAAGTCCATCCTTTTCGCTCGTGCCAGCACGGCTCCTCAAGGAGCGCGGAGGAATGCCACGCATGGAAGTAAGGACTATAAATACGCATCTTAAACCTAACCTAACCTAACCCTTTTCAAGTAATCAATTTTTATTTGTTGTTGGTAAGGATAATTATATTTTAAATTTAATAGAATTTGGCAAAAATAAATTCACTAAATTCCGTTTTAAATGCAGTTGACAAAAATCAGCAGAATTGACCTTATTTTTATTCAAAATAATTATTAACCATATATAAAAAAGTAAAAGTTTAATGAGGTTTCACTGAATCTGAGGATATTAGGAATAAAAAAGCAGAATCTCTGAATCTAATACACTCAAATGGTTATTTTACTTACTATATTTCAGATGAAAGAAGTCCATATGCAAACCCTTTCAAAATGCCCATGCATAGAATATTTAAAAAATGATAAATTAATCTCTCATCAACAATTTATTATAATTTTAAACTTCAAAAAGCCTCAAAAGAGCTCATTAATTTGACTAATATATTTGCTTTTAATTTTTGCATATCAGCGTCACTTGTGTCCTTTGGTAAAACATAGAAACTGCAGGGAAAACATTTGTCGGAACATTTGTATATGCAACTCCATAGTCTTTTCCATTCCTTAAAAAACTTATCGACCCGTTATCTCCAATATATTCCAGCCTTACTCCCACTACATCTCCATTTCCAGCCGTTTCTCCATAATCTTCAATTCCTGAATCCGGCCTAAACTTCTTTCCTCCACTACACCTAAACCCCCAAAACATTCCCAGATCAGGTGGATGCCCTGATAAAGGTATATTTCCATCAGCAACACCAATGAAAATGTCATCGTCGTCAACTAACAAGTCAACTTTTATTTCCCAATAATAAGAGCCACTAGTCAATGTTATATTTGCTAAAGCTGTTTCGAATTCGTCTTCTGTTTTCTTTAAAGCGGTTAAGCCATTGTTAGAAATTTCAATATTACTTGCTTTTTTGTTTTCATTTCAAAAAATGTTTTGCCTTAGCAATGCAACGAATTTGGCGTTTCTTTTGAGTTTTAAAGAGTAGGGGGTATCAGACCCTAAAATTTCACGTATTGAGCCCATAGGATGTATAAGTTTGATATAGGTTCCAGCCGAAATTGATAGCTGCTTTTTTAATTGCGTAAAAAGCAAGAAAAAATCATGTGAAATATTCCAATCAAACGTTAATATTTTTCTGTCTTTAGAGAAGAGCTTAACTTGTATTGGGATGCTATAACTTATAGAACTAGATTCAATATATCCTGTCCCACCCCACGTAAACTTTACAATTGCCTTGCTGTAGTTTTTTTCTAGCAGGTCGCCATAGCCTCAAGGTGTATATACTTTGGATTCTCCTGGAGGATGATCTCTGTCATGTTTCCTCATCATAATTTTATTAGGTATCTATGCATAATAGTCTGAGATTTATAAATGAGAGAAAAACTTAGACCTCCATCTATAGAGCTTTCAGATATGAGGGACTCTCAAGGCGCCGAACTTCACTATGCAAACATTGAGCACGTCCCTCTTCTACAAAGGGTGGGTCAACCAAAAAAACAAAGTATTTACTCTAGTTAGGTAACTTCTGCTGTCGTAAGTCTCCTCCAGAAAATCGCCGAATCCAGCTTTCAGGACAAACAACAAGATCTTTCCCTTCCAACGCTGTAAAGAACACAAAATACAATATCTTCACATTTCTGCCTTTATTTTTATTTTATCAGTTCAAGCAGCCTCTAAGTCTTTTCTTTTTAGTCATTTCTTTAAGCCAATTTTATCCTCCTCTCCAAGTAGGATTTTTGATTACTTATATTGCTCCCTTAGGACTTGTGCTAGCTATCACATTGGGTAAAGAAAGCTATGACGACATTATTAGATGAAAACGAGATAGAGACGTCAACAAACAAAAATACACACGAATTACAAGCTCAAGTGAAGTTCTCATTGCTAGTGAAAATATCAAGGTTGGCCATGTCATAAAAATCCACGCCCACGAGAGGATCCCAGCTGATATGATTTTGCTTCACACCCAGGACAAGAATGGTACAGTTTTTATAAAAACAGACCAGCTTGATGGAGAAACTGACTGAAAGCTGAGGAAAGCAGTCAACGCGACCCAAAGCGTAAGAAATGAAGCTGACGTATTAGCAGTAAAAGGGACACTTACAGTCGAGCCGCCAAGAAAAGAAATTTATGAATTTCAAGGGAAGCTAGAACTGCCTGATGGCGAAATTGGCTTAATGCTAGACAATACCTTATGGGCGACTACCACATTGGCAGCTGGCAGCTGTATTGGGATTGTGATTTATACAGGCAAAGAAACCAGAAGTGTAATGAACAGCAGAGAGCCTTCAAATAAGCTCGGCAGGACTGACGAAGAGCTTAACAAGCTTGCTGTATATTTGCTTTTCCTAATGACCTTTTTAGCTGTTTTTATGCTGTGCTTGTCAGGTTTTAACTCCTATTCCCACATCATCGGTTTCCGCTATATTTTGCTATTATCTACCATTATCCCTATTTCTTTAAAAGTTAACCTGGATTTTGCCAAAATTTATTATTGTCTTGGGATATCTCGAGACCCATTAGTCGGCAACGCAAAACCAAGAAATTCGACTATCCCTGAAGAGCTTGGCAGGATCCATTTCTTATTGACTGACAAAACCGGGACTTTAACCTGTAACGAAATGACTCTAAAAAAGTTAGCATTAGAGCACGCTGCTTTTGAGCTGGACGATAAAGAAAGTAAAGCTTCTCTTCTGAATGAACTGAATTTCAGCTTTGAAAATATTAAAAGAAAAGCCCCAGAAAGCAAAAAGGCAAGAAGAAGGGAGCTGCATTTAGTGATAAGAGATATGATAACTGCTCTTTCGCTATGTCACAATGTAACTCCAGTAGAAGAAGAAGGCAAACAGATATACCAAGCCAGCTCTCCTGATGAAGTCGCACTTGTTGAATTTACAAAAACAATAGGTGTAGAGCTAGTGCAGCGAACTCAAGAGAAAATTGTGCTAAATACACCTCGAGGAATAGAGGAGTACCAAATTCTTGACATTTTCCCGTTTACGTCTGATACCAAAAGAATGGGAATAATCCTCAGAAGTGAAGCGAACGGCCAAATCACTTTTTACTTAAAAGGCGCTGAAGAAGCTTTATTACCAAAAATCAGCTCACAGTCATCTCAAGAAAAAATGAAAGAAGACTGCGAAATTTTGGCTCAGGAAGGACTGAGAACTTTGGTAATAACCCAAAGAGCAGTTCCAGAAAAAGAATATGAAGTTTTTAGAAGAGAAATTGAAAAAGCAAGGGCGTCTATGATAAGCAGAGAAAAAATGATGAGAAAAGTGGTAGAGTCTATAGAAATTGGGATGGAGTATTTAGGGGTAACTGGTGTCGAAGATAAGCTGCAGAATAGAGTTGACAGGTGTATAGCAAAATTAACGAACGCAGGAATTAGGATCTGGATGTTGACTGGGGATAAGGTCGAGACTGCTAAATGCATTGCAATTTCTACAGGGCTGAAAAATAAAAACCAAAAATTCAAAGAATTAGCGAATATGAGAGACCTGATTTTGATAGAAAATGAGCTTAATGATTTAAAACTGACAGGGAATAACTCAATTGTACTGATTATTGATGGTGTTACGCTGTCATTAGTTATGGAGATGAACCCTGAGCTGTTTATTTTGGCTGCTACAAGGGTTGGAGGGGTTATTTGCTGCAGGGTAAGTCCTACCCAAAAAACTCAAATTGTTGAAAATATACAAAAATATACAGAAAACAGAGTCTGCTCTATTGGAGATGGAGGAAATGATGTAGGGATGATCCAAGCTGCTCATGTAGGCATAGGTATTGAAGGAAAAGAAGGAAAACAAGCATCACTTGCAGCTGATTTTTCTATCAATGAATTTAAGTACCTCGCGCCTCTGATTTTGTGGCATGGAAGACTCAGCTATATGAGGACAGCCAGGCTGGCCAATTTTATTTTTCATAGAGGCTTGATTATTGCAGTAATCCAAGCCTATTTCATTCTGGTGTTTTATTATATAGCAATTCCTATATATAATGGCTATTTAATGCTGGGATATGCGACCATTTTTACCTGTCTGCCTGTTTTTTCACTTGTACTTGATAAAGATGTGAATTATAAAACAATTAGAAAATTTCCTATTCTTTATCAAACTCTTCAGTTGGGGAGAGATCTTAATGAGACCAGATTTCTACTGTGGATTTGGAAGAGTCTTTATCAAGGCTCAGTTATTATTTTGATGGCTCTTTCGTTGTTCCCTGAAGATAATTTTGTCAATCTAGTCGCAATTATCCTATTTATATTAATTTAATTTTTTTTTTTTTAATAAATTTTTTTTTTTTTTAAAATTAATTTCTTATAGCATACATTTTCTGCCTTAATTTTAACAGAGCTTTTAAACGTAGCAACAGAAATTGATACTTGGAATAAATGAATTGTGGTATCAGAGCTCAGCACACTTGTCGTGTATTTAATATGTATTTGCCTATTAAAAAATTATTTCAATCTTGAGCTTATTATAAGAGCTGACTTCTTTTGGAAAATTTTGGCAATTACAGCTGTGTCCTGGGTCCCATTGCATATTATTAAGATTGTATTTGAAAAAATCAACCCACCTACAAGTAAAAAAGTTAAACAAAGTAAGTAAGGAAATTAATAAAAATAGAGTTAATTAAAATGCAAAGAGACTTGATACACAGTGATTTGGGCCGCCAATAGAGTTTATTGTGCAGCTCTTATAGAGCCTTTGAATCATGAATAATTCATATTCAAGCATGCTTGGGACGAGGGTTTCCTCACATTCTAGCTTGATTGAGCTTTCTAAAATGCCATCTTTTTTTATGATAATTTATTATATATAATACTGTTTTGGCTTTTTATTTGACGATAAAAGCATAAAAAATTATTTTAGCATCTAAAAATAGCGGCTTTATTTAAAAATATTTGATATAACTTTTTCTTATAGTCCCAAGCCCACTTATAAATTTGACACTCACTAAGTTGAGTAATTTTTGCAAGTTCTACAACTTTTTCTTTGGACCAAATAGGGTTAATCTTGTATTCTTCTTTAAGAATTTTGACTTGGTGTTCTGACTTTCTGTTTCTTTTTCTCTTCAATTTGAGGAATTTGTGAGAAGGAGACTCAATTGTTGAAGCAGAATTAGAATGATCGCTTGCATCACTGAGGTACTCATATTTGCAATCAACAAATTTTTCTTTTGTTGATTTGTCTCTTGGTAGTGGGATGGCAATTTCTCTTAAATTTTGGAAGCGGGTCTTCATTTGATACGTAAAGTGCGAAAAATTATTAGTAACCTGCGACCACCAAATTGAAATGAAATGCTATGAAAATGGAGGGAAAACTTTTATTGTTTTAGAATATCTTTATTTAATCCTATAAAGCAGAGCATCGTGGTAATAGAATAAACTTGGTTTTGATAGAGCAAAAACACTGTGTTTCCATTTTTATCTTTAAAGATATTTTAGTCAAGATTTAGGTTGCGAAAAAAGAAAGTTCGGCAATTATTGAAACTGCTGAAGAGCAATAGTAGGATTTTATTGTCAAGATTAAAAATTATATTAAAATCCTTATAGTCGACAATTTATATCCAAAATATCCTTTAAAAATTATTGAGGTTAATCTTTTTCTTTTTTCAGCAAATTAATGCCATATGATACTGTGGAAAATAATTAGATTTACCAAAGTAGCTAAAATTGTTTAGATATAGAAGTTAAAGTGATTTTTAATTATTTTTTAATTATTAAAATGCAAACTTTTTCATAATATGAACTCAACTGAAAGAGATAAAATATTAAAATGGTTTACTAGGTAAATTGCTGATATTTAAGTTTTTTCTATAAATGCTGACTCTCTCTGTGCCTGGGCAAAACTTTTTACTCGCTTAATAGAGGGTTAATATTTTTAAAGATTTTAACAAAAAATAGGGATTTTTCAATAATTTTACCACAAGGTGTAATACTTTAACCTAATAAATTTGATAAGAAGTTTAAAGCTTGTTTTGATTAAAACAATTATCATTTAAAAACAAATTTTAAAGCTACTTAATATTAGGAGATTTTTATATAATTAAAGTAGCAGGTCTAGTAATTAAATAATAAGGATCGATTTATTATAAAAAATTAATTATATCAGCAAATTTTGTTGATTAAAATCTTGAAAAAGCTTAATTTCTCCTTATTTACAATCAAAATACAAAATAAGACAATGAATTATAATAAAATGGTTATGTCGCATGTTACAGTGTTCTCTAAAGAATGGCGGGTCATCTGCTGCTAAATAATTAAAAAAATACAAATGCAAGCACAAACTAAACTTACAATCCATCACAAGCGTCACACATCACTTGCGTCACAATCCTTTTTAAAAGAGTACCAATTATCCCAATTACCGATCCTTTTTAACCCTAAAATTATCGAAGAAAACTCCTCTTCAAACTCTACGACAAGTGGAGCCTCTTCACCCCATCTCCGACTCGAATGTGAAGAAACCTTAGAAGGTCTCAATTTTCCTATACAAAATATATCTCTTTGTGAGAATATTATAATTTAAGCCACTTATTTAAAATATAAATAGCAATAATATTCTTTTTATGCATTAATTATAAGCTAATTTAAATGTCCAATAGTAGTTTTTAGCTGATTTGGTATATAAGTACTTCTTCATTCATAGATGACATTAATGGAATTCCATCATTTGACTGTGGAGATATAGAAGACTCGAATTTTCATCCTTATATAGCTTTTCCATCTTATTAGATCATTATTGGCATCTATTTTAATTAATGGGATGGCAGTCGCTTATTCAAATTAATTTTTTAGGTTTTGAGATGCCTAATTAGACCAAAAATACAAGAAAAATGTCCTGAGCCATTTTTTCGCCTGTCTTGGCAGTAGTGGTCTATTACAGTAGATATACTATACATTATGAAAACCACAAAATATTGACTATATGCTCGATATGCTAGAAAAAGAACAAAAATATTTACCGAACCCTTATTGTTTTGAAGCTGCACAACCATATATAAACCCGAACATGAGAGCACTTTTGCTTGACTGGATGATGGAGGTTTCTCATGAATTTATGCTAAAACGAGAGACTTTTCATATGGCCTTATCGTTTGTTGATAGAGTGCTGTCGAAATGTCAAAAAATAAAAAAAGAAGAATTTCAGCTTGTAGGAGCTGTTTGTCTGGATATTGCTTCAAAAATTGAAGAAATTTATCCGCCAAAATTAAGTGATTGGGCAAGTTCTTGCAATAATGGGTATACTTAAAATAAATTAATTTGGCTGAATAATAATAAATTAATACCAATTTTTATGTAAAAATATTTTACAATTCAAGAGTGTTTCCTTGAATAATAAATTATAGTATATTCTATTAAAGCTCTCAAAATAACTGAGAAGTTTATCCTGCAACAATTAAGCTGGCTGACATTTCCAGCCACAAGTTACAATTGAATAAACTGGCTAATGACTCAATGGGATGATTTCATAGATTTTCATTTTTCTTGTGTTACCTTCAACTCCTCCAAAGATTTTGACGACCTGCCCCCTCACCAGAAAAAAATCCAGAAAAAGCTATATGAAAAAAGATTTATCGTATTTAAGCACAAAAACAGGCCAGCATATAAAAGGCTCAGAGATACTTTACAAGTTCTAGACACGGCTTCTTTAGACTCAGAAATCATGAAATTTCCTCCACGGGTCCAAGCTAGTAGCTTACTTTATCTAATGATAAGCAAGTTTTTCTATGAAACTAATTACAACCTACTTTATTATGACGGCCCAGGCTCAGATCTGCAATCTGAAGACTCTTTTGACGTGGAAGAATTTTCAAGCGACTCTCATATTGAAAGCGCTTCTATTGTCCAAGACCTTTATGCTGGATTTATTTCCTCTGCCTTAAATATACAGAATATTGAAGAAATTTACCACTCAATGATTTTTTTCCACCCTTATATAGAAATTGAGACTTCTTATGATTTCCCAATTGCAGCAAAAATTCAAGGGAAAGAAAAAATCGAGAGCCATTATGAAGAATTCTTGAGTTTTCAGACTTATAATGCGGATGCGGTAAAAATTGTAACACAAAAGCTGAAAGCTGGACTATAGGCAAAATTTTGTGGGATATTTAATAATTAATTGTGATAATTTTGATAAAAATTTAGCATGGAAGAGGAAAATAAGGGTATCAGTCAAATCGGGCCAAAACCGTCAAGATGGGCACCTACAAGCGGCCCAAGGCCGCTTCCTTCTCAATATGAAAAACTAGACTATCAACTCCCTGCATCTTACTCAAACCCTTCTTTTGCAATTGATAGTAATTTCTAAGTAGACTCTTTAATGAGCAATTTATTCGAAGATCTTTCCATGACCACAAATACAGGCCCTCCCAGCTATGATGTACCTTATATTTAGTCATTTTTGCTTCCAATCCCCAATGACTGTGTTGGCCTCATAATCGGTAAACAAGGCGACATGATAAAAACCTTGCGCGTCACATCTAACGCCAGCGTGATCCAAGTAGCCAAAGACTGTGCTCCAGGCTGCAGCTATAGGAACGTTTTTATTGAAGGCTCATTAGAAAGTTACTGTTTAGCTAAAAAAATGATATATGAAATTATTGATGAAGTAATTTTTATCTAGAATAACAAAGCAAAAAGACTGCCGACGTTTAATTTATCACATACATTGTCCTCAGAACCTTATATAGAAGTAGTAATCCCTGATCCTTATATAAATTTAGTACTAGGAAATGATTTGTCAATTTTGAAAAAAATTTTGGCTGAGTCTGGGGCACAAGTTTTAGTACCGACTAAATGTGCCCCTGGGACTAATAATAGATATATCACGATAACTGGTCCCCCGGAGTGTATTAGGACTGCGAAAAGGATGATTTATGATATTTTAGAGCCTGTAATTGTAAATTAGGCATATAGAAAACATGCAATTGCGAATGGAATTTATACATTCCAGCATGAACAAGTTGACCCAGAATACCCTTATTGTAGCTATTTTGCATTAATTCTTAAAGCACAGACAATTACTATGAGCGCTTGTGAAGCTACTTGTGACTCTGCAACAGCCGCACTTAAAGGTCTCCGTATGATGGCTCACGATACATATGGGCAATATTAATTTTATGCTAAAATGGATTTAGTTAGATATTCTTGATAATTTAAATACTAAAATCTATAAAAATAGTTAATTAATAATGAATTTTATAGTAAAATGTATAATTATCTATTGAGATTTGGATGCTGAAGATACCTTGTTTTTAATCCATTGGTTAATCATAAGCACTTCTCTATTTCTTGCATAAATAAGTGACTGAGGGTCTTGAGGTGATGGGCCTCTTAAATCAGTAGCTGTAGAAACTCCATTAATTGGTAGCACCAATGAGTCGAAATTAGTCAAATCTGAAAAGCAGCTAGTCTTAAATGGATCTAATGAGCCATAACTGAAGATAAAGTTTGAGTCTTAACTTAATTTATATCGAGTATACTTGACAGCCATGTCGGCTTTTCACGTTCCTTGCTTCGCTCCACTCTCTTGCTTGCCACTGCGGTTACACAGTATGAAGGTATCTGCTTCCTCCAGACGAAGGCTTGCACTTGCAGCCCAGAGGTAAAGTGTCATTGATCAGCGGGGTTGCTCTTTCCGAAGATTCAAAAAGTGAATCTTTTGGTCAAGCTATTGGCCAGACTGAAACTTGTAGCCCAGGACGCAAATCCTGGTTTTGTGTTGGGAAATTGCTCGATTGGCCTAGAAATGCCCTCTGGCCTCACGCTGTGCCTGGCTTCCATAAGATCCCCAGACTCCCATCTGGCTACAGGTGCTAAGAGGGCCGATTGATTCGCCACAGCATTTTTAGTGCTGATAAAGTTTGAGTCAAATTCCAAGGTAGCATTAGCATTCATGGTCATGCCAAAGTTAATCATATTCCACTCTGGCCTTGGATAAACCCCAAATAGCTGGTTGCATGACTGCGCATATGACGTATAATTCCATGCGCGGAGTGGGAAAATATCATTTGGAGGTCCATATTGTCCTTCAGGCCACACCATTTCAGTGCAGATTTGGTAGAACCAAGGCAAGCCATGGTTTGGAGTGTTTTCAATATCATGGCAAGCCAGTCTTCCAGTGTAGTTGTAAAACATATTGGCGACCTCATACATGCCTTGTAGAGTTGTCCAGATGTTAATAGGTGCTTGGTTGTATTTAGAAATAATTCCACAGGTGACATTAACTGCCCATGGTGGGAGTGGTCCATACATGTTTGAGATATATGGGTAGTTGTACTCTGCAATTAGTTTAAACGCAGCTGTGAGGTAGTCTTGGAGCTGGAAAATCTGCAATGGTTCCGCAATAGGCTGACAGGTTTTGAAAACGTTGGAAATTGTGTCCCATTGAACTGGCCTCTCAAGCAGGCTTTGCAAGATGTTGAAGCCGAAATTGATGTTGCTGGCACAGCTCGCGTTGACAGCTGCGTAGTCGTTGGAGGCTGCTCTAGCGTAGCCTGAGCCATTGAGATCAAAAGGAGCGAGGAAAGGAGCTGAGCTTGCAATTGCACCGTCAACTATATGAGGAAACTTAATTCTGAAGAAAGCTGCCATCATACCTCCATAAACTCCTCCAATTGCGATGACTGGGGTTGATGAGGATGGTCTTACTTGCTGAACTATTTTTTTTAAAATAAATAAAACAATATTTTTTAATTATAATTTCTATTTTTCATAAAAATTATATAGATTTTTAATTTTTTTAAAACCTAATTAGTATGATTTATCATATATCTGCCCAATCCAATAAAGCCTGGGTAGTAGTTAGATATAAGAGGTTATAGTTTTTATTACCTGGCTGTGAAACCCCGTAGAATCTATGCTCTATAAAGATCACAGAAGCATTATAGTTAGGCTGCAAGAATTGAGTAACCCAACCTGCATTATTATAAGCTTGGTCTATTGGGTTGTTGTCTCCTGTGTACACAAATAATGGACCTGCAGGGTCGCCTTGAGAAAAAATCGCTTTAATTGTAATAAAACCAGGGTCACCATTGATGTGGTCTAATGGCTCACTCCCCCCCCTTTAAATTGGAACAAAATATCGGTAAAATTTCCACTTTTTGTGGTAAATTAACCCCCCTTTAAATTGGAACAAAATTTAATTTTATAATAAAAAATTATATATAATTTTTATCTAAAAAAGTTTTGATATAAGTTAAATGTTTCTTCTTAACTAAAATTAAAATTTATTTATATCTTGCTCTTTTTTAAAGAAAAAAGTATAAAGAGCATCTTATTTAAATAAATTTATTATCCTTAATTGCTAAATTTTTAAAAAAAATTAATTTTTGTTTTTTAAAAATTTTCAAAAACAATTTTTGGTAAAAATGATATTTTTTATTTGGATAGTTTTGATATAAAATTCAATAGGAATTCTTTATAAAATTTCAAAATTTACTTATTTCTTGCTTTATTTTAAAGAATAGAGTATAAATAACATCTTATTTAAACAAAATTAGCACTTTTATCGATAAATTTTCCAAAATTTTTTTTTTTTTATTTTTTTTATCAATAAAAATTTTTGTGTAAATAATTTTGATACCAATTAATAGTGGCGTATTAACTAATAATGAAAATTTAGTTATATCTTGCTTTGTTTTAAAGGATAAAGAGTAAATAGCGTTTTATTAAACAAATTTATTGATCTAATTCGATAAGTTTTTTGAAATTCTTTTTTAAAAAAAAAAATTAACCCCCCTTTAAATTGGAACAAAATTTTTAGTTCCAATTTAAAGGGGGGGGGAGTCAGAGAAATACATGGTGTTGTAGGTGTAGGCAGCAGATGTGGCACAAGACAGGAGCCCTGCGACAATGAAAAGAGATGTCAAAGCCATTTTATTCCACAACAATCAGGATTTTTGTATTTTCGCTTTAGAGTAGGGGAAATAATTAAAATATGATAATAAACTAAAAATTGTGTATATCAAGAGAAAAAGGTTTTGGGAGATATAAAGAAATTATAAACATTTAAAATGAGATATAGTAGGTCATGTTAATAGATTGAATAGAAATTATATTACTCCACTCTTTAAGAATGAACAAAGCCATTGGAGAATGCCAATTTTTTAGGAAATTAACCTCCTCTAAGAATGATTTATATGAATATTTTTCATAAATATTTATTTATAATTAATGATTTTTATAATGAGATTTCAGCTAATTCTATATTCATTTTCCACTTCAAAATAAAATCTTATTTTTCTTTTTGAATACTTTGCTGAAAAAAATTTAGATAAGCAAAATTATCTTGCAAGCCCTAAAATTGGGCGCAGAGTTAGGGTGCATCATTGTTAATCTGAATTATATTCTGCAGATGAAAATTGAAAATCTTTATATTGATGATTTGCTTATGCATGAAAGTTATATTTACTTTGATAGAATTTTGGTTTCGTTTAGAATCCAAAAATTTTTAGACATTTCACCAGAGCTACTTTTATATCAAAATCTGAGTATCTAACTAATCAAAGAACAAATTATAGTTACCAATTAGAATACAATTGTAGCGGGTGTTAGCATTAGATTGAGATTACTCTAACTAAATTGATAACTTAGATAAGATCATTTATCATAACATATAATTCACTATCTAAAAAGTTTTAAATTATTGAGTTTCAAAATTTTTGATGCAGAATTTTTAATTAAACCTATCTTCATTATTGATTTTGTATCATTTAGAACTTAATCATTCCGAAGCTAACTCCCCCCCCTTTAAACTGAAACAAAATATAGGTAAAATTCCTACTTTTTTGGGAAATTACCCCCCCTTTAAATTGAAACAAAATTTTATTATAATAGAAAATTTTATAGGTAAAAATCATTATTTTATATGTAAATACGTTAATACCCTATTTAATATGCTTCAAACATATAAGATTTAGAAATTAAACTCTATTTTGTCCAATTGTTATGGGGAGAGTTAGAAGAATACCATTTCAGCAAGTTTGCACTTTGAGATTGAGAAATTTATGAATTAATTTTTCATGAAATTAAAATTAAAAATCAAACACTTTCCATTTTTAAAACTATTAAACGCAAATTTTTATAAGTTTAACGTGAAAATTCAAAACTTTTTAAAATAGTATTCTTAAATTTTAAAGAGCGATTTTTAAGAAAATAGAACTTGCTAACTTACCGACTAGGCATTGTCATAAAATTATAATGTTATTAAATATAATTTACTCAATTTAATGTCTCTTTAAAATTTATATAATTTATTTTCTATAAAATTTTATCTCTGAAAAAATTTTATATATATAAATTTTTTTATAAAAAAATTTTCTTAACCCCCCTTTGAATTGAAACAAAATTTTTTGTTTCAATTTAAAGGGGGGGGGGGGAGTAAGTAATATTATTTTAATTTAATTTATGTATTTATTGTGATTTTCCATGCCTTACTTATTAAACATGAATTATTGGCTAAATTAATTTTAAAAATCAATCAAATTATGTTTTAAGATTATACACATAATTTTCTTTATTGAGGAATCACAAAATTGTTTACCTGTTTTTTAAATTCGCTGCTATTTATAGAGTTTTTCTTATTAGACAGTTTTCTCATTCCATACCCTTGGATCAGCTCTATGACCTCTGTATGGCCCAATTCTTGAGCAATTAATAGAGGAGTTTTTCCGTCCTACTTATCTAATACCCTATTTTCAGTAATTTCTGGTATAAAATTTAGCAATATTTCTGTTGTTTTTTTATCTCCTTTGTATGCTGAAATATGCAGAGGAGTTTCATAATTCTTAATAAGGTTTTACGCTATCAATTGAAGATGGATCGCATCCATGATGAATCATTTCATTGACTAGATTAAAATGACCATACCAGCTAGCTAGATGAAGAAATGTCCAGTCGCTCTGCTTTATATTTACCTGCCTTAAATGATATTTTTGCCAATTTGGGAATTCTTTTAATAGTTTAATAGCTTCAGGGTTTCCTATTATAATAGCTGTAGTTATATCAGCTAACTATATTTAACAAACTTTTTTATTTCTCTTTCTTGTTGATATAGCTGATCCCATTTATTTTATTATCATCATTTTTAATTAATTATTTGATATGCAAATCTGACAAGGTTTATAAATAATGGCTTTTACAATTGCTTTTAGACAATTTAAAAATATTGGGTATCGATTTGCTTAGAAATAGATTGAAGAGATCATGATTGTTAACTCCCTCCCCCTCCGTGAGTGAACAAAACCATTAGAAAAATCCCTATTTTTTGCCCAAAAAACCCACCCTCCGTGAGTGAACAAAAATTTTTTTAATACAAAAAATTTTTTATGGAAAAAAATTTTGATATATAAATGATAATTAGTATAATGAAATCTAGAACTAATTCTGTTTAATTTTAAACGAATTGCTTTTTAAAACATAAATTTTTATAAATTAAATTAATTTTTGCTTTCCAATTTTTGCGAATTAGGATTTTTTTAAATTTCGAAAAAAAAATCTTTTTTATAAAATTTGTATATAAATTTTTTTAAAAACAAAAAAAATTAATCCCCCTCCGTGAGTGAACAAAATTTTTTGTTCACTCACGGAGGGGGGGAGTAAGAGAATTACTGACATTTTATTAATAGTTGGGAGATTCAATTAAGAATACTTCTGGGATTTAGATTACAATATTTTATTATTAATGCAGAAAAAAAATTTAATCCAAACAGATTATAGCATCATATAAATAATAGCATGGTTACCCTTCTATTTAATATACTAATTAAAATAAGATCCTAGTATTTATATATCGCTGTCAATTTTTTCATTAAAATGAATTATTTTCAAGCATCTCTAGAAACTATAACTATCCATACTTATTGAATTATAAATTTTATGCCTTAATTTATGAATATTTAAAATCAAAATAAGGAAGCTTAAATCACTATTTTTCTATAACTCCCCTCTATAAGTTTGCAAAACCATTGGAAAATCCATGTTCTTTGGGAGAAAAAATTTACGCAAGATAAAAATTTTTTAATATTAAATTTGTTTAGAAATCTGAGTGATAATTATTATGACGGCATCTCTAGCTAATTCTATTAAAATTTAAATAAACATAAAGTATGCTAATTTTAACTATTCAATATTTTAAAAATTGAGATTTTATCGAATGAATAATTAACTCCCTAGCAAAATTTTGTTGCTTGTTAATCAGTAGGTAGTAAGTACATTAAAACGTCATCAATTGAAATATATATACTATTGAATTAATTTTAGTGCATAAAACTTTTCATGAAAGGATAAATCTAATAAAAAAAATGGTAATAATGAATTTTCCACAGTATAAATATGATAGATTCTTTTTATGAGGGCAAGAATGTTTTTCTGACAGGCTGCACTGGTTTTGTTGGAAAAGTCCTCTTACTCAACTAAATTATAATCAGACTTTTGTTTGCTAGTACTTTATATTTTCTAAATAATTTTAATAAAAGGTAATACAAGAAATTATTTTTGCATTCAAAAAATTGCAATTAAAAAATTAAAAATATTTAAAAGCAATCCAGTCAAGATATTTTTCGAAAGCATTAATTTTTGTTCATTATTAGCAATCCTAAAGCTCTTTTTGGGGTAATTAGAAAAAATCTTATACTCTCTTCCTCGTATAAACAAGGTTTATGTCCTAATTCGAACAAAAAAAGGCAGTTCAACTGAAGAAAGATTCAAGAAAGAAATCTTCGACTCCCTCTGTTTTGACCGACTTAGAGCTAGAGAGCCTAACTTTGACGAGTTCATGAAAGAAAAACTAGTCCCAATCGCAGGAGATATGCTAAAAGACGGCCTAGATCTATCCCCAGAAGATTTTCAGGAGCTTACCCAAAATGTTAATATCATCATCAATTCTGCGGCTTCTGTTGACTTCAACCAGAGACTTGATATGGCTTTACAAATAAATACCTTTGGCAGTTTACGTGTCCTCGCCCTCGGCAAGGCTTGCAGGAATCTAATATCTTACGTCCAGGTCTCGACTGCCTATGTAAACTGTGACAAAAGAGGCTGGGTCGATGAAAAGTTTTACCCTCTCCAAACCAATCCTAGGGCTCTTTTAGCAGAATTAGTGGCGATTCCTATAGAAGAAATTGAAAGAAGGACTCCAGGAATTATTGGAAGTTATCCAAATACTTATACCTATTTAATGCTGCAAAAAATAAAAAACTATCTATAATCTATTTTAAATAGGGAGTACTATTTAAGTAAAATTAGTACCTTGAATCAGTAAATTTTATAAAAATTTTTTTTATGAAGCATTTAATATAATCCGTTGGGTTTTTTTTGAGCACCAGTAAACCTGCTAACTGGTCGCAACGAGCCCAATAAACTTTTTTTTTAAAAAAATTAACCTCTTTAAAATTGAAGCAGCTTTTATTCCAATTTAAAGTGGGAGTTATACTTTTTACAAAGAACTTGGCTGAGCAGCTTATTGCGCTGGAAAGAGAAAATTTGCCGATTTGTGTGGTGAGGCCTTCTATTATTGGCGCGAGTTGGAAAGAGCCAGTTCCTGGGTGGATTGATTCTGTGTCAGCAGCTGCAACTTTTTATTTAGCTGGAGGATTAGGATTATTGAGAGTTACTGTCGGGAAAAAAAATTATGTGGGTGATCAAATCCCTGTGGATATTGTAATTAATTCTATTATTGCTGCGTCTGTATTTTTGTGCAAGCCTGGACAAATTTATGCAATGCACGCAGGGTCAAGTGCCAGAAATCCTATTACTTGGATTTCTGTAACAAATATTGTGCAAGCATACTGACGCAAGAATCCTTCAGAAAAAGCTTTTGGGATTTGCAATTTCAGATTTGTGGAAAATCCAAAGGTGTATGAAATGGTGAGATTTTTCCAGAGAAAATTACCAATTTGGGCATTTACTAGCTCCTGCCTTAGAGCAATATAAAAATTAATCACATAAGGCGAGGAATCGATTTTTATATAGATTATTTTACTTAATGCTTATTATTTTTTTAAAATTTAAAATAAATATTATAAAAAAAATTAGCTATAATATTGCTGGATTTGGGAGGAATAAGTATGCACAGATAACAAAAAGTCCTGGACTCTTAAAACAAGCAGGCAGATTCAACAAGTTTTTAAGCCGAGAAAAGCTAATTTCAGACTCATTTTCTTATTTCACTTGTAACGAGTGGGTTTTTTCTACACAACATTCAGTAGATATGATGAAAATAATGACTGAAGAAGAAAGACAGACTTTTGACTTAGACATTGCCAAAATGGACTGAAGGCTCTATTTATCTAATTTCACCTACGGCCTTCAAAGATTTATCTTAAAAGAATACGTCGACACCCCAGTAAGCGAGCACTCCCGAGATCTCGTTTTAGACTACAGAGGCAGCAAGTATTTTTCGGACGTCAACTGGTCTTTATCTCACGGTGAAATCTTCAAAATCACCAGTTTCAAAGAAATGAAAGGCCTAATATTGAATTCCCAAAGAGTCCAAAGCGTCATAAAAGAGCTCAACGCCAAAGATCTCAAAGACAAAATTGACCATAGCTACAGAGCTAAATCAATAATCAACAAAATGCTATGTGACATGAGAATGCCAATGGTCAGATTTTTCGGCTGGGCTTTGCGTAAAATCTGGAGAAGACTCTATGAAAAAATCGTGGTTGACCAAAATTCGTTAAATATGCTAAAAGAGTATAGGTCTGATTCTGATGGTCCGTTAGTCTTGATACCTTCCCATAGAAGTTATCTTGATTTCTTAATAGTCTCTTATGTTCTTTTTTCTTATGATATTCGTGTCCCTTATATAGCAGCTGCAGAAGAATTCAAAAATATTAGAATTATTAATCATCTGTTAAAGATGACAGGAGCATTTTTTATTAGGAGAAAAGTGCAAGGAGACCCTTTATATGCAGCCATTCTTACTGAGTATATGCATAACTTGTTAAAAGAGCAACAAATTGTGGAATTCTTTATTGAGGGGACCAGAAGCAGGACAGGCAAAACTCTTCATCCAAAATTCGGGCTGCTATCAATTTGCACTGAAGCATTTTTTGATAAAAAAGTACCGAACGTTAATTTTGTGCCAGTCACAATTAATTATGAAAGAGTGCTGGAAGGGGAAACTTTTCCATTTGAGCTGCTAGGAGAAGAAAAAGTAAAAGAATCATTATCAAGAATAATGAAATCATCAAAAATTATTATAGTAATTTCTAAAGAATAATTATCTATAAAATTCATAGGGAGAATTTTCTATAAAAAGATATAACACAAACCTAGGAAAAATTTTCTTTGAAATTGGAAAACCAATCTCTCTTAAAGACTATATCAAAACAGTTGATCTTGACCCTTACAATAACAAAGACCACAGAGATATCATTAACCGAAATTTAGGCTATGATATCGTCTATCAAATCCAAGATTTAATTATGGTCATGCCCACCTCCATTGTAGCTTCAGTAATGCTGATGCATAGAAGAAAAGTTCTTGAAGACGAGCTTATCGCTAAATCTGAATGAATCAGAGACGAAATCAAAGCAAGAGGCTACAAAGTAGGCATGAATGACGGAAGTGGCCAAGGCGCTGTTAGAAATGCAGTTCACCACTTAAGCCAAGCTTTAACCCACAAAAAAGATTTATTTGAGCCAAGCGTGATGATGAAAACTGACTATAAAAATATTTTACTGATGTCTTATTATAGAAATGCGCTATACCACATTTTCTCAATGGAGTCTGTATGTGCATGTGCCCTTTTCAGCTTTGGCCAAAAGCTTGCATGGGAAGAAGGCATTAACCAGACGAGGGTTATGGAAGAAATCAGGTTTTTATCGTCAATTTTGGCTTCGGAATTTATTTCAAGAGAAAATTCTACAAAAGAAACAGCATTTTTAGCGACCTTAGAAAATATGAAAAAAAGAGGGTTTATTGAAGAAATCGGCGATAAATTTAGAATTAAAAAAACAGGGGAACTTGGCATTACATTCTTATGCTCACTGTTATGGCCAATTATAGACAGCTATTGGGTTACTTTGATGTTTACGTTAGCTTTATACACCAGAAAGAACTTGACCCCTGAAAAGGTGATTCAAAGCATCCAATGGTTTGCAGAAAATATGTATGAGGAAAGGATGCTTGGGTTTTATGAAGCTTGCTCATTAGAAAACATGAAAAATGCAGTAAAATCATATGAGATGATGGGGGTCATACAAAAAACAGAAAGAAATGGAGCGACTGTGATTGAGCTGACTGAAAAATATGCTGATGAAGCGAGTGTCCAAGAGCTTGTAGATCATGTAGGGAATTTCAGGAAAGCTACACTTACAGGGATTGTGACGCCGAAAGAAGAACTTAGAAGACTTTTAATTTCAGAGTTCCCAGAAATGCCAAAACTTTAGATTAAGTAATTATCGTATTTAAAATATTGTTCTGACCCTTTATATTTTTAATTTTTAATGATAATAGTAATAATTTATTATAGTTTAAATTAATTTAAGCGGACTATTTAAATAAAGATACCTATTATGGCAGGATTTAATATATCTAATGAAATTGATCTAGCTGCTAAAGAAGTTCGCCGGTCTATTGATACCGAGAATAGGAAATATTCATCAAGGAAGCATAAATGCAGGATATTTTTATATGTTTTGTTAGGAATTATGGTATTTTCATATGTAAAATTTATGCAGATTCTTGGGATAATTATTGTGCTGAATAAAGATAGTTCTGATTGTAAAAATCCGATAAGAGCCTGGCTCATTATAAGCGCTATTATATTGACTATTGGGCTTTCAGGTGTAATAATCATTGAAATTGTCAAAGAAAAAAGAATTATAGAGATAAAGATAATTTATCAAGGATTTTATTGGATAATTCTATTTTTGCTATTTATATGGATGGCTATTGGCAGTGCTTGACTTTTTAATGACTCAGCTTGTAAAAATGGTAGAGGCTATATAGATTTCTATTCTGGATGGGCTCTGACCCTTTCACTATTGGTCATAGAGTATTTTATGTTTTTCTTATTTTCGTGCTATTCTATCTGCACATTAATTTAAGCTTGCTTCTATTATCTTATTAATTATACAGAATATAGCTAAATGTATCTATTTATAAAAATTTTTAATTAATTAAATTTAAAAGTGGTTTTTATATTATTGAAATCTCATCTAAGCTATCTTCTATTGCTTTATTCCTTTTTCTCACATGCCAGTATATCTTGAGTCATATCTAAGTTTAAAAAAGCAAATGCAAATAAAGGGAAATTCAAAAGGGTCGCTTCAAGCCTACTTTTCTTTGTCAGCCAAATAAGTAAAAATTGAAATCCTGCGAAAAATGCTTTTAATACCGATTTATCATTTTGTTAATATTCTCTTATTATCCATTTCTAATTATCTGAAAATACATTTGCTTTGCAAATCGGGCAATTATTGTGACGCTCCAGCCACAAATCTATGCATTCAGTATGATATTGGTGAAAACAAGGGAGACTTTTTATGCCAACACCTATCTGAAAATCTTCCATACAGATTGTACATGATGTGCTCTCGCCTGAGCCTTTGAACTGTGAAACTGGCAAACTTTCTCTTTGATTGTTTACTAAATTTGCTCCTTGATTGTTTACTGGAATTTGCCTTGGCCTAGCTCCTGGGCCACTAGATGGACGCTGTAAGCCAATTCTATGATAAGGAAGATTAACACGCCCTGGAGGCTGCTCAAGTGGGGCTATTAAAGGATGCTGGCGTGGCTGATTTCTTGGCTGTACATTCAATATTGGGTCATTTCTTCTCAGCTCTAAATTCGGCCTTTGTACAGGTGCTTCGCTATCAACAATTCTTATTGGCAAGTTATTAATAATCCCAACGCCTTGGCGTATCCTGTCTTTTATTGCCCCAAATAGATTGATTACCGGATGCTGGCTGTCCTCCTGGCTTGCATTATTACTGTATTTTCCTTACGCTATTTCATCAATTGGAAGCATAATGTCTTTATATCCTTGGTTTCCAGATCCCTGGATTTCTCCTCTTTCAAGGCTATGTGCATATAAATGGTCTTGGAGCTCTGTGCTGGATATTTGGCGTCTGCATATGCTGCATTGCTCATTGTCTTCTCTTCTGTTTAAAATTTGATTTAACGCTGGGCATTCATTTTGATGATTTATTGTAGACTCTGCAGAGAGCATCTGATGGCAAAAGTCACATTGGTAATTTTGGGGCCGGCTGCAGCCGTGGCTAAGTAATTGGCTTTCTAGCATTGAAAATCCACTAAATAGTGATCACCATAAATCACAAATCACTATAGTCTTTTCATATATTAAAATGGCGTGGAGAGCAAACACCATCTTAGCTCCTGCAGCTGATCCAATATTGGTAGGGTAGGGACCTCGGAGAAGCGATGATGGTGTTAGAATTGTAGCCCGGCCGGCTTACTAGGCTTGTTGAAGCATTATGTCAGGCTACCAGACTGCATGCTTTACTCCAGATCAAGTTTTTTTTGCTTTAGAGGGATAGAGCCGAGAGCTGGAAAGAGATATCCAGCAGAGTCAGCGGTATGTTTTCTGACCATTCGCTATTTTTGCAGAGTTAAACAAGAGATATACCTGGGCTTCGGATTTCCATTTGGCAGAGAGTCGACTTATCCAACTACTGGGTAGCGGGTGCAGGCCTCAGCAATCTTGTTAACTCGTACTGGCAAGCAGGCAAAGGCAGCGTAACAGTTACGAGAATTCCTTCAGGAATCACAATAACTTTTCTATAAGTTTAATTAAGATCAACTATCGTCTCTTCATAATTTTCCATAATTCAATTTATTAGACAATAAAATATGAGAGGAAGACCTCCAGTAGCTCCAACCCAACATTTTGATCTCCCAGAAGAAGACGAAGAAGCCCAAGACACCGTTACTCCAATAGGCCACGCCCACGCTCATTTGCGTCGCAATATGGACTGCACTCCTCTTGATTGGAGACAATACTTTGACGAATTGATCTGGTTTGGGCCAATTCCTATCTATAAAGCAGGCACTTCAGGCCCAGTCTTCTTAGCTTTACACGGTGCTGGGCTTTGTTCATTTGGCTATGCCTGTGCAGCAAAACTGCTTAAAAGTGACTGTCGCTTTTTTGCGTTTGATTTTAGAGCTCATGGACACAACCAGTTATCAGAAAGTGAATACCAGCTAGACGTAGATACCTTAATAAATGAAACTTTATCAGTTATGGACTATATCCGCAGCATCACAGACAATCATCAAATTATCCTTGTAGGACACAGCATGGGCGGGGCTATAGCTTCAAAAGCTGCATTAGAAGACCATAAGCGAGGAAAAGGCGTAATGGGACTAATTGTCCTTGACGTAGTAGAAGGCTCAGCAATAGACGCATTGCCTCATATGGACAATATTATTAGTCAACGCCCAAGGACTTTTCAGTCACTTGAACAAGCTATTCAATGGGCTGTGAACTCAAATACAGTCAAAAATATAGAAAGCGCAAGGATTTCAATGCCTGCACAGGTGGTTGAGGAAAATGGAATTTGGAGGTGGAGGACTGATTTGGCTATGACCAGGCAGTATTGGGAAGGATGGTTCCGAGGAATGAATAATGCGTTCTTAGGAGTTGTCGGGCCTAAGCAGCTGATGATTGCAGGAAGTGACAGAACAGATCGCCAAATGATGATCGCCCAAATGCAAGGGAAGTTTAAACATACTGTCTTGTTTGGCGTTGGACATACAGTCCATGAAGACGCACCTGAACAATTTGCAGAACAAGTTCGAATTTTTATAAATACTTTTAAAATTAATTTCACTATTAATTTTCCTTATTTTTTACTATAAATTCCACAATAAAATCAATATAAAACGATATATCAACTTTTAAACTCAAATAATTCAATTTAGTAATTATAAATGGAACCAAAGAAAGGACTTCCAACCCAAGCTGAGAAAAACCGGGAACGGCTCAAAAACGCAAGAGACTATCAAATAATGGGAAAAGCCCAACAGATCGACGCAATGGCCCCAGAAGAGATTTTGAATGAATTGAAAAACAAAAAATTGCCGGTGTTCGGAACTAACAAAGAAAGGGTTGAGAGGCTAAAAAAAGCCCTTGGGATTCCTATACAAGACAGTGGGTCCAAAAATTCCAATAATGTCTTGAATAATATTGAACAAATTCAGAAAAAAAGAGAAGAAAGAAGAAGGAAGATGGAAGAAGAAAAACTGAATAAAGAAGAAAGAAAAGCAGAAAACGAAGCCTTGGGGAAGCTAATTGATGTGGATTTTCAAAGGATGGTTGACCAATTTAGGCTGCAAGTCCCACCCCAGCAGCCACATGTGCCTTCTTCTGAGTTGAAAATCTGTGTATGTGTGAGGAAAAGGCCGATTTTTCAGAAGGAAGAAAAAAATGGAGAAATTGACGCTTTGAGCTGTGCGAATCCTGTTATCATGATCCATGAGCCGAAGCTGAGAGTTGATGGAATTACTAAATATTTAGAAAACCATACTTTTCAATTTGATAATACTTATGGAGAAACCGAAGACACCAAAACAGTCTACGACTCCTCCATAAGACCTCTCTGCCCTTTTATCTTGCAAGGCGGCACTGTAACCTGCTTCGCATATGGCCAAACTGGCTCAGGCAAAACCTACACAATGCGAGGACTCCAAGAAATGGTAATTTGTGACCTTGATAAACTAGGTAGAGGACAGATTTCCTTTAACATAAGTTTTTTCGAAATTTACGGTGGCAAATGTTTTGATCTTCTAAATGACAGGTCTAAACTTACAATTCTGGAAGATGGTAATGGAAATATCCAAGTACAAGGCTTAGTTGAGCACCCAGTTCCTAATAAAGATGAAGTATTGCAGCTAATAGAGTATGGAAACTCAGTAAGGACGACACACGCCACGACTTCTAATGAAGATTCATCAAGATCTCACGCTATTTGTCAAATTTTACTGAAAAATGGACAAAGAGAACTAGGTAGATTAAGATTGGTCGATTTAGCAGGAAGTGAAAGAGCGCAGGACTGCATCAGCAATAATAGGCAGAGGAGAATAGAAGGAGCAGAAATAAATAAAAGCCTTTTAGCATTGAAAGAGTGTATAAGAGCACTGAGAGGAGGACCTGGAGCACATGTACCTTATAGAGGCTCAAAGCTGACTCTGGTGCTTAGAGATTCTTTTGAAGGAGGCTCTGATGAAAAAAAAGTTATTATGATCACTTGTGTGTGTCCTGGACATTCAAGCTCTGATCATACTATCAACTCACTTAGATATGCAGATAGGCTAAAAGAACAAGTAGTAGCAAGCCAAGTGAATCAGTTTCAGCCTAAACCTGAGCCAGCAAAGCCACAGCCTAAAAAGAACCCTCAGCCAGCTTCACAAGTCCAGCCAACTCCACCTAAAATTAGGCTAAAAAATCTAATATTATTTTTTGCTTTTGTTTTTAAAAATTTAAAAATAAAAATTAATTTACCTAAAAAAAGAGACGAAAAACCTGAAGTAGCCGACAAATTCAGGAAAAGCTTCAGAGACATGGAATACATACAAAAGCAAGAAGAAGACAAAATGAGCTTAGAAATGCTTAACCTCCACGAAAAAGTGGAAACTATTTTAGAAGAAGAAGAGGAGCTCTTAGAAACCCACGTCCACGCCATAAAAGAAGACGCACAAATTTTAACTGAAGAAGGAGAATTAATTTCAATGGCCCAAGGGGATGCTGATTATGATATTGACACATATGTCCAACGAATGGAAATTCTGGTGAAGCATAAATTGACAGTATATCAGAACTTGTATCAAAAATTGGCTGCATTTAAGGCACATTTAAATGAAGAGGAAGAGTTTTCAAACCATATGACGCAAAACCTTAAGAAAAAGTTTTAATTCCTAAATAAAAATAAGCCAAATTATAATAAATGCCTTAAAAATATGAATAAAATTGTATAATAAATATTTATTATAAATAAGATAAATATGAAGCTTATACTAGTCACCTTATTTTTTGCAGCCCTAGGGGTACAGTTTGATGTCAAAACAGAGGGTATATCAGTTATCAAGTCTGGAGAAGTCCTAAAAGAATGAAATCCAGATTATAATTCAGGCTCTGCATGCCATCCTGTCCCACAAGTGCATGAAGGTGAAGGAATGAATTATCGTGATTTCACATTTATAAACACAGAAAATACCTCCCTCAGAATAAATAATCTAAAAGTCGATGCTGATAATCAGTCTATTCTAATTCCGGATTTCACAGGTTTGGATAATGAAAATTTTGGCCCTAGAGAGTCGAAAACAGTAAAATTGAATTATTATTGCACTGGAGAGCCGGGTTGGAGTGTTGTACACATATCGTTTACTATTTCGAGTGATACTGATAAAAATTATGAAATGAAATTTGTTAAAATTTGTGATAGCAGCAATATTTCAAATTTCGACTGGTCAATGATGATTTTATTGATTATTGCGATCATTGTGGTCGGATTTTCTGCATGGTCAGCTAAAATTGTAAGAGTGCTCCCGAATATGCCAGAAGACGCAAATGAGCTGCAAACAATTCATGCTGTATTATTTATTGCGTGTGGGTCAATATACATGAGCAGGCTAAAAGAGTGAAATTGCAATAGATTTTTCAATGAGATTTGTGTGATAGTGAAAAAATATTAAGATGATAAGACAATTTTTAGATAACAGAGCTATTTAGTTCTATATTGACCTATTAGCTTGAAATTGGCCTGACAGACTTCCAAGTTGCTGAGAATGAGAAAATATTAAGATTTACCAAAACCGTGCAAAATCTATATTTTTAATAGTGCTCTTCCTATTCAAATCGTACCTAGAAAATATTTTAACTGCTATTATCTGTGCCGCCTCAATCGGAGCAATCACATTTGTCTTAGATTTTCTTTTTGAGTCCTGGCGCTGGGAATCTGCCTGAACTTTCCCTTATATCGGCGAAGTAAAACAAAAAACTTTGGCATTGGTATCAGTTTCTACAACAATTATCCTCTTCTATTTATTTACCAGAAACTGAATTCTTAACAATATCATAGGAATTTGTTATACCTTTATGGTGATAAAATCAGTCAAAATTTCAAATTTTAAGATTGGAGCTTTATTGCTAGGCCTAGCCTTTTTTTATGATATTTTTTGGGTTTTTTTATCAGAAAAAGTGTTCGGTGCTAATGTAATGGTGACTGTAGCCACAGGCTTGGACCTCCCATTAAAAATCCAGTGCCCTCATATACAGCCTTTGCCTATACAAAAAACATGTGGAATGATAGGATTAGGAGATCTAGCGTTACCAGGGTTACTTATAGCATACGCTTCTAGACTGGATCATATTTATCAGTCAAATTATTTGAGGACAATGATGGTTTGCTATGCAATTGCGCTTTTTATGTGTACTTTTGTATTGGCTGTTTTTCATGCTGCACAGCCTGCTTTGTTATATATTTCGCCGATGCTTATTTTTGGGATGCTGATTCAGGCAGTTATGAGAAAAGAACTGCCTAAGGTGTGGGAAGGGCGAAGACCAACAACAAATTTACTGCATACAGAAGTTGCTTTACAAGAATTTAGGGCATAGATATTAATATCTCTAATATTTTAATAGGATTAAATTATTAAATAAATTAAATTTTTGCTTCTCCCTCAATAAATAAGCCATTGCCTCCCAATTTCACTTAAAATTTAAATCTGAATTAATCTAATGCTTACTAATAAATATGAAGCCCACTATAAGAACTCAAAGAGTTGAGCGCTGCCAAGTCGCAGAACTTATGGCTCCCCCCAAGCGACTTACAGATGTCGACTATAAACGCAAAAACTACCAAAACCTCAAAAAATCCCAAGAAGAGAACAAAAAGAAAAAGGAAGAAGAAGAAACCCGCCCTCAAAAAGAGCCTTTCAAGCTCAGCAGGTTTAAAAATGTGGAAAGCATAGTCTATAAAAACCCTGAAGAAGTAAAAAAGCCAAGAAAAGCTTCAGCGCCTGTTGGTGGGCCACAAGTAGTTGTATATGACCCTGAAGATGAAGGCGTAACCAGGAATGATGGTGAAAAAGACTATGTAAAAGACAATTATAAAGCAGCTATAGTAGATAATACAAAAAATTGGGGGAATTACAGTACTTTTATAAGAAAAATTATGATTTATTCTCAGCTATAGTCCAAGCTCCTATTAAGCCTGTAGAAAAGCAGGAAGAAAACGCAAAAGCACTGAATCCAAATTATGGAAAAGTCCCACAATATTTGGAAGATTATAAAGCGCAAAGAGAAGCCGATAGAGAAACCAAAAGAAGGCAAGAAGAAGACGCAAAATGCCCGCCTGGGATGAGACTTATGCCAGAAGAAGAAAGGCTAGAAACGCTTGAAATTCTTCAAAAAGGGAAAGATGATGTATGGATGCTTATAAATAAACTTCCTATCGCATCAAATACGCAGTCTGTAATAAGAAGGCGTGAAGAGTATGAAAAAAAGCTGCAGGAGCTTGAAAATGCAATAAAAACGTTTTCAAGACCAAAAGTTTATGTAGCGCTCTAACTTATCAATTCTTATACCTGTTTAACAAGAATAGCCCACGAAGGAGCATTTTTGGTTCGCCATTTAATTTGGGTAGACAGAAAATATGCAACGAATTTGGCAAACCAGCTATTGTCCGGCCAGCTAAACAAGGCTCCTTAGTGTGCTATTCTTTGTAAATAAGTATATATTTATGCACTAATAAATACTTGAAGTTCACTTGTATTTTCCAAATCTCTTTCTTTGAATTTTTGATAAGGAATATAGCTGACTTCTAGTATTTTCCCATCAAAAGTTAAGCTGTTTAAAAAACCTCTGACTGATTTAGCTTCCTGAATAGTTGGGAACTCTAAATATACATTTCCAATAGACCTTCCTGACCTTGGTATATAAATTTCCATCACTTGTCCTAGCTGTTCTATTTCTTGTTTTATTTCACATACAAGGTTTTCATAATCTTCATCACTAATAAGGTCTTCTCTTGGCGCCATTCCATGTACACACAATATTTGGCTTGACAAATTGACTTTCATTGGTTTTAAAGGACCTTGCTTATTCACATCAGTAATATTTGCGAATGCAGAAATTGTAGGCAGCGTATATCCACCCATCAAAGTGTTTCTGTCAGTAACTGAAGCGGGCTGGAGACCCATATAAGTCTTACTCCCCCCCTTTAAATGGAACAAAATATAGGTAAAATTTCCACTTTTTTGGTAAATTAACCCCCCTTTAAATTGGAACAAATTTAATTTTATAATAAAAAATTATATATAGGGCTATTCAAAGGAAAGCCCTATATAATTTTTATCTAAAAAGTTTTGATATAAATTCAACAGGAATTCTTTATAAAATTTCAAAATTTACTTATTTCTTACTTTATTTTAAAGAATAGAGTATAAATAACATCTTATTTAAACAAAATTAGCACTTTTATCGATAAATTTTCTAAAATTTTTGATTTTTAATTTTTTTTATCAATAAAAATAATAATTTTGTGTAAATAATTTTGATACCAATTAATAGTGGCGTATTAACTAATAATGAAAATTTAGTTATATCTTGCTTTGTTTTAAAGGATAAAGAGTAAATAGTATTATATTGAACAAATTCATTGATCTAATTCGATAAGTTTTTGAAATTTTTTTTTTTATAAAAAAATTTTATATTGATATTTTTTTAACAAAAAAATTTAACCCCCCTTTAAATTTGAACAAAATTTTTAGTTCCAATTTAAAGGGGGGAAGTTAGGTCTGCCTACCTTAAGATTTTGTCCTAAAATAGGGTATAGTTTTTTTACCTTATTTTTGCCTAGAAAATTTAGCATAAATTATTAATAGGCAAAATAAGGGGAAAAGCTTATAGTTGTTCAGAGAAAATGCAAGGTTTGCCTCTTCTATGCTGCGAAATTCAACAAATGCATAATGCCCGTCTTGGCTTATTCAAGCACTGAGAACTGGACTGCCTGGGTATGCGTTGAGTTTTTTGTTTATTAAAGCTGTGTTGAGAAGGTCGACTAGCTGGCTTTGAGTGATACCGGCTGGGAGATTTCCAACATAGAGTTTTCGGTCGACTTTTGAAGTTTGGGCATTTTTGACTGTTTCTAAACTTTTAAGGATATCTTTTTCGTCATCTATTGGGTCATAGTCGGTGAAGCGGGATTTTCGTTGCCTTCTTGGACTTCTTGACCTAGGTCTATTATATGACATTTATAAAAAGCAGATTCTGAAGCAATTTATCATAATTTGAGCGTTTATTATTAGAAAATGAAAACTTACAGTACAAGCCATTAGTTTTAAAATTTTTAATCAGCATACACAAAATACCAATAATAATATTAATTAAATACCATCTTACTTAATTTTTGATAGTAAATTATTTCCAATTATATCAGATGGCGCCAGTGCTTAGAGCATTGACTAAAAACCACAATTTAAAAATAAAAATTTCATAAGGTGTATTAGTAAGATAATATTGCTATTAAAAAAGGTTTTGCTTCTAAAAGAATTTAAAATCACCCATTTATATCCATATACATAATAATTTTATCCGTGTATCGATGCAATCTTACCTTATACCTCCTCAATTTCAAGAGGCTGAATCTGGCTTCAGCTCTGAAATGATGATAAAGGCTCTGGAGAACAACAATAAATACCTCATGACGATGTGTCTCTATTCCAAAAGTCTCACTGACGGAATGGCTACTCTGCTGTCTGATTTCGAAAGGCTAAAATCTCATTGTTATAATTGAAAAGACCCCTCAAGTCGAGCTCCTACTAAAGAGGATCTTCTCCGGCAGTTTACTTCTCTTAGAAATTTCCAATTTTCACTGAAGCTGGCTTCAAGCATAACGATCCCCGTTTGCAAGAAAAAAACCTTTGGGCTGAACGTGTATTTAAAGGTGCATACAAATGAAGAATTAGATGAATCATTTAAAATCAATTTAGAAGCTGTACTTTACCTTGCGGAAAATCCGCCAGTAAAGCTTACGACAAGCAAGGCAGGCAAGCCACCTCTTGTCGGGAATACTAGCCTACCTTCTGAAAAAGGCTGATTTTAATTGGTTATTTTTAAAATAAATTTCAGGATTTTTTACTATATTATGCCCTATCTCCAATTGGAGTAAGACAACTCTTTCTTGGAATCAGAAGAAAAATTGCTACGCTGCAAGTTTTAAGCTGAAAGCAAACGAAGTGTCGTCGCACTATAGGAACGGATGGTTCTTCTTAGTCATTATGCCTGAAGCAAATTCAGGATTTGATATAAAGCCGTTGGTGATTGAAAATTTCAATGTTAAAGCAAAACAAGTTTCTTGCGTTCAGTTTAACGAAAAACCAGATAATGAATAATTAATGTTAGTACAAGAATTATCATTTTATTAAAATCATGGAAAATATTTTGAGTGAGCTGCATTCCGTGTCCGAAATCGCAAAATTATTTTACTTTAAAAGAAATTAAGATTGATGGTATGAAGAAATTAAAACTGCGTCTTGCAGGATTATAGAAATATTTAAATGTGTTGAATGTAGTCTTAGTACTTTTAAATAATATTTTAAGTATTAATATAATTTAAGTATATTAAATATGATAGTGGTAAGATAAATTAAGATAAATTATCTTAATGATTGATTTTACAGTTATGAAGTTATATGCTGCCGAATAACCAGTTTTGCTATCTACCTACTTCGCCTTTTACGAGCGAGATTTTTTTCTAATAAGGAAGAAAATTTATTTTTTATTAATAAATTCAATATTAGAATAAAAAGATAATATGATCATTTGCTTAAATTTCTGATAGGCTCCTATGAGCCAAAGATGGATTTCACGCGTGAAAATCCAGAAATTCCATGTGGAAACCCGTTTTTGGCTCTGGGAGCTGATCAGAAATAACGCCAAAAGACTATATTTTATAATTCATTTTTAAAATGTCTATATTTTGGATAGCTTTAATATAATTTGCTTTAGATCTAATGAAAATTTCTTTTGATCTAGTGAAAGAAGTTAATTCCCAAAATCTGGGGTATTGCTCATAACAAAAGTGAGAGATATAAAATCAAAGTAAATTAATATAACTATTTCAAAACCAATTTTAACATGTAAGTTTACATAGTGCACTAAAGCTTAATTTAAAAACAAAAAACTGAAAATTTTCTATTGGCTTTAACTAGCACCCTAAGCTTAATAAAAAATTTATAATATCATTAACGACTATAATAGTTATTAAATCATAATTTATTCTAGGGATATAAGCTTAAGATTCTAAAGCAAAAGAAGTATAAAAGTCTTTAATGGTTTTGGCTTTTTATTTGCAATTAAGCCATCAAAGCATTTCCCTTGATATCCTTTTATTATATGCTTAACTGAAGAGAATTAATTTCATTTTCCTTTTCTCCTTCAACATGCATTTTATAAAGAAATAAAGTGCATGAAAAAAGGAAATAGAAGTGAGCGACGTTTAGTTACACGCACAAAAAGATCAAAAACACCAACAACTATTGAAGGAAATGACAGCTTTAATGCAACTTATTTGAAATCACCTAGCCCTATTACACACAGACGCAAAAGTACAAGCGAATTTGACTTGCAAAAAATTCTTGCTATTATACCATATAGCTTACTCCCTCGCTCTCTGAGTGATAATTTAAAAATCTGCTTTTTGGGAAATTAATTTACATAAAGCTTTTAATATAATTATGTTTAAGTGAATATTTTTGATATTAATTTATAATTATTATAGCGAAATTCTAATTAATTCTATTAAATTTTAAACAGCTTGCATTTGATAGCATAAATTTATACTTTTAAGTAATTGAAAATTGGGGTCTTTAATCAGGAAAAAATTTTTAATAAAAATTAAACCCTGAGCAAAAATATATTGATTATGGTGAGGTCATAAATAAAATGGCTTTCGCTCAAGCGAAGTTAGCTCCGCTAACTTTCTCCCACTCAAGCAATTTTATTTATAGGGTTGGGTTTTCACCTCAAGAACTTCTGCACAGCAATAGCGGTTTAACTTTGGGGATAACCAAAGGAACTGCTCCTCAGTGCGCTCAAGATCTGGAGTTTTTACCCCTCAGCACATCCCAAGGGAGATGGACCCTCAGGCGGAACACGCTCAGGAGCTGAGTCGAAACAAAGCCGTGGCGGCAGCGAAGCCCGTTGAAGCGGAACGCCTTATTTACCCGTGCCTTGGCGACCAAAAGGGACCGATCCAGCGATTTCTGGGCCCGACACGTGGGATAAATATGGTGGCAGCTCTGGAGTTTGGCTACCCCGTAGTGGACGTTAAGCGTTATAGATAATATTAAGATTATGGTGAGATCGAATTAGGAAAAATTCAGAAGCCTGCTACATATAGAAAAGAACTGGCTAAAATATATGAACTTGAAAATCAAGATAGTCAAACGTCTTCTAAAACATTTGAACAATATATAAATACAAAGGTTTTAGACGCCCAAAGGCAGTTAAATCAGCTTTTAGAAAATAAAGAAAGTCCAAGTCAAAAGCAAAACTCTTTTTATCCTATTCAATATTTTAGAAAAACAATAAATAGATTTTCACCTGGAATTGTGAGAATATATCCTAACTCTTTTTATATTTAAGAATAAACTATATTTATTTTATAATTTTGTGCTTAAATAAAATTTTATTAATTAGGATGGAGTAAGGAATCATCAATTACACCTACATCAACTAGTACTCGCTTGATACAAAATGATAGGTTTTGTAAAACACCTACACCTCCATCCCAGCCAAAACAGCATTTAAATACATCATCTCCAAGCTTAAAAAGAATACAACCACAAAAATACAACTTACTGCCCTCCCTGAGCAAGCAAAACAATTTTTCTTGCTCATATATGCTTAAGTTTTTTATTTAAAATTTTTTTATTATAGGCAAGGGCAAGGTAATGCAGCCAGTCTTGAGAAGCTGGCTCTGCTAGTGGTGGATTTCTTTTGGTATGGACACGAGTGCTGCATAGATAATTTTGCTTTCTGAGCCGTATCACTAGTTGGGTACAAAAGGGCATTTTAGCTCTGCAGCAGTCAGACTTTAAATACTAATCTAATCGTAATCATTTATTCACTAATGAAAGATTTATTTTTTCCAAAATTCAGGATTTTTCCAATTGTCTTGGTTACTCACAGGTGGAAAGAGTTAGAAGCAAGCTTTTCTGTAAAAAATCACAATAGACTAAAAAAATCCCCCAATCCAGACAAAATTACTAACAATACACATTTTTTGGCTGTTGAAAAATACAATGGAGACTATGTCAATGGCAAAAGGCACGGAAACGGAGAAATAATATATAGCAACGGAGATAAATATAAGGGAAAATGAATTAATGATAAAAAAGAAGGCTATGGAAAATACCTATATAAAGATATAGGTATAACTTATAAAGGAGACTGGCATATGAATAATAGGCATGGGAATGGAAAAATGAAATTTTCTAATGGAGATGTTCTACAAGGGTCATGGTCTAATGGATATTTAAATGACGGCTACGTAATAATTTTATATGGAAATGGTGATAAATATCAAGGAGAAATCGTAAATGGGATGAGACATGGAGAAGGCACCATAAAATACCAACAAGGCTATTTTTATAGAGGGCCTTGAAAAGAAGACCACCGATCTGGTATCGGCTTAATTACCTATAAAACTGAATTTTTCTTTGAAGGCCTCTTTATCAACGACTCTACCGAAGGCAAAGGAGTTTTAGTAAAAAAAGACATATTTGGCTTCAATAAAAATAAAAACACTGACGCTCCTGACAGTCCTAGCAACATTTTTAGAAGCAGCTCAAACTATTCGTATAACAGAAAATCTGAATTAGGCCACATTGACGAATTCAAGCTTTTTAAACTCCTTTCTCTTGATATGTGGGATACAATTTTTGTGACTCTTACATCTGAACAATTAGATAGCCGCATAAATTTCCCACACCCTACAATAGAATCAGGGATTTTCCGGGCTGGAAAACTTTTTGGGTAAAAATTAATTTAGTGCTGGAATGCTAAAATTCGGAATTTATGGAAAATATGAAGGAAATTTTAAAGATGGGGCAAGGTCAGGATGAGGAAAAATGGTGTATAATGACCCTGATAAAGTCTGCAGCTGGTTTCATGACAATGAAGGGACTTATTATGGAGAGTGAAAAGACAATTTTAAGCATGGGTTTGGGGTTTTTGAGTGGCCAGACAGGACTAAATATGAAGGCAGATTTTCAAGAAATATGAGGAATTTTGTGACTGGAAAAATGTATTTTAATAATGGCGAAATTTATGAAGGAGGCTGAGTAAATGATAAAATGGAAGGAAAAGGGACTTATTGGAAAGGCGGAATTATATTTAAAGGGCAGTTTATTAAAGGGCTACCTGCTGATGTAGGCTCACTAGAGTTTGCTGATGGCAGAAAATATGATGGGAATATTGATAATTGGCTGCCTAATGGAAATGGAGCTATGAGGTGGCCGAATGGAGATTTATATGAAGGAAGCTTTAAGGACGGAAATCCTGATGGAAACGGAAAAATGGTGTTTAGCAATGGAGATTTGTATGTAGGAGAATGAGATAGAGGACAAAGAACTGGCAATGGAATTATGAATTATTCAACAACTGGAGAAATCTATGATGGCGAATGGGTATGCAATTATAGAGTTGGGCTAGGAATTCTGAAGTCTCTTAAAGGAGATATTATATTTTGGGGGAAATGAAAACAAGACCAGCCAGGAAATAAAGGCAAAATGAAGCGTACTAGAAGTGGAAAAATAATGCTAGAATATATTTAAATTATTTACAAATTCTCTTTGTCATCTCTTGCGATCTTTCTTTTTTCTTTAAAATCGACAATATTTTCAATACTTTCTTTAGATACCCCTAACTCCCCCTCCTCTCCGTGAGTGAACAAAAAAATTTTGTTCACTCACGGAGGGGGTTAATTTTTTTTTTTTTAAAAAAATTTATATATAAATTTTATAAAAAATATTTTTTTCGAAATTTAAAAAAATCCTAATTCGCAAAAATTGGAAAGCAATATTAATTTAATTTATAAAATTTATGTTTTAAAAAGCAATTCGTCTAAAATTAAACAGAATTAGCTCTAGATTTCATTATACTAATCATCATTAATATATCAAAATTTTTTTCCATAAAAAAATTTTTCTATAAAAAAAAATTTTTGTTCACTCACGGAGGGTGGGTTTTTGGGCAAAAAATAGCGATTTTTCTAATGATTTTGTTCACTCACGGAGGGGGGAGGAGTAAGATTTCTGGGTGCATCCATGGATCTTCTTTAATTTGGGAACAATGAGGTCTTTTATTGGTCTTGGGTTGAAGATTTTTCCATGCATTTTTTTGGGTAATTTTCTCTTGAGACTGGAAAAATTAATGTTTTTCAAAGCAAATATCTGGCGTGATAAAATCTTGTACAATGTCAAGAAAATTTAATTAATTATTTATATGTATAATAATAAAGTCCTTTTATTGAAATCTTTTTGCATCATCCTTTTAATAAGCAGTCTTGCTGGTGGTGTAACGTGACGAGGAATCTCAAAATATCCTTCGATTATTTTTTTGTAGACTTCTCTATCTGTTTGACCTTTAAATGGATAAGTTCCTGTGAGAAGAACATAGAGTAAAACTCCTAATGCCCAAATATCAGCTGCCCATCCCAGATATTCTCTTTTTGAGACGATTTCTGGAGCCATATATGAAGGAGTTCCACAGAAAATTTTTATTAGTTTGTCGTTAGGGACTAAGGTTGAAAAGCCAAAGTCAATGATTTTTACATTTAAATGGTCATCAAGCAAGATATTCTCCAGCTTGATGTCTCTATGTGTGATACACATATTATGGCAATATTCTATCGCAGAAATTACCTGACTGAAAATTCTCCTCGCTTCGCTTTCAGGGAGAATCCTATTAGGTCTTCTTTTAATATAGCTGTGCAGCGAGTATCCATTCACATATTCCATCGCAATATGTATATGCTTCGTTGTATCAATAGCCTCATGAAAATTTACTATATTCTGATGATCTAATTTTTTTGGACTCTCTCAAAAAATTATTAGAATTTAGGATTTTTGTAGATAAATGTCTATTAAAATTTTTAGAAAATTAATGAAGAACAGAAATCCAGCCTATTTTTTCATAATTTTTATTTCACGAGTAAGATTTCGTTTCTTTTGAGGGTCAAGCAACTTTGATTTTTCATATGTTTTTATTGCATATTTTTTCCTAGTTGGACGGAATATAGCTTCTTTTACTACGGCTGAAGCTCCTGAACCAAGAGTGCAGCCAAAGGAATAGGAATCTATTGATCCTCTGTATAATAAAGAATCTTTGGATGTGTCAATTGTAAAACTTCTTGTTATTGTATGGACTATTGGAGTTCTTGCTCTAAGTGTGCAGTTTATATCGAATTTTGGCTCGATTTTTGTAAAAATGTTTTTATTTTGGGTTAGGATCCCAGTCCCGCTTAAAGGGATATTTGGGGTTTTGTTAAAGTTTTCGAGTGGAGTAATGATAAAATTATCAGAAAATATGTTTCTTGTAGAAGGGATTGCACTAAAATGCCTCTGTCTTTTTTGAAAATCTAACGGATTTTTTTGATTTATCATTTTTAAATAATAAATATATACCATTAATAGTATTTAGATAATTAGCCTTATCCCTTCTTCTCTTTTTTTATTTTATAAGAGACATACCTTGCATACATCATTAAGCTACTTTTTTAATTAACTTTATGAAATCCCGGATTTAAGATTCCATAATGATTTATCCTATTATTGCATTTCTAATACATTTTAGTAACAAAAATAAATTAACCTTTAAAAGCAGCCTTATTTAAATCTCAAAATAATTAATGTCAAAACTTTTATCCAGACTAGGCACGAAAAAGCAAGTATACTCCTATGATATCACAATACACAGCCTTCAGCTTGCTTTAAGTCTGCCAGTCAGAATCAACATAATTTGAAAAAGAAGTAATTCTTAGCAAGGAAAAAAACGAATTGAAACTCGCTATAAACATCCCCTCTCCCCATCTGCAGGAAGTGTCGAAATTAACGAAACTTTAACAATGATAAATACTCTTTATCAAGAAAAAAGTGGGAAATTCAATAGAAAAAAAGCTATTTTGACGGTGCAAGCGATAATTGATGAAAGAGGAGCAAAAAAGATAGGAAGTCTGACGTTAAATATTTCTGAATATCAAGCTCATCAGCTGAATATGCAGTATTTTTCGCTTGAGTCTTGCCCTGATAAGACTGCCAAAATTTGTATTTCTATTAGAGCACAGCCGCTTGGGGAAGCTGTGGCTACAGATACAGTTAGTGAAGCTTCTGGGGTGTCAGGGATAAGCATGGGGACTGAAGGAGACTATAAAGGGCCTTTATTTTTAGATCAAGATGCTTTAATTGATCAAGAAGAAGCACTTGCTCCAAAAATTATACAGGGAAGTCAAAATAAGCCGCCGATACTTAAACCTCCTCCAATGAAGATGCCTGAAAGCAACTTTACAATGAAAAAATCTAACGAAAATGATGAGGAATCTAAAAGATTATGCCTATTGGAATGATCTAAAGCACTAATATAGACTAGCATCAAAAGAATTGATTGCCATCTATTCCAAATTATTTCCAAAAAATTAAAAATAAACCTGATAACCTATTTTTATTAATATTATGATATTTAAACATCTATTAGGTATACTTGATATCAGAGCTAAAATCTCTATTTTAGAAAAAGAAAATACCCAGCTTAGAAGTGAAAAAGAAGACTTAAAAGTCCAACTCGGAGTCGCATTAGAAAAATCAAATAAAGAAAGAGAAAATAATTTTGAACTAATAAAAAAGCTTGATGGAGAGTTGCAAGAAACTAAGAAAAAATGAGAAAAATCAAGCAAAAAAATATCAAAAAGAGAAGAAAAAATTTCAAAATTAAAATTGGTTAACGAAAGGCTACTAGAAGATTTAAAAGAAACAGAGAAAACTGTAAACGAAGGAACATTGGATAAGGAAAGACTCAGAAATGATAATTGGAAATTAAGAGAAAGCTTAAGAGAAACAATTGATAAATCAAATAAGCTTCAAAAGCAGCTAGAGGTAGCTAATGATGAAAATATTATACTAAAAGCAAACCTTGAGAATATTCAGCAGCAAAATATAAATTTACAGACAAATTTCGAAAACTTCCGAAAAATTTCTGCAGAAAACGGTGACTCTTCAATTGGAGCAGTGCCAGCTTCATATAAAAGAAATTCTGAAAACTACACAAAAACTTTAAAAATGCAGCTTGAAACAGCTAACCGTGAAAGAGAAGAAGCTTTATCCCAACAAACAGAGCTTACACTCCAAATCCAAAGATATAAAACCGAAAAAATGAAAATTGAAGAAAAATATACAGTCTCTCATTATTTTCTTATTAATAAAAATTATTTTATTTAATAAATTAAATTACTGAGCTCAATAAAGTACAGAATACAAAGACGAACTCGAAAAAATTGAAAAAGAAATTGAAAAACTTAGAGAAGAAAATTACGAATTAAAACAAAAAAATGACCAAGAGTCGCTAGACAGAAAAATAAATGAAAGAAAAACACTTATCCAAAATGAAGACACTGATCTTAAGCTGAGAAGACTCACACAAAATTTCCAAGAAATTAAAAATAAAAAAGAAGAGCTAGAGCAGACTGTTGCAGACTATGAAGTAAAATTAAACCAAAGAAATACTGAATACCAAAGTGGGTATTTAGATTTGCAATATATAAAAGAACAATTAGAAAATAAAGAAAAAGACATTAAAAGGCTGAAAAATGAACTGAGAGAAAAAGAAAAAGAAATTGGGGAGATTTATTCGTCAAAAGAAATACTAGATAATGAAAACTGTGTGCTAAGAGAACAGATAAAAAAACTAACAGAAACAGAATTTTCAGACCCAGCCACTTTTATAATGCAAGAACAAATCCATGAGCTGGAAAATAGAGTGACTACACAAGAATTCGCATTTAATCAAGAAAAAGCTTATCTTAAAGAACAAATTGATATACTAGAAAAACAATTAGAAATTATGGAAGAAGCCAAACAAAAAGACTCAAAAAATTTTGAAGACCAAATTGGAAAAATCTTAGTCCAAAATAGGCTGTTAAAACAGCAAATAGAAGACTCAAAAATTAATTCTTTATCAGAAGAAAAAGCAAAAAATTTCACAATGGTCAAACTTATAGAAGAAAATTATTCCCAAAATATCCAAATGTACCAGCTTGAAAACAATGACTTAAAAGCTAGACTAAAAAAGCTAGAAGAAGACTACAAAATAATAGAAAAAAAATATTTAGACTTAAAGTTCAGTATAGCTAACTCTGAAATGGCAAAAGAAAATCTTGAAAAAAAGTATAAAGAAGCCCAAGAACAGATGAGGGACTATTCAGCACAATTTACCGCAATGGAAGTCGAACTTTATAAAGTCAATGAGCGCTTTGGAGAAACTTTAAATATGAATAACGAGCTGGAAGGAAAAATCCACAAATTAAAGCAAAAATTGAAGGCAGTCAAAAATTAATAGTGTAAATTAATTATATATGCCTCATTAGACAAATTATTTTTATTCCCCACAGATTAATACCTTTTTCCTAAGAAAAATCAATAAAATATTTTTTTTAATTTTTTGAAAAATATATATAATTATGATCGGAAATTTCGAGCAAGCTTTTGAACAAATGTACCAAACCTTTAATCAATCATTCAAACCAGGGACTTTTTGGAATATTCAAGGCAAACTTCTCAAAAAGTACATAGATGAGCTGCTGGAAAATCCTAATGATCATAATCGCATAGATCTCAACAGCAAAGCTTTTAATGAATTTGGCATGGGGATGGAGGCCGTTTTAATATCAATAGGCTTTGCAAAAGAAGCCGAAAATTTGGTATATCAAGGAAGTATTGATGAATTATCTCAAAATAAAGATCGAATTATGAAAATCATTGATGAAAAAAAATATTTCAGCTTCGCTGAAATTAGTGAAATAATTGGTAAAGGAGAGCAGCCTCCAGGAATTAAACAAATAGATGACAGAGCTGTAGAAGAGCCTCCTTCTGTATCAACGCTTGAGAGGCCACAAAAACCTTGGGAAAGAGAAGAAAACTCTTACAGCCATAAAAAAATATTCATTTAGAAACGCTTATTGACTTAAAAGTTTCAGATTTGTTTAAATAGTATTCTAATTACACTCGCATTTAAAATAGGCCAAGCAATAGTATTAAATATTAAATTAAATTGTTTAAACTGGCCATAAGTTGATACCCATTACCCCGGCTCAAAGCTAGCAACCTCCATATACCTCAGAATTCGAATGAGGAAAATGGAAGGCCGCCATCCTGAATTTCCGACCTGAACCACTTGTCCAGGGGATGGACTCTTATGGTCAGAGCTACCATTTATAGAGTACCCCGTTGGTCCTGATAGAGAAGGACCAAGCGGTAGGCAAAACTTGTCTAGCCCATCTGACACGGACAGGAAAACCTTTAGGAGAAACAAGCACCCTGCTTCAGCAGGCTTTCCATTGAGATGATCTACTTCGCTCACAAGAAGCATCTTTCGCCGTCTATCGCGCCTGCTCACCGCTCCATCAAGAGTCCAATTTCTGTTAGCATCACCATTTTTTCTTGTGTTTACATATGAATTATTATTTTCATAGTAAAAAATAAAAAATTATTTAAATTAAAGGGGGCTTAATTTATCTAAAAATTGAAAATTTATCAATATTTTTTTCTATTAAGGGTTGAGTTAAATATTTAAATCCCCAAACATAATAAACTTAATAATCTAGAAATGGAGTGCCCCACTTGCTTTGAAATCTACAACGATGATGCAAAAAAGCCTCACAACCTTGAATGTGGCCATACTTTTTGTGAAGAATGCTTATCACGATTATTACAATCATCAAGAATCCAATGCCCTGCATGTAGAAAATCATTTAACAACATAGTCCCGAAGCTGCTCCCTGTAAACTTTATAGCTGCCGATTTAGCTAGAAAATACCATGAAGATAGAAAGAAACTTGTCATGTGCGAAAAACACCCATTTGACCCTATTAAATTTTATTGTAATACATGTGAGGAATGCATTTGCATTGAGTGCATTATTAACCATAGTGGGCACAAGTTTGTCAAACAAGAAGAAAGCATTAAAGTCATGAAGTCAAGAATTGAAAAAGTTGGGGGCAGAATTGAAAATTGTATAGAAAAAACGAATAAGGCGAAAAAAGAAATATCTGACTCTTTTGATGCTTTTAAATTCATTTTGCTGGTGATTTATTTTTTTTATTGTACAATTATTTTCAATTTTATTTATTTTAATATTTATTCATAATAGTGACTTTTTAAATAAAATAAATTTTTATGCAATTTAAAAGAGTAAAGAAGAAGCTTCTTTAAATCAACGAAAAGAAGCTGACAAACTTAAAATTGAAACTGATTTTAATACCATGATAGAAATGCTGATAAATCGTAGAGATCAGCTGTTAAATACCTATGAGAATATGATAGGAATCGAAGTAAGCAGGCTAAAAGAAGAGCAAGGGAAACTTGATATCCAAGAGCATGAGATTCTAAGTGTCAAACAAATTCTCCAAAAAAAATCTGAAGAGCTTCAGTTTCTTACGAGAATTTCCATCTTGCAAGATGGAAATCCATTTTGGCTCGGCGACAGCAAAAAAAAATCCCAGAATTCGGCCGTGTAAAAAAAAATAAAACGGCCGGAAGGCCAAGGGGTCGCAGATGGCAATTCTCCGGGGTGGGGTGCAGGCTTGGGCTGACTGGGCTTCCCCTCGACCCACAGACAAGATACCGACGGCGCAACATCAATCAAGCACTTCTGGAGGAGCATTATGGTGCCTGCGAATGGCACAGGTGGTTCCAGAAGAAGACAATGGACGATCCTCTCATACCCTGAGCACCACCAGGGGTTAAGAGAGTCCTTGCCGAAATTTTTGATCCAGCAGGGTCGGGTGAGTCTCCCCGACAGACTGAGGACGTCACCATTTTTGATGGCTCCGAAGAAAAGGGCGTTAGGTGGCTTTAGTGCTTAGTGCCACATGAAGCACGAAGCTGAAGTCCGACTGGCTAGGGGCTGAAATAATCCCCGCTTAACCTCTCTAACTAATCTCTCTCTCTCTCAGTTTCTTACTGACTCAAGCCTAATTGGTGGAAAATATGCAGAAGAAATAAACTTAATCAGAGAAAAAGTTACAAATTTAGAGTCCACTACATGTGAAACTATAAATTTGCTAACAATGTGCCCGACAGTCGAAATTAACATAACTCTGTATTTAGATTATATCCAAAATATTGGGAATGTTATATGAGACCCTAGAAGAAACTATGAAATAACAGAGCCGTTGATCTGTTACTTTGGAGACAAAAATAAAGTTATGACTTATGATATTAATTCGAATGCCTGAGACCTAAAAACTTATTATGGACCATATGAGTTCAATTATTATGCAGCTGCAGTCGCTCTTCCTGATGGCAGTGCTCTTATAACAGGTGGTGGAAGCTCCAATTCTGTATACCATTACAAAAATAAAACAATTTATTTAAAGCAGCCAATGATACAGATAAGAAAAGAACACTCAGCTGTCTGTATAAATAATTATGGAATTTTTAAAAAAAAATAAAAAAATTTGCAATTTAATTGGGAAAAAAATAAATAATTATGTATATGCCCTTGGAGGCTATGATGGGATGGCTAATACATTTCTTAAACAAACTGAAAGATATTGCATACAAACTGACACTTGAGAAGAATGCGCCAACATGAACGTCCCCAGATGTGCTTTTAGCGCTACGGTTGCAAATAACCGTTATATCTACATATTTGGAGGTTACGATGGGACACAAAGATTAGGGAGTATCGAAAAATATAACCCAGAGATTAATATGTGGCTTGAAGTCCGGGCAACTTTGCAATTTCCGCTGTCTAATTGTGCATGCTTTTCTCCAGAGAGAAATAAAGTGGTTGTCCTAGGTGGAGGGTTTTCTTCAGGATTTTCATTATAGAGCCTTAATGCTATTGATTGCCTTGAAGCAGGCTTCTTCGTGGCAACTTGGAGCAGGGTAATAACCTAAAGGTGGCAAGTCAACTCCAAGTTTACAAATCCTTGAAAAAGATGCGCTTTTGCCAGCTTGGAATTGACTTGTCACCTTTAGGTGACTCGTCAGAGGTCCAAGTTGCATTAAAAAGCCTGCTTCAAGACAAGCAATAGCGGTGAAGAAGATATATCTGTAGAAAAACTTGACATAGAAACAGAAACATGAATTTCTTTACCTATGATGACTGAAGGAAGAGACCTAAGAAATAAGGTGACATATTTTAATGGCAATGCCTATTGTGTAGGGAGAAATAAAATACCTCCTATGGAGCTGGTATCACCCAATTCTGATGAAGCTGAAATATAGGGCCTCATTCCCTGTCTTAAGTAGGCCTTCAGAGGTGGGAAAGCCGTGCCGAAAAGGAAGTTTTATTTCTCCCCCGAAGGTTTTCCTCTCCCTGCCAGATGGGCTAGACAGGTTTTTGCCTACCACATGGTCTTCCCTCACCGGGATCATCGGGGCACTCTCCAAGAAGTGGCTCTGCCCTGAGGAGCTGATCCACTGGACAGGCAGTTCAGAACAGAAATCAAGATGGCGTCTGGCCTGGGAGCATGGTTGCATCAGAACCCAACCGGAAACCATCTTTCGAGCTGAGGTGTTGTGGCCCGCTGTTTCGTCCACGTATGGCCATTTAAAACTAACTAACTAATTATTGTGTAGGAGGTTATGCAATTTATTTTAATTTTTTTTAATTTTTAATTATTTTTTATTTTCCAATTAAAAAAATTAATAGGTTATAGCTTTAAAGCAGAAATGATTAATTTGGCTAGAGAAATGTGAATTCAGCTGCCTAATTATCTGGTAAGTGATAATTTGGATTCATGGTCTTCAGCGTTGACTTATAAATTAGTAGAAAAAAGAGAAAGCGAGGCTGTGTCAAGAGCTTCTTCTATGAAAATATAAGTTAATATTTATTATAAAACAGATTTACGAACTGAAATTATTTAAAGTATTGTTCAAGCATCATTATCATTGCCTATATAGTCAGCACAATGGCTGCAAGCATTTTCTTTAGCTTTTTCTGAAATGGTGTTGAAATTTGCTTCTCCTTTAATAAAGTCATTTTTTGAAGGCATAAAGCCTTTAGCAAGGGCAATTCTAAGCCTCAAAATCGCCCCAGGCCAGTTGCAAACTGCAGCTCCAATACAATTGTCTCCTTTAAAGTAATAAGTGATTTTCCCAACTTTAAATAAGTCTGGGTCATTTTTAGTCTCAGTAAAGCTCCAGTCTTTCCCTGCTCCAAAGCCTACAAACTGTACATTAAGCCACTGATTACTCCAAAAGAAAGGCAAATCGTCGTATTCATGTCTCTTCCCAGCCATATTTGAAGCAGCTCTCATTCCTTGGGTTTGGGCAACCTGCCAATGTTCAATTCTTTCGTAAGAATTTGTTAATTCGCTATGGAATGAAGCAATATCTCCACAAGCATAAATATTAGGGTCACTGGTTTGGAGAAGCTCATTGACTCTTACTGATTTGTCTTTAGGGTTTAATAAGGATGGAGGGATATAGTCTGTTACTATCTGAGCGCCAGTTGCAACAAGCACTAGATCTGCTTTGATTTCTTCTTCCCCAGTCTGAGTTGGGATTGTTACACTTTTGACTTTTCCATTCTCTTGGTTTATTGATTTTGCAGACACTCCTACAATTACACGATTTCCTTTACTCCCCCCCCTCCGTGGGTGAACAAAGCCATTAGAAAAATCGCCATTTTTTGCCCAAAAACTCACTCTCTGTGAGTAAAAAAAAATTTGATATATAAGTGATAATTATTATAATGAAATCTCGAATTAAATTTGTTTAATTTAAAACAAATTGCGTTTTTAAAACATAAATTTTATAAATTAAATTAATATTTACTTTCTAATTTTTATAGAAGTGAGATTTTTTTAAATTTCGAAAAAAAAAATTATAAAAAATTTATATATAAATTTTTTTAAAAAAAAAAAATTAACCCCTCTCCGTGAGTGAACAAAATTATTTTGTTCACTCAGGAAGGGGGAGTTAGAAATTTGGGTCTGGATCAATAAATTCGCAATATCATGAGCAAAAATCCTTTCCAAAGGCTTTGGATCGAATTCCACAATGGTGATATTAGCATCTGGGAGTTTTCTTCTTAAAGAAGTTGCAGCTTCAAGGCCAAGGAAAGAGCCGCCTATAATTACAATATCTTTAGCGGTTGGCAAGCTTTCTTTGATTTTCTTATGGTCTTCAGCGTTTCTGATAGTCACCACATTCTTTATGTTTGCCACAGCATCTTGGACTTGTGGGGGAACTCTTGCTACAGACCCAGAGGCTAATAGAAGTTTATCATATGGAATTTGTTCGCCATTTTCCAAAACCACTTGTTTTTGATCTGGGACAATCATTTTTACTTCAGCTTGTTTTCGGAATTCTATGCCAAATTCATCATAAAAGTCTTGTTTTCTCAGCAAAATATCGTCAACACTGGCATCAAAATTTTTGGAGAGCAAAACTCTATCATAAGCCAAATGGTTTTCTTTGCTTAAAATCGTGATTTTTCCTGTAAAACCTTCAATTCTTAAAGTTTCAGCTGCCATATGTCCTGCAGTGCCTCCACCTACAATAACAAAATGGGTTTCATTGTTCGGGTCTCGTTTCACCATTCTGCGGTTGTTGATATATTGAGCGACATTGTCTTTTTTATCATTAGGAACTTCAATGACAACTTCTTTATTGACGACTCCGACCTTGTATTTGGGTATTGATTTGATCCCAGGCGATGTTGTCATTTCTCCATTCCTCACATCAAACTCGGCAGCATGCCAAGGACACATAACATTATACCCATTCATAAAACCCATATGAAGCGGTGCTCCATAATGTGAGCATTTTCCTCCAACTGCATACAGCCCTGAGTTAACCTCAGCAAGCAGAATGACATTGTCCGGATTTGGCCCAACCTGTACAGCTCTCATCATTCCATCTGTAACCTCACTTTCTTTGCAAGCCACAATCCTTTGAGGCTTATTTGATTCAGAAAAATTTCTAACACGGGTAGCCCAGATTTTTGAAACAAAATTATGTCTTGTGATGGCTCGACAGAATTTAGAACTGACTCTCCCCCCCCCCCTCCGTGAGCGAACAAAACCATTAGAAAAATCGCCATTTTTTGACCAAAAACCCACCCTCCGTGAGTGAACAAAAATTTTTTTAATAGAAAAAATTTTAATGGAAAAAAATTTTGATATATAAGTGATAATTAGTATAATGAAATCTAGAGCTAATTCTGTTTAATTTTAAACAAATTGCGTTTTAAAACATAAATTTTGCAAATTAAATTAATATTTGCTTCCCAATTTTTGCAAATTAGGATTTTTTTAAATTTCGAAAAAAATATTTTTTATAAAATTTATATATAAATTTTTTTTTAAAAAAAAAAAATTAACCCCCCTCCGTGAGCGAACAAAATTTTTTTGTTCGCTCACGGAGGGGGGGGGGGAGTGAGCATAATAAACCAATAATTAATATGGCCTTGCCACATTTCAGCAAGATAGCTATTGGAATTTAAATTAGTCGTTTCTAATAATAAGTTATGATGGATGTGAAATACAAAATTGAAATAAAGGGGATAGATGAGGACGAAAATATAATATCGACGGAAAAAATACGAGGGGAATCACCTTCTGTTGTAGATATTGAAGCTGAAGAACAAGAAGAAAAATCTCAGAAATCAGAAAAATCTCAGGATTCAAAATCTCAGAAATCAGAAAAATCTGAAGGCTCAAAATCCCAAAAATCAGAAAAATCCCAAAAATCAAATAAATTATCATCTCATGCTAGTAAACCACCTGATATTGAGCTTAACAATTCTCAAGACCTGGGCGAGGCAGCTCAAGGCCCAGAAAACCCTGAACAACCTTCTAACCTTGAAGAAAACTCAAAACAAGATGAGCCAAAGCCCCAGAGAAAAATCTATAACGCCTGCAACCTAAACAACTCCAATATCTATGAAGAAGATAAATCCAGGCTGGAAGAAGCTATTAAGGCTATAGAAAGCACAAAAGACACCGTTATGGAGGTTCTAAATCTATTCAGAGAAGAAGATAGCAAACTTTATAATAAACTAATCAGCAAAGGTGTTAAAGGCAAACACTTAAAGTTTTTGCTGTCAGAACTATATCTGAGGGTAAATAGTTTCCCTGAAAGTGCATTGATTTTTTTATTGAATTCATATGACGAAGCTGGCTTGGCGAGACTGTTTTTGTCATTTTACTTACTATGATTATTATAATGTTTCTCTAGCTAAAAGATTTTGAATTCTTAAACAATAAATTTAATTTATTTTTTAAAAAAAAATTATATAATTTTTATAAAATAATAAAAAAATCAACCCTTGGTTTTGCAAAATTTTTTGCTCGCTCACAGAGTTAGAATTTGATGCAAGTAATGATCGAAAAATGCAGGAGGACGAGCTGGAGCAGTGCATTGAGTTTTTAGGGCTGAAGGATTATATAGGAAAAGAAAAAATGATAGCTGCTTTGAAGATTATTGGTATAGACGCATCGAATAAACTTAGTTTTTTACAAGAAGGATCTGCTGCACAAAAAATCTTAAACGACGAAACTCGTAGCCATCTATTTCAGATTTTAAAAGTCAAAAAAGAAAAACCTGCTGAAGATGCCCCACAAAGTATTATGAACATTGGTAAAGCTCTGTTGTTTCTTGGAAACAATACTTCTGACGATTATGTTGATTTTCCCAAATTCTTGCCTTATCTTATAGCTTGTTTCTTAGAAGTGGAAATCAAGTCATTTTTCAAAAAACAGAACATGTTCCGTATCCATCTAGGATTTCCTTATAAAGTCCTTGACAATGGAAAAGTCAAATTTGACCCGAATGGGCAAGTAGGTGGCTTATATCGTACATTTATTAGTTACCTAAGAGGAGAAGCAGATATAAACAAAGAAGTCCTTACTTACAGAATTGTCTCTAAAGCCCTTATTGCTTATAGATCAGAAGGATACTGTGAGTCGATTACCCTCGAAGGGCTCGAAAGAATTCTAAAAAAAGTTAGAAACATGATGGATGTTGATTTAATTTCAGGACTTGAAAAGAAAAAATTTACCATGAAGCAAATTCTTCCTTTTCTCGCTGCACAGTTTGCCACTGAAAGCACATGAAATACAGTACAAGTCAAAAACACCATTGAAAAATATGACCATTTAGTTCATTGGGAAGGTGGTGGGAATATCTGCAAAATAAAAAAATCAAAAATCCATAAGCTTCTAGCAAAAGAAATAAGCCCTGATTCAAAAGTCCCAATTGATGTTTTGACTCTAGCGCTAAACAAAGTGCTTAAAAAATTAATTCCAACCCTTAATTCTTCGGCTTCTTATCATATAGTAAAACAGCTTTCAAAAATTGATGGAATCTATGACAAACCATCCAAACTTTTCTCAATGAAAAATATTTTTGAAGATGAAGACATATATGCCAGACTTCATGACTATACAATGAACACCAAATTAGACGTGTTTTTAGTAAACGTGCAGCACAAAGATGAGCTAAATTTATATAAATTATCAAGAAATTTAGACAAAGCTGAAGAAAAATTCCAGCTAATTTGCGATGGAAAATATAGGTTTGGAGCGGAATTAATAAATGCTATTCTGGATAAAGGCTTAAATAAAGTAGAAGAAGACAGTGAAAAACAGAAGGACGTACAGAGGAGATTTATGGTAGAAAAAGCATTGAGATTTTTATTTGACAGGCCTGACGATTACAAATCCCAAAAAACTGAAGAAAAAGAGGTGACAAAAGATTTGGAGAAAAATAAAAAAATAAGCAAAATTCATGAAGAAGATTCGTCAAAAAATAAAGCAAAAGAGCTGCAAAATGCCAATGAAAGACAAATGAAGCTGCAAGCGCAGTCTAATAAAATTGATAGACTTATCAGTGAGGTCGAAAACATAAAGCTGGCTAGAGCTTTAAATACAAGAGAAAGCAGCGCATTTCCGAATTCTAAAGAAGTCAACCCTTTAGTCCTGCTAAATATGATTGATGGTGCCAACTCTGACAGTAAAGATCTAAAAAAGCTTAAAGAATATTTAAAAGAAAACGAAGACCAACTCACTTATCAAGACGTAGCCAAATTTTTGACTATTGAAAGACTGAAAAAGACTAAATCAAAAAATGCCCAAAAACATAATCTTATTATAAATTCACAAAGCCGCTACCTTATAAACCAAAATAATATTGACGAATATTACGACAATTATGAAGACTTATCAGAAACAGAAGAAATTACCTCAGAAATCACTACAAAAGAAGAATCAAAAACTGAAGAAGACGAAGAATCAGACTCTAAAGATGAGTCAGTCGTAGAAGAAAAAAAAGAAAAAAAAGTCCGAAATATTCGTGATAATGATTTTAAAATCAAATATGTAATGGGAAGTCTATATGACGAAGAAAAAGTGAAAAATATGAAACTTAAACCTTCTCCAAAAGATGCAGAATTTAAACTGAAACCTACCCCATTATTTGAAAAATTAAGAGAACAGAACAGAAGTGTGTTCTCTTCTGACCCTGGCCAGCCCAAAAAAGAAAGCAAAATTGAAAAATCCCGAGGCTGCGAGTGCATATTATTTTAAAAATATTAATTTTAGCTATTTTTAATAGTGACAAAAATGGAACCTTCAACTAGAAATAATCCGCCAGGGCCTCCAAGAAACCCTTATGCAATTTCTCACGTAGGAGGCCCTTCTATAGTAAATAAAAGACAAGTAAATGTAATAGGCGCCACTTTTTTAATTGATGCCAGATATGAAGTTATAGGGACTGTGGGCAGTGGCGCTTATGGGGTTGTGGTATCTGCAAGAGATACTCTTACAGGCCAGCGCGTCGCAATAAAAAAAATCGAAAAAGCCTTTGAGCATTCTACGTTTACAAAAAGGACATTGAGAGAACTAAAAATACTGAGACTATTGGAGCATGATAATATTATGAGAATTGTGTCTATTCAGCTACCGCTTTCTAGAGAAGAATTTGACGAAATTTATGTAATAAGTGAACTTATGGAAACTGATTTAAGCTCTATTATTAAGTCTCCTCAGGTATTTTCTGATGAGCATTGCCAGTTCTTCTTATATCAAATCCTGATGGGCTTAAAATATATGCATAGTGCAGGAATAATCCATAGAGACTTAAAACCCAGAAACTTGCTGGTGAACTCAAACTGCGATTTAAAAATATGTGACTTTGGGCTTGCGAGGCCTATTATAAGTGATTTAAAAGTATCAGGAGCTCAAATGACTGATTATGTAGCTACCAGATGGTATAGAGCACCTGAGGTCCTTTTAGCGTACAAAAAATATTCATCAGCTATGGATATGTGGTCAGTTGGATGTTTATTTGGAGAATTATTATTAAGAAAACCTATTTTGCCAGGCAATGATTCTAATCATCAATTAGACTTAATATTCAATCTGATAGGAACACCTACTGATGAAGATATAGAATCCATCCCAAATCCTTTGTCAAAAGAAAAAGTTTCCAGATTAGCTAAAAAACCAGGAAAAAATTTCCAAACAATTTTTAGGGACGCGAATCCTGATGCTTTAGATTTACTAACTCCTCTCTGTTAGTGGAATAAAGCCATTGGAAAAATCTCTATTTTTTGGGGAAAATCCACTCTCCTTTGTGAGAGAACAAAAAATTTTTATGAAAAATTATTTTTATATATAAGTAATAATTATAATGAAATCTCGAGCTAATTTCAATTTTTTACATAAAATTTTACTAACTCCCCCCCCCCCCTCCGTGAGCGAACAAAACCATTAGAAAAATCGCCATTTTTTGACCAAAAACCCACCCTCCGTGAGTGAACAAAAATTTTTTTAATAGAAAAAATTTTAATGGAAAAAAATTTTGATATATAAGTGATAATTAGTATAATGAAATCTAGAGCTAATTCTGTTTAATTTTAAACAAATTGCGTTTTTAAAACATAAATTTTGCAAATTAAATTAATATTTGCTTCCCAATTTTTGCAAATTAGGATTTTTTTTAAATTTCGAAAAAAAATATTTTTTTATAAAATTTATATATAAATGTTTTTTAAAAAAAAAATTAACCCCCCTCCGTGAGCGAACAAAATTTTTTTTGTTCGCTCACGGAGGGGAGGGGGGGAGTAATCGAATTAATATTTGCTTACTCCCCCCCCCATCCTTGATCGAACGATTGACTGTAAAAAATTCCTAAAAATTGGGAAAATTAATCCCCATCCTTGATCGAACGATTTTGATATCATGCAAAATTTTATATATATATAAAAATATATTATTTATCAAAAGCTTGGGAAGATGTACATAATGAAGTTGTTTTCAGAGACTTTGAGACGACAGAAAGCTTCGGAATCAACCATTCGAAGTGATTTAGTCATCAATCAGGGCTTAAAAACTCAATAATCTAATAAAATAGAGATTCTTTAAAATTTTTAAAAAAAAATTTTAATTTATAAGAAACAAATTAAAATTTATACAGTTTAAAGGGGTAACTAATAATTAAAATATAAAAAATTGGTATTTTTATGAGATTAATTCAATTTTTTGCTGTAAAAATAATTATTAAATACTCTTAACACTCTTATTTAAAAGTAAATAAAAAAATATATATATATATATATATTTTATTTTATATATAAGATTTTTTTCCCAAAAAAATTTTTTTTAACCCCCATCCTTGATCGAACGATGGCGAGTCGTTCGATCAAGGATGGGGGGGGAGTTAAAATTATTCGAATGGGGGATTTTTTTAATTTTTAAAAAAAAATTATTACTACAAATTTATATATAGAAAATTTCCCATAGATGTCGCTGTTTGCCCTTGATTTGCCCATTGGGGGAATTGTTTGGTTCGACCAGTACCATATGGTTTGGTCAAACCAAAAAATATTCCTCATGGGCAAATCAAGGGCAAACAGTGCCATCTATGGGAAATTTCTATATACAATTTTTGAAAAAAAATTAACCCCCCTTTGTGAACTAAAAAATTTTTTGTGCGCTCAAGGAGGGGGGATTAAGAAAAATGCTTATTTTTAACCCCGAAAAGCGAATCACAGTCCAAGCTGCCTTAGAGCATCCATATTTAGCCACTTTTCACTGTGAAGAAGACGAGCCAACTACAACTCCTGTATCTATGTTTGATTTTGAGTTTGAAAAGCAGCCACTAATGATGAGGCAGCTTAAAGACTTAATTTACGAAGAAATTTTGCTATATCATTTCCCTCAAAAAAAGGAAGAGTATGAAAAACTTAAAGCAGAGTACGACAATCAGCAGCGCCAAGCCGGGAAAAGCATGCCACAAGAGTTTGAAGAAGAGGAAGAGGAAGAAGAGCTTAATTAATGTTATATAAATAATAAATATCGAATTATTCGATTTTTCTATAGTAAAATTGCTGAAATTTAAATAAATAGTTAAGATCATAAATATTGGTTAATTAGAAGCTGATCTTAGAACTGCATAAATTTGGTCTGGAGATAGCTGAGTTTCCACCTCTACAATCTTACTTCTTGATTTTTGTGTGCCTGGCTTGACTGAGACTTGCCTCTTTTTTACTCCTATTACTTGTGATAAATATTCACATAATTCTGTGTTGGCTTCTCCTTCTCTAGGAGGAGCTGCGACGCAGACACCTATATATTGGTCGTTTATGTCAGTGATGGTGCTTTGTCTTGCATTTGGTTTTGCTTGGACAGAGAGAAAAATAGAGTTTCCTCGCCTTGTAATACTGCCTGGAACGTTTGACTCCATCCTTAAAGTCTGAAAAACATATATGGAGGATCTAAATATGTGATTTTTTACCAATGTAAACATTAAATTTGTTTATAATAGAAAAAATATAAGGTATTGGCATTATTAAGCCAAAAAAATAATATATTAAATTATAATATATAAAAATAGGAGTTTTTATTTTAGACTTTATAAAGCAAAATCACTTTTGAATGGAGAGTTCTGGAAACTTATGTTAGAAGGCAAGTGAAGGAGGATTTTAAAATTGCAATAACTCTATTTTTAAATAAAGAAAAGCTGTTTTTATTTTTAAATATTCTAAATGCTTTCTATCTTTTTAAAAATTATTTTATGTTTTGTTTAAGAAATAATTTAAGAGAAATTCTCTAAGAAATTATATATTTATGCAGCAAAGACTATTGATTAGTGCAGCAGTTAAAACGTTCGAAGATTGAGTATCTTAATTTTGAATTTTTTAATAATATGATCAGATATTACTGATTTTCTCCATTTTTAAATTCATGATTACAAACAGATTACAAAGATCGGAACTATCCATTATAAAACATGTCAAAAGTCTTATTTCTGGTTGCCTTAGGAGTCTTCGTAGTTTCTGTACAAGCAGGTATTATCAAAGGTTATGGTGCAAACAAAGTCTCAGACTTTAAGAGTTCATACGAGCACGATGATAGGCAAAGATACAATGACGTAAAATGCGATGATAGATATGGCTACATGTCATTTTCTCTGACTTTTTGTTATTTCGTCGTATATTTTAGACAATTTTCCTTAAAAAATACCATCAAATTTCCCAAGCTCTGAAAAAAATTCGACAATTGTCCTGAGCAAGCAAAAATTGTAAAGCAAAAAAATGCACCTGATAGAGATGAACATCATGAATATGATGAGCATAATGAATGCGATGAAAGAGACGATCATAGATATGACCATGATGATAGAAACCATGGGTACAGCAATTACAGAGATGAATGTGGAGATGAAAGAAGACACGACCACGATGAAAACAGATACGACCACGATGAAAAGCTTTTTAACTACAGAGTTGAGAAAGATGAGCATTATTGCCATTAAGCAGGATCGTAAGTAACATTTTTGAAAAATAAATCTTTTTTTGGATAAAAATGGTAAGTTGAGAATGCTTATAATCTCTTAGATTTATTGTTACTAATTATAAGCTGAATTGTTGAGAAGCTTGTCTATTATAAGGCCTTTACTCCCTCGTTTTGCTTTACTGTTGCTTGACAGCAGCATGCAGCCTTAGTCTGTGTTGCTCATTTTTAAATAAGGTCTATGCCTGTGCCCTATGCACACATAACATAGGTTGCCTTTATGGGAATTCAAAATGGTCAGGTGTTGGCTAAAAATGGAGCTCAAATCCAAAACGCAATTTCTGGTATTTTCTCTAGGCAAATCTACCAATTGGCCAGGTGTTCTAGGCGCTTCTAGGAGAACCCTTTCCAACTTTGAGAGAAATCTGCCTCAAGATTAGACTCATAGCTGCCCATTTTAGAATTGCCTCACCCTGCCATGACCCCTAGTTGGATATAGAGGTTTCCTCTATATAGCGCTAAAAGCGCAGACATTTTCCCAGGAGCTTTCCAAGTTCGTCGGACCAAATCGCTTTTTGGTCCGACCAAGGCATTGATTTGGTGCAACCTACCGATAAATTCCGATCAGAATTTATCGGCCTTACAGCGCCAAACATAGGAAACTTCTATACAAATATTAGACGCCGCGCTCCTTCCTTAAGATCCTAGCCCCTAGCGACAACAGCTACAGAAATTAGAGTGTTTCAATTTGCCAATCGATTTATTTATATCTCTTATTTTCCATATTGCTAATAAGATCTCTATTTTTCATAATATCCCTATCATTTAAAATATTTATTGTTCTTTATTTTATAATTTTATCAGATTTTTAACTTTCAATCCAACAATTGAATTATTTCTCGAAATTTTAAAACAAAATTCATTAATATACATAAATTCTAGCATATAGCCCAAGCTCTTTTTAATTTAAAAAGCAGCACAAAATGTTACTATAAATCTTAAATATATTTTATTTCAATATATATAAACTAACAATTTAAAATTTTGATATTTATATATAAATAAACTCTATTAAAAACAATATTAATCCAGCAGAATATAATTTAAATAATTTTTAAAAATGATATCAATATTACTTATAGGACTTGATAACGCAGGAAAATCTACATTGATATCTCATGCCAAGTCACTTCCTGCTAATGGGATGTTTGAAATCACTCCTACAATGGGATTTGCAATTGAAGAAATTGCCATGCCAAGCGGCAATAAAGGAATTATTTATGACTGTAGCGGGGCGGCAAGATATCGAAATATGTGGGATCACTTTATAGGAGAAATCCAAGGAGTTATATACGTTATTGACAGTGCAGACAGAGCGCGATTGAGCATTGTAAAGAAAAACATTGAAGAATTTTTTAAGCATCCTTTACTTAAGAAAAAACCTATTGTATTTTTGGCAAATAAACAGGATTCTCCAGATGCTTTAAGAAAAGAAGACATTAAAAGAATTCTTAGAATAGAAAAAAAATCTCTTTCCAATCCTTTTTCTGTAAAAGAAGCAATTTCTGCTACTGGGATGGGATTAAACAACTCTTTAAGCTTCATTGAAAACAACTTACAAACCAAATTCGAGTACCACTTAAAGCCTCTATAATTAATATTATTTTTCTAGATAAATAAACTTCAGAATATACCATTACTCTATTATTTACTGATAGAATTATTCTATTGTGAAATCAAGCACTCTATGAAAAATCCCAAAAAATCTTCAAAAAAGTCATCCAAATCCAAAATCATTAAAAATCTGTCTTCCCCTGATATTTTGCATTGCCCGATCCCAGTTAAACCAAGCACGTATTTTACTTCAAACCAAAAAATAAATAGCAAGCAGATTCTTGACTATGACGCTTATAAATTAATGAGAGACGCGTTTAAATTAAGCCACAAAGGCGCCGTTATGCTGCGCAGGTGTGTTATTTATTCTGATATTTCGACCGAAATAAGACGGCTACCGCTTTTAACTCTTTTGACAGAAACTGCTGAAGAAATGGTGATGAATGACTTAGAAATTGCAGTGTGGAGTATCTACTTAAAAAGATTTGTATGGGACGACATAAATCAGCCTTTTAAAGCAATGCTTTATATATAGCCTAAGCCTCCTTTTGGCTCAGGTTATATTGATGTCTCCCGATATCGGAGGAGAGTTGGTTTTACCAGAAATGTTAGCAAAATCTGAGCCAAAAGGAGGATCGGGATATAACTGCTTTAGCAGTAAAATCCTATATGAATCTTTCAGTTCAGCCGTTTAAAGCTTATTTAGTTACCAAAATTCCCAATTTTTCTAATATATACAATTGTTGGGCTGGAAACAGAAAAAATGCTTTATCTATTTTTCCGCAAGAGCTGAATAGGGTGTATAAATCTTTGTCAAAGCCTGTGATTTCGCAAGATGATTTAAAACTGATTGACTATAATTATTATGTTGATGATATTTTGGAGCTTGCCCCTTCAGTCCCTCATAAGCCGCATAATGTTCTAGCTAAAGAAAAAGCTTTAGAGACTATAAAAGAAGTTCCTGAAAACTTTTTTATTAATATGGAGGCTTATAAAGAAATTGAGCCAACTGGAATTTTATTAGGAAAAAAAGACTCGATTTTTTCTCCAAATTTGAACTGTGAAACACCTACGCTAGCAACTTCATGAAGCTATATGTCAGCTGGCAGCAAAAGTGGTCAAGAAACTGCTTGCTTCGACAATTCAGATTCCGATGTAAAAAATCAAGGTAAGCATGATACTTGCTATGGAGAGCTCCCAGCTTTTAATCCCCAGCAATCTTTATTTTCATCATATTGGAATGCTGGGAAACTTCAAGAGGACGAAAAACATCATGATGAGGAAATTCCTATGTTTGCTAGCCAAAAATCACTATTTTCATCATTTTGGAATACTCAACCTACAAAATAATAAATTTTTAACAAAAATTATTAATTAGACTCTATTTCAGCAGATTCTTGATCTTTTGTAACAATTTGGTAAGCTTTAAGAGCAGCCTGCTGCTTTGCAAGTCATCTAGTTTTTGAATAGTGTGAGACTATTGGAATTTCATCAATATAAACCGTTGCTAAGCATCCTAAGTCTGTATCACTTTCTTCAATCCTAATTTTTTTCCTTGCTCTTTGCCCATATACAGACAATCTCGACCTAATATTTGGTCCACATTTTTCATTATTTCTAACAAGATGAATCATTGGCAATTTCAAAATTGAGCCAAAAACCTGACTTACCACTCTTAAAGATCCTGAGTCAATTAAAATAGCCCCAGCCAGAGCTTCAAAAATGTCGTTAACTCCCCCCCATTTAATAACGAACAAAGCCATCATTTTTTCCTAAAAATTTTCCTTAGGCTCCATTTAATAAGGAACAAAATTTACTATAAAATGTATATAAGCTAATTCAGTCTTTACAGTTTACTAATTTTAAGTAGTTAGAGTAAGATAAGGACAAGCATAACCGAGCAAAGAATAATAAATAAGAGCTAATAAGTTAATAGTGGCTTAATCTTAAGCTGCTGCTTTACTCCCCCTACGTGAGTGAGCAAAAAAATCTCGTTCACTCACAGAGGGAGTTAATTTTTTTTTGTAAAAATTTATATATATAAATTTTATAGAAAATTTTTTTTACGAAATTTAAAAAAATCCTAATTCGCAGAAGTTTTGGAAAGCAAATATTAATTGAATTTGTAAAATTTGTCTTTTAAAACGCAATTTTGTTTAAAATTAAACAAAATTAGCGAGAGATTTCATTATAATAATTATCGCTTATATATCAAAATTTTTTCCATAAAAATTTTTGTTCGCTCACAGCGGGCGAGTAATTTTTCTAGTGGTTTTGTTCGCTCACGGAGGGGGGGAGTTAGCAATAGTTATCTTTTCGCCTGCATTTAGGCGCTTTCTCTTTCTGTTGCCATCATTTGACTCCTTTTATTATTAACCCTTTAATTGAAATTTTTATGTAAAAAAAAAATCATAGATATTTAAATATAAATTTTATTTTTTTCCAAGGAGACCCCATTTAATAACGAACAAAAAAAGTGTTCGTTATTAAATGGGGGAGTAAGACATTTTGGAGGATCGTCATCATAAGCCCCAAAATTGCATATATCCTCATCCCATGTCACTGTATCCAGAAACTTATCAACAATTTCTGCTTGACATAAATCACACTTCAAAAACCTATAAAGCCCCAATGAAATTGCCAGCTTTGAAAGCACATTATTATTAGCAATAATATGCTTAAAAGTCGTCAATTCTTCAGCATTAAAATTCCCCATCAGAAAAGTATTAGAAACCACTATTAAATCCAGCAAAGAGTCACCTAGAAATTCAAGTCTTTCATAATTTGTTTTATTTTCTTGTGAAGCATGAGTAAATGCTTCAAAAAGTAAAGACTTGTCTTTAAATTTGTACCCAATGATGTCTTCTACCATTTCTGGGGTCTCAAAAAGATCTCCACAAGGATGTTTTTCTGACATAGGAGGTATTATGTCACCAAAACTCGGATTTTCACATAAAATGTCAGAGCTTATCATATCAATATCAAGCACTGTGAGTTTTTCATTATCAAAATACTGAAGGGTATAAGCCCAATTCTGCTCTTCTTCTGGTAGCACGTCAAGCTGGTATACAAATTTTGCTGAATTTAGCATGCCTTCTCCCATAAAAAAGGCGCCAATCAATGATTCAACCATGTCAGCGAGCTGCCCATCTGAAATTCTTTGTAGGACTTGGTCTGTTTCGTCTTTCCCATTTTGCCCTTCATAGTATGGAGGTCTGAGCTTTATATATTTAAGCTCCCTTGTCCTCAAATAATTTTTGAAATCGTGGCGCTTAGCTATTTTACTGAGGTAATCATTTTTTATTTTTTCTGTGCGTCTTCAGGTCAAATAATGTTCACGGTCTTTTTCGTATTTGGAGAAAAAGTGAAGGGATGCTATAACTTTTAATATTACATCTCCTAAATTTTCAAGGGCGTCGTAGTTGCTATCATTGTCTAGTGAAGGGGCTGTCAGGCCATTTCTTAAGTAGGTAAACGAGCCTGTGTAGTTGTAAAGTTTAGCGAACTGAATAATATAAGAAACACTTTCAAGAGAGCTCAACATGACTAGAAGATGTGTAGCTTCTTCATATTGGACACTATTTAAGTAAAATATTTGCATTTCATCTTCAGAAAGAATTTGATAATTATTAGGAGACTTTGTGGTCGATGTAACAACTCTAAGCATTCTTCTTACAGGCTTAGCGTTTTTGGCAATGATAAATGGCTTGTAGTTATCATTATTTCTCTTCTTATCAATCATAGCTTTTACCAAAATCCTTCTATCAGTAACAGTATTATTTTCATTATTTACTACAACAGCTTGGTCAAAAATTTCATTTAAAATTTTTTCAGTCTCCTCATCAGGCATAATTGTTTTGACATACTGTAAAAAATGCCTTTTCTTGACACTCTGGTACATGTAATTTGGCCTATCATTTATAGAGATTTCTCTAATAGTTTTTAACTCTTCATCATACAGCGCATTTTTTACTCTATCTCAGTCAATTCTTTTCTTTTTTACAGGAACTACCAAGTAATTCGCATTGGAAAGGTTTCCATTTTTGACTTGAAGCACTTGAAAAAGATCACACCACATAACATGCTGGAACTCTCTCAAAGAGTTTAACTCGCTGCTCCACAGCTTTCGTTTCTTTACAAACTGAATAAAGTCAGGACATGGCTTAAATTCTATTGGGAATAATATCCCAAACTGTGAAATTTCAAAAAATTTATAAAAATACACTTCATACTTACTCCCCCCCCCCCCCCCTCCGTGAGCGAACAAAAAAATTTTGTTCGCTCACGGAGGGGGGTTAATTTTTTTTTTTAAAAAAAATTTATATATAAATTTTATAAAAAATATTTTTTTCGAAATTTAAAAAAATCCTAATTTGCAAAAATTGGGAAGCAAATATTAATTTAATTTGCAAAATTTATGTTTTTAAAACGCAATTTTGTTTAAAATTAAACAGAATTAGCTCTAGATTTCATTATACTAATTATCACTTATATATCAAAATTTTTTTCCATTAAAATTTTTTCTATTAAAAAAATTTTTGTTCACTCACGGAGGGTGGGTTTTTGGTCAAAAAATGGCGATTTTTCTAATGGTTTTGTTCGCTCACGGAGGGGGGGGGGGGGGAGTTAGCACTTTTTAAAAGAAAAGGCTGGGATAAAATATCTGCATAGCTCCTTATATTATAAGTCTCAAATGATTCAGTCTTCAGCTTTTTCGTTGGATCTGCATCAATTTCCATGTCCATTTTGGTGTGTTGTTTATTATAATCATGGAAAATTTAGACGAGTTAGACAATCTAGCTGAAAAATATTAAAATTTATAGTGAATTTTCCTTAAAAAAAATTATAGAAAAAAAAGGAAAAATACATATAAATTTGTATATAAATCTGAAGGAAATTTTGTAGAGGCTTTAAATGTTGTAGAAGAAGGCTTAAATATTAGAAAAACCAGGTTTGGGGATGACAGTCTCGAAGTAAGGAAAAGCTATATCAAATTGTGTGAACTTTGCAACATTCTTGCAGCTTATTATCTCCAAAGAGATAATGCTGATTTAGCTTTTGATTTATTGAAAAGAGCTGAACTTTTGTGTGAAATGGACGAGCATACGAAGGCTGTAACGTATAATAACCTAGCCTGCTACTACAGGAAAACTGGAAAAGCAAGAGTAGCTTTAACGTATTTAGGTAAAGCTTTAGTAATTGATAATGATCAGCCAAACACTCATTTAAACTTGTGCGCGTCTCTTTCACAGATTGATAGGCATGAAAAAGCATTAGGCCATGCAATGCAGGCTATTGTATTCTTTTTTATTTTTAATTATAGATTATAATTTGCTTACTCCCCGCCTCAGTGAGTGAACAAAATCATTGGAAAATCCCCACCCAACTTGACTGAACAAAAAAAATTCTATATATAAATGATATTATTTATAATTAAATCTCAGTCTAATAATGTTTTATTTTAAACAGCTTGCATTTTTTAAATATAAATTTTACCAAATAAAATTAATATTTGCTTTAATATTTTTGCAAAATGGATTTTTTAAATTTCGAAAAAGAAAAAATTTATATATAAATCTTTAAAAAAAATTAAATCCCCTCATGTGCAAACACAAAATATTTTTGCTCGCTCATGGAGGGGGAAGTTATAAGAAAAAGAAAATAAATATGGATTATAAGATACTTTTACAAGATCTTTTTATTTCCTCTCTACAAGCCAATACAGGCTTTGAAGAGCATGCCCATGAGCTTGCTATTGCGTACCACAATATGGCAGTAGAGCTTGAATACCTAAAAAGAACTAACGAAGCTTTAAGAATGTACCAAAAAGCTGTAGAATTTGCCCAGAAATATTTGCCTGAGGATCACCCAATCAATGTAAACGCCCAAAGAATGCTATATAATGCTGCAAAAGATGAAGAAGAACATAGAGAAAAATTGTTGAACCGACGAGAATGTACATCAAAAAACAACTTTTATAGTATACTATTATGCCTAAAATAGCCCATAGATCTCCATTAGTCAGCCCAGGGCTATTTTTAATTATTTTTGTATAAAAAGTTGGACAGAAAAGAGTCAAGAAGAGAAATTGATGAAGACAAAAATGCAGAAATGAAAAGAAAAGCATCGTCAACTGACCCAGGAGTAAGGTTTGGGCGGGACTATGAAAGAGGAAATGAAGGCCGAAAACCTAATTTAATTGAAATATAAGTATAATCTTCAGGAAAAATTAAAATGGAATCTGATTTGATAACTTCACAGACGTTTATAGACCTCGGGATTTCTAAAAAATTCATTTTAGACGCTCTTGAATATTTTAATTTTCAATATTCCACCCAAGTCCAAGCCCAAGCTATTCCTAAAGCTTTATCAGGCGAAAATTTAATTGTCCAAGGCAGAAGTGGGACAGGGAAAACTTTAGCATTTACTTCAATTTCTTTAGAAGCCATAAACCCTTCTGAAAATAAGCCTCAAGCCTTAATAATAACCCCAACCAGAGAGTTAGCGAACCAAATTTTTGATTTTCTCAATGAAATGACCTTTACGTCTGACACTCCAATATATTCATTAATGTGCTGTGGAGGCTATTCAAGAGGAGACACTATAAAATCTCTTAATCAAGGCATTCACATCGTGGTGGGAACATTAGGGAGAATAAAAGACATGATCACTTATAATTATCTTTCTGTCGAATTTCTAAAAATTCTTATCATGGACGAAGCTGATAAAATTATATCAAGCTGCAGCTGACTTTTTCAAAAAATCCCTAAAAATACCCAAATTTTGGCATTTTCAGCGACTTATTCTGAACAGTCTTTATCTCAGCTTAAAAAATATATTGAAAATCCTCAAATTATAAAATGTCAAGAAAATGATACAAAGTCAAAAGAACTGAAAGAATTTTATGCAGAAAGTGACGCGACTATGCAGGCAAAAGTAACTAAAGTTTTGCATATTTTAAATACAGTGCCTTTTCATCAAGCTATTATTTTTTATAATAATAAAGGATCAGGAAATGATATGGCAGCTAGATTAAGAGGGTCAGGGTTTCCTTGTTTATTTATATCAGGGGATATGCCTCAAAATCAAAGGATTGAGGTTATGAGGTCATTGAGGTTTTTAGGGATCAGGGTTATGCTAAGCACAGATTTGGTATTTTTTATATAGACTAGTAGAGGAATTGATGTACTTAATGTAAATTTGGTCATAAATTATGACATCCCAGACAGATCTGACATATATATCCACAGAATAGGCCGCGCCGGCAGGTTTGGGACGCCTGGAATTGCAGTTACCCTGGTATCAGGGCAGTCTGATATAGAAAAACTGCAAAAATTCGCAAACCCAGAAAATTTCGATTTTTTTACAAAGGTAAGAAAAATATATAGGAAAATTTTATACCAATTGAGCTATTAGAAGACGAAAAAGAAGCCTTCAAAAAAATCACTAGCGATGGGAAAGAATGGGTAGATGTTCCTATTGAAGCATCAATTGATAATAAATTTACAATTCCAATTGATATAGAAGAAGATGAGTGGGTAGATGTGACAGCTGAAGAATCAATTGAAAAAAGGTTCACAATTCCTATCACTCTAGAAGATTTATCAAATTTATCATGCAGCTTGTGCGCTGAACTTGGGTTTTCCACACATTGCCACTGCAATACATGCAAGGAAAATTATAAAATTTTTATTAAATAGAAAAATTAATAGAATTTATTTTTAATTTATAGAAAATTAGATAATAGAGCATATATTTATATTACTAAATATTTAAAGCCAGAATAAAACATAATATAAGCTATTTTCTTGTAAGCTTATTATTTCTTGAGTATTTTTTAGTCTTCAGCCCCATAGCTATGCTTATAATAGCATTCAAGGTATTGTCTTCTTGCATTTTTAATGATTTCTCTATTTCTTGATTCTCTGGTTGCTTCATATTGACTGTAAAGTTCTCTACAAGCTTCTATCGGTTCGGAATCTCTTGATAGAGACCCAATAATATATGCTCCTCCCCCTAGAAGTATTAATTTTCCGCCTATAAATGTTTTTATTTTTATTTATTTTTATAATAGTAATCTATACATATTTTTTTAATAGATAATTATAAAATTTTTTATATGAGGATTAAGGCAGCGAAACCTGAAGCAAATTTAGTAGCCATTTTATTATAAACATTTTAAAAGCTCACAAGCATGAAATCGCAGATTTAAATTAAAAGCATTTGCTGATCAAATAATTATGTATTATAATGGTCTTTTTGTCAGTACTTCATTTCCTGTTTCTGTTATCAAAATTGTGTGTTCCATTTGTGCTGAAGGTCCCATAGTCAGGTCTACGATTGTCCATTTGTCTTCCCATTGGCCAAGTTCATAATTTGCGTTCATCATTACTATTGGCTCAATTGTAAATGTCATTCCTGGCCTCATAATTGTCTCGACTACGTTTTTATTGAACAATACAGGTGGAGGAATATGCATGTGTCTTCCAATCCCATGTCCGCAAAACTCTTCACATATAGCAAATCCTCTGTCATTTACATATTTTTCGATGACTTCTCCGACCTTATTTATAGGAGTTCCTGGTTTACAAATTTTGGGTGAAATTATTTTTTTTTTTTTTTTTTTAATTTAAAAAAAGCATTTAAAAATATATTTAATTAAAAATTTTGATGGCTTCAGCCACAGATTCCCTTGTTGTATTTACCAATCTAATTATTTCTTCTGGATGAGAATTTCCTATCATAGCCATATCACTATTATCTCCATAAACTCCATCAATTCACGTCACTACATCAAAATTGATAATGTCCCCATCAGCGAAAGGCCTTACATTAGGAATTCCATGGCATACAATTTCATTAGGACTTATACATAAACTTTTAGGGAACCCCATATAATAAACAGCAGCTGGATAAGCGCCTTGGGAAATGATATAGTCATGGACCACCTTGTCGATGTCTTCTCCAGTAACCCCAGGTTTAGCATAATCTAAAGCTACTTGTAAAGCTCCTGCAGCAATTCTGGCGGCAAGTCTCATTTTTTCGATGGTCTCAGAGTTGTGAATTTGCAGTTCATGGCTGTCATTTGTTGAGACAAATTTTGTTTGGCCTTTAGATTCAAAATAAAAAGGCTTTGGGATATTGGCGGGGATAGGGTGGTGAGGCAGGACTTGGTACTCGCCCATTAAGATAGGTTTTTGGAAGAACTTAGGCTTGTTAATAAAAGACCATGGGAATTTCATTTTTATTCCTATATTCTCATACACAGAATAATCCTGCTTTTTCTAATAAAAAAAAATAAATTTTTTTTATTACTTTCTGTGTTTTTTAGAATAAAATATGAGGAAATCCTGTGATCACACAATTGTTAATAATGACTCTAAATAAATTAATAATTACTCACACGCAAACTTATAATCGAAGCTGGAAAGTGCAACCCCAAAAGCTTGTAGCGGTGAAAAAGGCCATTGGAAGTCCATGTTAAAGTTTTGGTCCCCAACCCTTCCAAATTGCATATAAACTTTATTTTCGTCTCTGTCATCAATAAGCTGGAAATTTTTTACTGATGCTCTATAGTATTTTCCCTTATATTATCTACAAAAACATAGGCTTTTTTTCTTACCAGACAATTAAATGTAAAATTAGTTATCAACTCTTCCATTGAAATTTAACACAAATGCTTGGACATCTACTTATCAATTACGTTCATTCCATTTTGGAGGCTTATTAAAGAAGCAAAACATCCCTGAGGTGTTTCCTGCGTTATATTGTTTAAGCATGCCGTCATCTTTCTGCTATAAAAATTACATTCATAGGTTTCCACACATAGTGATCCCCAGCGTTATTTACAGCTGGTATTAAAACTCTCATTTTTCTAGGTCCTTTGGAACCAAGAATATTTGATTGCTAAATATCATTTACATATAAAACAATTCCTAGTTCTTCTCTAGCGTTCATAGGGTTTGCTCCTTTATGTTTAGGATTAATGCCAGTGTCAAACAGGTGGAATTCAGTTCCAATGAAATTTGAGCGGACTTTTCCTATATCATTTTATTATTAATTTGTACTACAAAAATCAGTTATATTTTTTTATATAAAAATAACCAATTTTTATATAAAAAGTATAAATATGATGGAGATTTTACTGAAAATTCTTTTTGGTTGCTGGTTATCATATAATTTGAAGTTCGGTTTCCTCCTCTTTTTTTGCCTGCAAGCAAAAAGGTCATCCCATCTGATATATGCAAATAATATTTCGGGTATAGTCTTCCAAAGCCTGCTTTTTCTCGTCTGATATTGCATTGGAGCATTATTCCTCGAGGGATTGGATTTGTCAGGAATTTTTTCATATCAGTCATTTCTTGGGCAAGATTAAGATTAAGATTAAGGGGCTTAAAGTCTTCCAGATTTGATGCCTCCGCACGCTTTCGACAGCCGACACCTGCTTGCCAGGGTGCCCATCAGCACCTGTGGAACGTCTGTCTTCTCTCGGAACTGGGCTTGCACAGTCTACCCTGAGTATCGACGGGTTAGAAAGACTCCTCTGTGCTCCACGTCATTAGGCCGCTTTGGAGGCAAAGGTTAGCCCAATGCCTCCTGTCGGTCACCCTGAGGTCAGGTGACGGCCAGGTAAAAAGACTACGGCCCTCCGGAACCGGTAGGGAAAGAACCCGTAGCCAAAAACCATCCGGATAATTAACACTTCGGACTGGAATGGCCACCAGCTGACTCCCAAGGTTTACCCACCCCATACGGCCGCTCTAGGCAAGCTAAGGGTTAGAATTAAAGGGCCTGAACCTTGGTTTAGGCTATAAAGCCATTTTGGCGCCCAGAGTGGTGCGACCTCCGTCAGGACATATTTCGTCGCCACCACCATATTAATTATTCTTGGGCAAGGACTTCACGGACATTTATGTTTGGCTGTCGAGGGATTTGTTGTTGGCGGGCTGAGTCAGGTCTGTTAAGAGGGTGAGTAGGCGCTGGAGGCTCTTGTCGTTCATCTTGACGCTTGCCTTCTGGCTGACGATTGCCATCTGGGGTTGGTTTTTCTATTTGAGCAGGGCGCTGTTCTTCTCTTTGAGGCGGTTTGTCGTCTATTGACTGCCGTTGTCTATTTGGCTCATTTGTAGGTGTCCTTTCATTTTGGTAGCGATCAGGCTGGGTTTCTTGAACTGGCTGTTTAGGTGCCTGAGGAATAGCTTGCTCAGAAATGCTAACAGGCTTTGCTGCATCAAAAGGGACATATTTTGGCTCAGCTGGGACAAACTTTTCAGTTGCGGTTGTAGCCCGAGTATCAGGCTGAGTAAATTGACCGTCATTTGGCCTCTCATATGGCGCTGGAGGCGGATTTTTGGACTCTTCTAGCTGTTTGTGGATTCCTTGTAGCGTTTTACTTGGTGTATGTCTTGACCCTTCATCAAGTTTTACTTCTTCAAGCTCATCGTCAGCTTTAAACACAGTCCTATCAGCCTTTATAGGTGCCGGCAAATTATCAGTTTGTTTAGCTTTTATAGGGCCAGGCTCATATGCGAAATTTTTAGGTGCAGTAAATCCTCTTAAGTCTCGATTGGCGTTTATAATTTCTAATATAAAATTATCATAAAACTGCAAAAAACTGTCTCTAATTTTATTAAAAAATAAAAAAACCTGTAAAATTCAGCTTGCCTATTCTTTGCCAATAAAAATAAATCTTTTTCATTAAAAATTTGGTTTGAATATAAATAAGATCCTATCCCACTTTGCTGCTCTAGCCCTTGGGCAACCATAGAGCTTACACCAGGCATAAACATATTGCTTGATTGCACTTGAGTAGTTCCAGACGATCCGCGGCTTATTAATTTGTTTCGTTGCATTTCTAGCATTTTCGCTCGCATTTGGGCATTGCTGCTGCCTGGTCTTGCTGAGCTTGTATCAGGACGTGGTTCTTGTCGTTCAGGCTCTTCGTAGTTGACAAAGCCAATTTTCTCGCTATTTTCTTTTTTTACAGGCTGGAAAGTTTGTTTTGGTCCTCCCATCCCATCAATGACGTAGCCGCTCGTAACAAATTCGCTTGGCTGGGGTGGATAATAGGTAGGTGGGGGTGGGTTGGTGTAAAAGTGGCTTTGCTCGACTGGCTGAAGGTTTTGATACCTAATCTATATTCTGATTAATAACTATTATAACAGAAAAATTATGATTTATTTATCAATTTTTTTTTATTGATTAGAATGAGTTAGGCTTTTCTTCATATTCAAAATCTCTATCGATTTGAGCAGGCATAAACGAATCAGCAGGCTGTTGATAATAAGGAGGAGTTCCTGGCTCTTCTGGATCTGAAAAGCTATCTGAATCTTCTAACTCCCCCCCAAAAAATTTTGTTCACTCATGGAATGGGTTAATTTTTTATATAAATTTTTTTTTCAAAAAAACTCACTTCTATAAAAATTGGAAAGCAAATATTAATTTAATTTATAAAATTTATTTTTTAAAACGCAATTTGTTTAAAATTAAACAGAATTAGCTCGAGATTTCATTACACTAATTATCACTTATATACCAAATTTTTTCCATAAAACGTTATTAAAAAAATTTTGTTCACACACGGAGGGTGGGTTTTTGAGCAAAAAATAGGGATTTTCCAATGGTTTTGTTCACTCACAGAGGGGGGGAGTAAGTATTCACGCTGAAACATTTTTTATAAATTAATGAAAGAAATTTAAAGTAAAATGAATAATTTAATATATACTCCTAATAAAGTTTGCTTAGATATCCTATATTTTTTATTTTATCTATAAATAAATAGAATTTTAAATTTACTATATTTAAAAATATATTAAATATGAATATATTTTATCGATTCTGTTACAAAAAGCATGTCTCAAATATGGTTAATTAATATATATTGTCATCTTTTTCGTCAAACTTTATCATCACCTTTACATTATTTCTTGAATTTCTAGCTGGCCTATACTGGATAGCTGGTATCTGTGGACCTTCAATAGTAAAACTTTCCCCCTCTTGATTTTCACCTGAAATAATTTTTAATGTCCCTGCTTCAATGTCTAAAACAACACACAGCTTTGAAATGCCTTTGCCAAGCCCATAAGAATACAAACACCCTACAATATTTTTATGCTTACTCCCAATTCTAAGAGAATATAAAGCATTGAGAAAGTCATACCCCTCTTCATGAGGTAATTTTTTTTTAAATATAATATAAAATATTTGGCATATAAATAACGATTAATAATTCTCTTAATTTATATAGCTACATTTTTAAAGCATAAATTTTATTTTTATATTTCATTTTAGTCACATTGAATGATAAAACTTTAACTCCTACAGTCAGAAAATATTTTCCCCCTACTAAAGGGTGGAAGTTAGGCGAAGACACTCCAATTTTTAATTGTCCAGATTTTTCGTCTGTAGAAAAAATTGCATTAGAAATTACCTTGATTTTCCATATGTGCTTTCCAAAATAATAAGGGTACTGGGCAAGAATAATCCCAGCCCTTTCGAACTGGACTCATTTTTCATCTCCACGTTTATTGATTATTGCAAGATTTTTACAGATATTTTCATCAATGTCTTGCAAGTCAAAGGTGGAAACTGAGGTAATTTCGCTTCATGGGCTTTGTTTAGTATCTTCTTCTGATATAGCAGCTACTCGAAACCTATAGGTGGTTTTTGGGAGAAGATCAGTTATAATACAAGTGTGGGCTTCTCCTTTATATACCTGTCGAAATTGTTCAACGCCACGGACTTTGCTTCCAACGCCATATTCTAATGAATAAATGCTTTTTCCTGAAGTATAAGTCCAGGAAAGCTTGATTTCTGAAGAAGTTTGCTGTTTCAATATAAATTTCCTAGGCTCTGACGGGTCGGAATTAGTAAGATCTGTATTTGTGTTATTTCCTACATATGAAAAAGGATTTGGGCTAGAAATATTGCTTCTTCTGTAGTTTGAAATAGAATTTAGCGGAGACTGAGTATTATTTAATGAAGGTTGTGGAGATGGGAAGCTGGAATATCGGTCCTGAGCAGGAGAATTATTTATTTCAAAAAAATTCCCTGAATTTATTCCTTTTAAAATCGCTGATATATCAATGCTTTGAAACTGGGCATCTACACTGCTCATATGAGATTCAGAGACTGACAAAGAATGGTCAATCATTTTACTTAAATATTTAAGGCTTTCAAGCATAGCACTTTTTGGGAGCTCGACTGCAGTTTCTATTAATTTTACTGCAGCGTTGATGCTTAATAATTTTCCATTAATTTCTTCTCGATTGAAATTAAGCTGCTGGATTTTTTTTTCGTTAAAATTATTGATTTCGTCTATGCATTCTTCTTCTTTTAGCTCAATTGCGCGTTTAGCTATTTTAAAAGCTTCTTTTATTTTATTTATCGCTTCATTTTTAGCGTATTCTATGTCAGGCTCTAAAACTTCAATATCATTTAGTTCAAAAATAAGTTTTTTTCGGAGTTTTTCTAATTTATTTTGTTTGCTTTTAATTTCATGCAAAGTCTCTGAAAAAGCGTCTTCAATTTTTAATATTGGGTGGCTACTATGCATAGATAAGCAGTATTTGCATATTGATTTTCAATCTTCTGTACAAAAATAAGCCAAATTTTCCCTTACTCCCCCCCATCCTTGATCGAACGATTTTCATATTATGCAAATTTTTATATATATAAAACTATATTAGTTATCAGAAGCTTGGGAAGATGTACATAATGAAGTTGTTTTCAGAGACTTTGAGACGACAAAACGCTACGGAATCAACCATTCGAAGTGATTTAGTCATCAACCTAGGCTTAAAACCTCAATAATCTAATAAAATAGAGATTTCTTTAAAATTTTTTTTAAAAAAAAAATTTTTTTAATTCAATAAGGAACAAATTAAAATTTATAAAGTTTAAAGGGGTAATTCATAAATCAAAATATTAAAAATTGGTAGTTTTATGAAATTAATTCAGATTTTTGCTGTAAAAATAATTATTAAATACTCTTAACCCTCTTATTTAAAAGTAAATAAAAAAATATATATATATATATTTTTTATTTTATATATAAAATTTTTTTTTCCCAAAAAAATTTTTTTTAACCCCATCCTTGATCGAACGATAGCGAGCCGTTCGATCAAGGATGGGGGGGGAGTTACACTCTTTTTTATTTTTTTTAAAAAAAAATAAATTTCCTAGCAAAAATTAAAATAATTTTTTTAAAGAAGTTATGGAATTCGCAGTAATTAAAATTCGTGATTTTTGATAGCTTAATAGGTGCTTGCGAATGTGATTTATATGCTCCTAAAGAATGAATATAGCTATAGCACTCACTGCACAGTAATATTTTGCATGTTTCACAGCTAGTTTTTGCAGGTCTTGTAGTGCATCTTTCACAATTCAAAGGATCTGAAGTTTCCTCCAAAGCAAGCAAAATTCAGTTATGTGTGGTTTCGGACTGTGATATGCTGATATTACATAATGGGCATGAATTTCCAATATGACTAAAACACACCGAACTGTAGCAGCATGGCAAAATTGTGGGGTATATCTGTATTTGATTACAAACTGAACATTTTATTTCCTGTTCCATTTATTAAATTAACACAAAGCAAATATAATTATTTTAATTCTTGCTTCTTTTTATTCTTGAGATTAGTGTCTTGCATTTTTTACAATGGTAAAGAATTTCTTGGAATTCCCCGCTCCCATAGCAAGTTCTGCAGCATAATTTTTGCCAGCTAAATAAAAATTACAATGATATTGATGGAAATTTGAACTTGACTGTAGTATTATCATTGAAATATTTTATATAATAATTTTTTTGTATTAAGACGATTTTTTAAGTGGCAGGCCTCAAAATATTAATTTTAAGACCCCAAAAATGGCTTGAAAAGGGTAAGCATTTGAGAAAAACATGCATAGAGAATAGAAACTTCGCACTCACATTTAGGGCAAAATCCTTTAGAAGTTACATAATTCATCGGATCGCCATGAGCTGCACAAGTTTCTTGCAGATTGGGCTTGTCCCGCTGTGAATCAGGCTCATTTTCGTGGGTGCTTAGAGTAGGCTTTGTGTTAGCTGAGTCTTTTATTTTTTCTGATATTTTTGAGACGGTTTTATGTGTGATATAGCTTTTAGTTTCTGTGATTAATGATTGCTTACTCCCCACTTTAAATTGGAGCAAAAACACTATTCCAATTTAAAGTGGCTTAATTTTATTTGAAAAAAATTATAAATTTTATAGAAATAATATTTTTAATTTTAAATTTGGGTAAAAATAAAATTTTATCGATATTCTGTTCCAATATATAGGGCAGGAGTTAATAGAGTTTTTTGTGGAATCTTGGGCAAAGGATTTCAAAGGCTCTTGGCATTTTTCAGCGTCTTCGAAATCGGAATCACTGCTCAGGATTTCGCCTGAGTCATAGGTGAAATTTAAATCTAAACTTCCTACTCCATGATCCCAAAAATCCAGAGATGTTTCAAGCCTTGGTAACCCATCAGCAGGAACTTTGTTTAATGCTGACACAAACGGCTGGGTTTTATTGAGATCGTTGATGATCATTGTCGGTTGCCTTGTATGAGAACTCTCTGAGTTCGCGCTTTCGCTGGACTCCAAGTATGTATCTACTTCTTTCTGAATAGCTACTTCTTTTTGGTCTTTTTCTTTTATTTTATCCTTATTTCGATAAGATCTTTTTGGCTCCAAATGCAGAATTGCATTTCTTGCATATGCCAGATTTTTCATTTTGGATTAAAAATTATTAACCTTAGCATCAGTATTTAATAATTGAAATTCTTATAAATTTTATATTATCCATACAAGATTTTAAATTTAGTTTATTTTTCTATTATAGGATAATGCAAAGATGAATATATAATAGAATGTTGCAAGATTACTAACTCCCCATCCCATTTAGTTTGTAATAAAAAATTCTGTCCCAATTTAAAAAGGGTTTATTTTTTGTGAAAAAATTAATATAATAAAAATTTTTTTTTATAAAGAATTTTCATTCAAAAAATTAATCTATTCAAAATTCCAACTGTGTATATAGCAAACTACACTACTTGAGATCCCTCATTGAATAAGGAAAAAGCTATTTATATAAAAATCAATATTTTTATTATAAATTTTACATTAAAAAATTTAAATTTTGTTATAATTTAAGGAGTTTGTTTACTAAAAAATGGCAATTTTACAGCTGTTTTGTTGCAATTTTAAAGGGGGAGTAAATGGCTATATATAATCCAATAATTTATTCGAAAATTTCCTTAATTATGGTGCATTGGGAGTTTTTGGGCACATCTGTGCGGCTCTTAGTGGACGCTCGGCTTCGTATTTTCAGATTCTGACATATTGTCTATTAGGGACATATACTGGTTCTTAAAAAGGCCTAGGGTATCATATAATGAAGTGCTGGAAACAAGATTGCATAAAAGAATCCATATATTTGTGTCAATGCTCTGAACAAGGAATTTACTCATGCGAAACTCATTATATTGACCATCTGCAACTTAACATCCAACAAAGACATCTGCCTCAGCCTCTAAAATTCAAGCCAAGCCAAAATGCAAAGCAAGCTCTTTGCTCTTATCTTAAAAGTAGGAACGCAGAGTTAAATACCCTTCAATCAGAAGCAATTAGTAAAATATCCCAAAAAATAAAGAAACTCAACACTCAATTAAAAATAGCAATTGATGAAATTACAAGAGTAAAAAAAGAAAATCAAGCATTGATAGCCAGAATTGTCCAGGCTGAACAAATATCTCTGCACGATGACTTGGCAAAGATTTTAGCTTTAGACCCTGATGAAGCCATTGAAATTATTCAAGATAATATTTGTAGAATTGATATTCGAAAAATTCCTAAATATATTGAATGCAATTTAGATACTTTTGATTATTCAATTAGTGGAAATGAAATCGATATTTTTCGTGATAATTCAAAAATGTTATTAAGAGTAAGTCTGGAAGATCTTACAATTAAAGAAGCTGAAATAGCAATGAACCAAAATACCAATACTCATTTATCAATTTGTAAAATCTCAAATAGTAATCTTATTTGTATTGGAGGTTACAATCCTTATACTTCAACAGCATTTATGATATATCCTGATAATAGCATTAAATATCTTGCTAATTTATCACAGCCATGCGGATTCTCAAGTGCTATTTATTATAAGAATGAAGTATATGCATTTGGTGGTTACAATAATAGTGGATACGTAATGACTCCTGAGAAATATAACATCTCAGAAAATATATGAAAGCCTCTCCCTAAAATTAGTGTAGGCGCAAATTGTTGCACCGGCTTTGTTTATAAAAATAAGATTTTCTTTGCAGGAATTCAACATTCAAAAGTTTATATTTACGATATTCAACAAAATTCATACTCAGTAATTCCAATCGGGTTAAATCCAAGTAAGGGCAAGGTTTTAATTTTAAACAGAAATATTTTTTATGTGATTGAGTCTGGCTCACATATCTATGAAGTTGGTCTTAATGACCTAAATTGGAAAGCTGTTGGAAGCTGTGAACCATTGAATAATTATCCGGTATCTCATTTTGTTGAATTTAAAAATTGTATTTACTTTCTGAATGAAGGATCATATATAGCTCCTGCATTTTAATAGGTCATTATCGACCATCCATTTTAATTTTCAAGCTAAATTTGGCTTGCAAAATTTTTGAAAAGTGCAAACGAAATGCAAATCTCCTTTATGGTTTTGAGATGCCTAATCAGACTTCGACTGCATAGAGAAAGTCCTGGCCATTTTTATAGCCTGTATGCTGCTTGACCATAGTGATCTATTATGGTGCATAAACTATATTTATAGATTTGATTTAGATTCGAAATCAGTCCTAAAATTGAAGAAAATATAATTTAAGGAAATAGAATTTTAATAATTAATTTCTTATTAATTTGCTGCCTTTTTATAAAAGAAATAGCTAAAACGTGAAATATTTATAGATTTCTAATAGTTTTTAAAGAAAAATATATCGGTTAAAATGTTTAATCTAATCCACAATAATTATACTGCTAATACAATCTGACCGAAATAGGTTTACTTCCTATTTCTCAAATTTATAAAATTAAATAAGCTATTTCAAAAATGTCAAGAAAATTAAAATTACTAGCACCGCTAGGCTTTATTTGATGCTATGAATTTTTTATTAAGCAATACAATATCATCTTTCAATCCTGGGTACTTTTTAGCATGCTTTTTCATTATTTCAACTAGCCCTCTCACATATTCTTCACTGGCCGAAAAAGTGTCCATTCTATCCATTTCTCTACTAAACGTCGACAAATTTCTATTTTTCCCTTTTTCAACAATCACATTTTTTGCTTTTCTTTTAGCCAAATTTCTGGTCTCACTTAAATTTGAAAATTTTGTTGCCCCAAGATCCCGCATTGTGCTTTTTTTCACTTGATCTCTATTTAAATCTTTTGAAATCTCTAAACATGATGTTGTCCTTAAAGATTTACTTTTAGACCTGTGGCCTGGCAATAGGATTTTTCTTTTTAAATTATCGATCCTGTTTTCTAGCTGTTCTCATTCATTTTCAGTGTTTTCTCTATTTGTTTCATAATCGGTTCTATCATATGAAGTTTTTTCAAAAGGTTCAATTAATTCTGAGAGCTGCTTGACCTTTGGATGTTTGTAAGTATAGGAATAATTTAAGCTGGGAGAAGGATCAATATCTTGATATGCCATTTAAAATAAATAAAAATAAGAATAATACTATTTATTTATTATAAGAAATAGATTATAAAGATGTGTATTTTAGTTATAGTTGGCATATACATTCATAGAAAGCTCTTCCATTGGTTTAGAAATGTGAGGCTCAGGGATTGCTTTTTCTGTTGGCCTAAAAGATTCAAAGATTTCTGGTTCAAGCGGCTCAGGCTGGAGATTTAGTGGTCTTTCACCATATAGGTAAGAATTATCTCTTAAGTAAGGGATTCTGTCATCTTCTTTGTAGAATTGGCTTGAAGCATTTATCATGATTAACGAATTTTATCCTGTTTTCGGCTGAATACTGAATTTCAGGCCGTTTTGATGTTATAGAATTATTAAATGTTTAGATTATTTATAAAGGCATAAATTTAAAAAGAATTCGTTCTTTCATAAGTCCTAAAAATTAATGTAATTAGCATATAAACAATTTTTATTTAGACTAAGATTTCAGCATTTCTTTTGCAATAATTTTGATAAATTTATATTGAGGAATACATTACATTACATTACATTACATTAGAATTTATATCGCTTAACGTCCACTACGGGGTTACAACTCCAGGTTTATCACTCGCCTTTCGTCGCATCGGGCCCACCAGTCTGCTGGAGACAAACTTGCTTCGATCACCAAGGTGCTTCTAGGGCAAATGTCCACGTCTTCGACGGCTCATGGATGAGCTACTTGCTTGTACATGGGTTGCTTTTCCGAAAAACCCAAAAAATGGATTTTTTCTGGTCGGCTATCGGCAAAAAGGAAAAATGCAAAGCCTGGGACGTAACGCCCAGTTTCACGCTAGGGAGTCGCCCGAATGGTCCAGAGGACTTTGCTGGGCTTCCCCTTTCCAACCTTGCACCCTCCTTCCCCACGAGGAAAAATCCACCCCTGAGAATAGACTAGGGCTAGGCTCTGAAAGCTACCAGAATTGCTTACCTAGCATTGCCGTCCATCTCTGAAATGGTAAAACCTTGCCGGATATAATTAAAATATGAGTCGAGGCTGCATGGCCGGGAGGCCATGCCCAGACGAAGACGCCATATATTTTAATTATTATATTGAGGAATAAGAAAATATTATTGGACTTTATCTATAAGTTATCATAGAAAATCCATTATTATAATTTTCATAAACAATTTTGCTTTGTTAAAACTTTTAATCAATTGTATGCACTATTTTTATATATGAATTCACCCTTCTTGTAAGCCAAGCAAGCTATATCTTGCACACTACACGCCTTCATATTATCTTTTAGTCAAAAATAAAAAGTTACCAATTCAATATTCATATCTATTAAAGTAAATCCTATGATTTTAACTCATATTCCTCTAGCACTAATATCTATTTCCTTATCAGCTCACCACTATTATCTCTTCGTTAAAAATTATTCCCATACTTAATTGCCAATCTATCAGAAAACGTCTCACCCTCCATCTTTTAATTCCATCCAACGCAATAAACAGATAGGTACGATAATCTCATAACAGGATAATTAATATGGTCAAACTGGCAATTCTGATGATTTTAGCTTTAACTGCCCTTGCATTCAGACCTAATTTCAAAAGCTCGTTTATAGAGGGAGAGCAGGCAAGCTGTGATAAGAAGCAGGAAGAGCAGCCATGCGAAGAAGCAAAACCAGAAGAGCAGCCATGCGAAGAAGCAAAGCCAGAAGAACAAAAATGCCAAGAAGAGCAGCAGGTTAAAATTGTATATGAAAAAGGAGATAAAGGAGAAGTAGGAGAACAAGGATGCCAAGGACCACAAGGCCCACCAGGCCCACAAGGACCTGCAGGGTGTAAAGGAGAAAAAGGAGATAAAGGAGAAAAAGGAGACAAAGGAGACCAAGGAGAACAAGGCTGCAAAGGAGAAAAAGGAGAAGTAGGGGAAGCTGGACCTTGTGGAATCCAAGGGTGTAAAGGAGAAAAAGGAGATTGCGGAGATAGAGGACCAGCAGGGGTCATTATTCGATGCCAAGAAATCGATGAAGTTGTAGAGCAGTGCAAATGTCAAGAAAAAGACGATAAGGCTGCATCAAAATGGTAAGCCAAAGGTAAAATCATAACATATTCTTACTGATATCGCGTTTTATTTATTAATAATAATAAATTTATAGCCACATATAAATTTAATAATATTTCCAAAAATTGATTTTTCTCTAAAAATGGCACTTATACAAATAAGCCAATTTTTACGAATTTTTTGAAATATAAAATAATAATTCTTCTATTTTGCAATAATTTTTAATTTATTTAAGATTTTATATGTGATTTATTTCCAATTTAAAATGATAAATAATACTATTTTTCTACCTATCAGATACTTAAAAAATTATAGGCATATCCTGTAAATAGCCCGATATCAGCTAGGGATAGAGGCCAAACTTCCCACACTTGGCTCGGCCAAAATGGGCTGGCCCAACCAAGTGGAAAATGGCAAATAAGCCTCCTTCCACTTGGTTCGACAATCCATTTTGGCCGAACCAAGTGGGAAGTTTTGGTCTCTATCCCTAGCCCACTTCGGGCTATTTGCAGGATATGCCTATATTTAATACCGATTGCCTATTCTTCACAAAATATACTGTGATACTTATCATTTTTTTACTATTTGCAAGCTTATTAACCTCAATAAAATAATGGTTATATAAATTTAAATGGTACGAGTTGCAATTCTGATAGCGCTCTCTGTAGCTGTTTTAGCTGTTAAACCTGGCTTATTGCAACAGGAAGATATTCTTCATGCTGGAAGTGGATGCTGCCCAACTGTGGAAACAAAAACTGTAGATTTCGATGATTGTGTTGTAACCAGACAGGGATGCCAAGGACCACAAGGATGCCAAGGACCACCAGGATGTCCAGGACCTCAAGGACCTAAAGGGCCTCAAGGATGTCCAGGACCAAAAGGACCTAAAGGACCAAAAGGAGACACAGGAGACTGCGGCCCAGAAGGATGCCAAGGACCAGAAGGATGCCAAGGACCAAAAGGACCACAAGGCTGTCCAGGCCCACAAGGTCCTCCTGGAGAAAAAGGTTGCCAAGGTCCAAGAGGATGCAGCGTTAAAATTATTGAGTACGATGACGACGAATGTGGATGCGAAGAAGCTATAGTGCACCAGTAACAGATAAAACTAAATAATTATTTTTAAAAAAATGTTCCTATCAGTTAAAAAAATGTAAAAAGGGATGGAGAAAATCAAACATAAATAAAATATAATAAAAGTTTAAGAAAATTATGCATGGCCACAGCCTAGTGAAGAGAATAAGACTAATAATTTAAGCTGCTTTATTTTTAAATATTTCTAATTTTACCATAAATGCTTATTTTTACTCATATTTTCAATACAGTTATAAAAAACAAGCCGGGTGCAAGTCAAATGACTTTGCCTTTTTGATAGTGTCCATTTTACCCGAAAAAATTTTTTGCCCGAAAATTGATCGAAAATTTTTGATAATAAGACATTTGACCGAACAAAAACCGTTAATTTTCGGCCAAATGTCCGCGCTATCAAAAATTTTCGACCAAATGGATTTCGATGAAATGTAGACAGTCAAAAATCCACGGTCATTTGACATGGAGCCAACAAGCCATCTTTTGTCCATAAAAAAATATTTAAAATAAAATACTTTCTGGTAGGGTTGTTTTACCATTTTTTTCACCATTTGCAAGCATATAACCACCAATGAAAAATCTAATATAATCAAATGGCCAAGCTAACAATTCTGATTGCTCTCTTCGTTACTGCATTAGCTGCTAAACCGAGCTTAATCCAAGGAGAAATCTTAACTTCTGACTGGTCTGGGTGTGGATGCGAATGTGATGAAATTTATGATCAACCAGTTAATATTAGAGGAACCGTTAAATTAGTTCAAGGTGCACAAGGATGCCAAGGACCTGCTGGCCCATGCGGACCTCAAGGCCCTCAAGGTCCACCTGGCCCACAAGGAGATGAAGGATGTGCAGGACCTCAAGGAGACCAAGGAGATGAAGGATGCCAAGGACCACAAGGACCATGCGGACCTCAAGGCCCACCAGGACCTAAAGGAGAAACTGGATGCCCAGGAATTCAAGGTCCAAAAGGATGCAAAGGCCCAACAGGAGATAGAGGATGCCCAGGAGTTGTTGTTAATGCATGCAAATACTGTGAATGCGATGAGCACGCTGAGTAAGCGAACCATCAATAATTAACTAATCTATTTTAAGTAAACCTATTTTTATGATATAAATACTATTTAAATTCTGATTGGTTTTTTATTATTAAAATCAATAAAAATTATTTTTTCTTATGGATAATAATTTTTATATATATTAAAAAAGTTAAATCAGAATAATAAGAATAAACTACATTTTATATATAAATCTTAATTGCTCCCTTCTTCATACCTATCTCTATCACAAAACTCTGGGTACTTGCATCTACAAGGCCCTATTCTAATCTTCCTAAAAGTAAGTGAAATCCTCCTTTTCCTATGTACCAAATTCCCATTCACAATATCATGCCTTCTCTGTTGTATTGAGTGTTTCCACACATATCTTGCCTCATCAGTCATTGCAAGCATTGATCTTGGCGGTATAAACTGATTAAATTCCCTCCCATCTGTATTCCGAAAGCACATACTTATAGGCCCAAGTATACTGATACAGGCTAAAATTTCTTCAAATGGAGAATGACTGTCTATATGTGGAGGAATACTGTCGCCTGGCTGATAGTCATTTACTGTAAGCTGGTCATAGGAAATTCCAAATTTCAGCTGCAAATCAGTTAAAAGAGGATTTATTCAGGCTGGGAAGCCAGAAGACGGGGTTTCTGGGTTGATGGAGTTAGCTCCATATATAAAATCGAACCCAAAATGCTGGACTCTTCTATTAGCAAGAGGATTCCAAGGCAATTTGTCGAGCTCTTCTACTAAAAGCTGCTCATATTCAGCAGAAATAAAGTCTTTTTCTATGATTAAGCCTGGGACTGGGACATTTTCATAGCATATAGAGTCCTTCCCAAGCTGCAAATTGTGCTGGATTGGGGTGTATAAGACTGTGAAAGGATGCGGTTTTGGGGAAAATGGTAAAATTGGGTAAGAATTGTTGATGGTTTCGTATGCTATGGCTGCAGATTCTAAAGACTCATAACACGCATAGCCGTAATTAATCCCAGAAAGGATAATTAAAGAAGACAGCGGCCCATACTGTAAAAGATGAGATCTAAGCACATGATAATCATCCTCAGAGCCTTCCGAATAATGCAAAATGAATAATCCACAATTTGGCCTTTCCTCTCAAAGTTCGATTTTTTCGTCTCTTTTTATAAGCTCAATCCCTTTGATTTTTTTCTTTTTCAAGCCTTTCAGATACACCTTCATCCGCTTATCCTCACTCATTGTAAATTAATATGAAATTATTACTAATCTGCCTCTTTATCAGTACCCAAATTTTTGGGTTTTATAGTGTATCTGTTACACCATTAGCATTAACATTAACTAATATTATAGAGAGGCCCGTCGTAATATCTAGGGTTTCCCCCGCTCTACCTTCACCCTTGTTGCTTCACTCAGCTGCTCATCGCCAAATCGGTCACGACTTTCAAAGTGCTGCTCCTTCCGGTCGAGTATCTGCACTTGTAGTTGGATGAGCTACGCCACCCAGCAGTACGTCAACAGAGGCTGCCCATTCGAAAATTTGAAAAACAAATTTTCTGGTAGGACTGTCGGCTAAGATGGAAATCCAAAGCCTGGACGTAACGCCCAGTTTCACGCTAGGGAGTTGCCCGACTGATCAGGAGGTACCTTCCTGATGCTGCTGAGCATCCCCTTTCCAACCTTGGAAGCCATTCCCCTGAGGCAAAACCCTTGGTGTCAGAAAGAGCTGCGGTCGGCCTAATCCGACGTTGCGCTCCACTGTGCCAAGGTAAAACCTAGCTGGATACACGTTCCGAGCGCCTTTCTCCCTTACACAAGGTCCCCCGCGAACGCAGGCTACAGGTGTAGAGAAAAAAGGTCCGGATCGCCGTCGCCATTTTAATGTATGTATCTGTTACACACCAAGCTCAAGAGCAATTAACGCTAAAAACAATTATCAAGTACAATTATTATTAACAAGCTCTTTGTCAAATGTCCCTTCAGGATTTACATGTGTAATGGTATTGCCTAGTGCTTTTTCTATTGTGGATTCGGTAGGATCTAACCCTTCTTCATGCATTTTACAAGATATGCTTGGGGTAAACGCAAATACTTATTTAACAACTGCTTATAGCTCTTCTAACCCTCAGCCTGGACAATGTGGGGTTTCTGCGACAAATACTTATACATTTATAACTCCATCTCAGCAGTCTTCAGGACTTAAATTTACAATTGGGCAGATAAAAAATCCATTAGCATCTTTAACTCAGACTAATACTGGATCTATCCAATTTACAGGCTACAATCCAGGAAGTTCAACAGCAAGCTATTCAATTACTTATTCATTTTCAAATTATTATTTTACAGCTGGAAGCTTGACTTTGTCATCATTTTCCCAATCAGTCTCAACAGTTGGGTCATGGGCGAATTTTATATTTGTATTTACAGCTAATGACAGTATTCCAAAAAATGGGAAAATTCAATTTATAATATATTCATTTTTTTTCATAATAAGAAAGTGAATTATGCTTTAGAGACATAAAATTTCATCATATATCGGCTTATAAATATCATCAGTACTATACTTTTTCATCTGATTTTGGGCTTGCTGATGTATCAAGCACAGTAGTAAGCGGATATGTAAACTCAAATTCTGCGACTACATTGACTCCAGCTATATCAGGAATGGTTTTAAGTGCATCTGGGCTGTTTACTTCTGCTTTAACAGTGACAGCTGGAGTTACTAAATTTACTATAGAAATTGACCAAGTAAGAAATTTACGATATGTCGGGACTGCTTCTATTGTAATTGCTACAACGACCAGTAGTGCTGAAATTATAGACAAAGTGACGACCTATCAAGGCCCCACAGACCCTTGTACGCTTCCTTTGAATCTGCTATATCCGTCTGTGTCTACTGTGCTCTTGTCAACTACTATAGTATTGTTTTTTACTGATTCTATTTATGATGATACTCTGGATAATTCTTTTTCTATTGAAGTAGACTTTCCTTCAACTTTTACGGTACCAAGCTCAATAGAATGTAACCCACTGATCGGGATTAGCGATACTTCGATGAGCTGCTCACTTCACCTCTCAATGAATGACCAAAGATATTTTTGCTCGCTCGTGTATGGTTATTTTTTATCTAAATACATTGTTTCTATAAAAATTTATATTAATTTATTTTTCGAAGTTATTAGTAAGCATGGAATTTAAAGCTTTATTTAAAAATTTATATTTTAGGACGCATGATGTTAAAAATTCAACAGAATCTAGATATATCTTTATAATTATCATAAACAAAAAATATTTTTACATTATAAAATTTGCTAGTTCACAGTTTTTTCTCCAAAAAATGTTTTCAATGATTTTTCTCTTTTATGAAAGGGGGAAATCAGTTAATTCTAACAGTGTTTCAACAACGTCAACAATTACTGCTTTTCAGACTACTGTAGGATTTAATTTAAAGTTTCCTGTTAATCCTCCGAACACGAAAACTACTGATTATTTCCAAATATCGACATATTCTATTTAATATAAACTTCTATATTTGGCACTTTTTACAGAAAATTAATTGCTTATGCAAATCAGTATACAGAAGCACAGGAGAGCTTATATGCCAAAACACTCAATTTTCTACATACACAGCTACTGTTAATGCTATCACTGTTTCTACTAGTTCTAGAGGTAGCAATCTAGTCGGCGAGCCCTGCATCTACACCCTTACCTTTAAAACTTCTACCCAAATCCCATCAGGTGGGAAAATAAAAATAGTCCTCCCAATGGACCAAGTAGTCGAAAACACAGGGATTGTCTGCTATCCTCTTGTAAACTCGGTCAAATCCTCCACAAATCAATGCACAAAATCATCTTAGTCTTAATTAGCAGGTCACCATATTGGTTACGCAGTCACCAAGGTCCTTTCATTAGGCTCATCGGTTTTGTAGCAGCCTCTATCAACTACCTTTTGGTTGTTAGGCAAATTATTGCTCGTCCTTCAGCCCCTTGGATAGCTAAAACATACGCCTTTTCCTTTAACCTCATCACTAGCATTGAGTTGGAAGACTATAGACTTCTGCAGCCTTACTTTGGGTTATTGAGAAGTAGCTTGATCTAACAAGGAAACTATTTGCCGAAGTGCCTTGACAAGAAAAAGACTCAGCTCCTAAGTTCCAGGCTCTAACCTCTGGTTTCATGGTATAGAATTACTAAGGTCCCAATAAAGAAGCTTACATTTCCCATTTCCAACCACAGGAGCGAACCAAACTTACCTGAAATGCAAAAAATAGGTTTTTGACTAGTTTGTCGTCAAATCTGCCTTAACCATTGAGAAAATTGTGCAAGAGGTCGGAAACACCTATTTCACCATTTTATATATATGCAAATATCATCAACCTCCTCCACCTATGTCCTCACCTTAACAGAATGATGCTCAGCGTACGATTCCTCCTGCAATTCCTGTTGCAGTGCTTCTACTACTCTAATAGTTTACATCCAAGGCGTCCAAAACCCTTTTTTCTACAACCCAAGCGTATCCTCCAGTGTCGAAATTTATACAGCGAATTCTGATTTTTCTGGATATATAGACCAAATTACATCAGGAGTCCAATTTACGCCAAGCTTAATAGCGAGGACAATTACAGACGCAGCTGTTATAAGGACTACTGACACTGTAGGGCTTTATAGCACTTTTCAGCTTACTTATACACCTACAGTAAATTATGTAGCAAATGCGGTCATTGTGCTTAGTTTTCCTAGTGATGTGGTATATTTTGCAGATGACAGTGTAGCTCCTCAGTGCTCAAATACAGGGACGGCATATGGGAACACTAATACACCTAGCTGCACTTATACGAAAAACGGGGATGGGTCATACGCGACGATTAGTATCAGTGGGATGTGCCCTTCTGGCTGCACTTCAGGGCAAAAATTAGCTATTTCTATGGGACATTTGCAGAACCCTAATACTGTGGCACCTTTAAATACTGGGTATAGCGCCAGTGTATATACCAGCAGCAGCTATATAATAGAGCACGGTACTGCTGATTCATCAGGGGTAAATTCCTTAATTACTAATGCAATTACAAGCATCACTGCCACGAGGTCTACCAATAACATTAAATCAAGCTATACCATGACAATTTCTTTTGTACACTCTACTTATTTATCGACGACAGGAAAAATTGATATTTCGCTTCCTATAAGCATGGTGACTATAAAATCTAGCTTAGCCGTCTATAGAAAAAGTGACAGCTCTTCAGTCTCTTTTACGTCGACAACCGATTCATCCACTAGCAGTGTGACTCATATTACTATTACTAATTATTGCAATACAGCTTGTGCTAAAGCAGGGACTATACAGATTTTATTAGGAGGCATTAAAAATTTGAATTATGTACAGACGATAACTGGGACAATGAGCATTACGACCTCAGATAATAGCTATAATAGTGACACTGGGACAGTTAGTGACGTTTCTACTATATTAAGCCCACTGGTACCGGGGAGTTTGAGTAATATTGAAATACATCCTATGGATCCGACGGTTTCTGTAAGTACAACTTATAGGATTATTTTTACGACTGGAAGCGATGTGCCAAGCTGGTCAAGCACAGGTAGCAACCCTACACCCCCCACCCCCCCACCCCCACCCCCCTAAAAAATGGCACCCCCACCCCCCCTTTCACAGATGGCACCCCCACCCCCCAACCCCCCCCTAAAAGTGGTACCCCCACCCCCCCCTTTTTTAATGGTACCCTCCACCCCCCCACCCCCCTAAAAAATGGCACCCCCAACCCCTTTTCACAGATGGCACCCCCCACCCCCATCCCCCTTAATATAGCATAAAATATATGACAAATGCCAATTTAGAGCAGACGTAATAAATAAATTATTATTTTAAATATTCAAAATTACTGATTTATACAATATCCACATAGCGTAGCACAATCGATTAAGAGTAGATGGAATGGGGTGAGAATTTCCTATAACTAGTAAGCTCACCAAATCTGAAAAAATTTGTTAGCAAGTTAATAATGATCTTTGGTATTAATTAGCAATATATCCTGCATATATTTATGAACTTTGTGGAGCACTGGCTAAAAGTCAAATTAGAGATCCAAAAGTAAAACTGACAATAGCAAATGCTATTTTTATTACCACTATGAATCCTGTTACCAATTCAGTCCTGCAATCTTTGTACAATGGTAATCAGATTAGCAAAAATTTATGAATCCATAAATTTAATGCAAGTTATTCTATTGTGCTAATTTAATAATTAATGCCATTATCTATATCTTTGGCATTATATTTATAAATATAAAAAACAAATTTAATATATTTTCTAATTAATTGCTAATTAATTTAAATTTATTAATTAATCATAAATATAAAGTAATTTGTGGACTTAATTTAAAAATATAGTGTTTTAATTGGGTTATGTTTAATTTATTCTGCTTATTTCCTATCAAATACTTCTATAGGATAAACCCGAGAGGAGGGGGTGGGCGTGCCATCTGTCAAAGGGGGGGTGGGGTACCATTTTTAGGGGGGGGTGGGGGTGTCTGGTTGCGACCTATGCTTGACCAGCCAAGCTTAGCTTATTTTACAGTCACTTTTCCGACCGGAATTTCTTTATCGATAAGCTCATGTACTGCTTATATAAATTTAGACAGCAACTTGTCCTGTAGTGCTTTAGGTAACAAATTGACTTTGTCGTCAGGAGTCCCTAGTTCTTTAACGGGGCCAGTCATGATAGGTTTCCTTATGAGTACCATTACAAATGGACCATCTGCAACCTCTTATGGGACCTTTACAATATCTAGCTGAGATCCTGCAGGATTTGTAATCGACACCGACTCTACCGCTACTGTCACCTTTTACTCTGCTTTATCTTCTTCAAGCTGCTCTTCAAACTGCAACCATTGTTCAGGGACCTCCAGCAACTGTGATAGCTGTGCCAACCCTTCGTCCACCCCAATAATCCAAGGCTACACCTGTGTATCTTCTTGCCCTTCTGGCTATTATTTAGTATCCAGCTCAGATCTTACCTGTATTAAATGCTATTTTACATGTGCGACTTGTAAAGGTCCACAGTCCTCTGACTGTTTGTCCTGCGCTTCTACATATTTTATGTCAGATTCTAGCTGTATTGATTCTTGCCCATCAGGGACTACAAATAATAATGGAGTTTGCACTAATAATAGTCCTTGTACTTCTCCCTGCTTGACTTGTAGTACTTCTTTGACATATTGTTTGACTTGTGACCAGAGCTCGTCATATCCTGTGTTGGATTCTAGGACAGGGACTTGTGTAGAAGAAGAGACGGCTACTAGTGATTATTGTAGTGCGGGATATTATGAAGATAGCAATAAGATTTGCCAAATTTGTAATATCAATTGTTTAGACTGCTATTCAGCTGCTAGTTATTGTAGCTCATGTCCTAGCATTTATGGGAATAAATATTTAAATTTGCTTACCTATGTGTGTGTTGCGACTTGTCCTGCGCTTATAACAGTGCCTGATTCAAGTGATTTTAAATGTTATCCATGTGACAGCTCTTGTGCGACTTGTAATGGGAAAAATGCTAACAATTGTTTGACTTGTCCGAGTACAGGGACAATTTATTTTACGAGTGACAATAAATGCTTGTCAAGCTGCACCCCTCAATATAACTTTTATAATACGACATCAGCCAGATATGAGTGTATAAGCACCTGCCCAACTAACCACTATTATATAACTGCAGATCTAACAAGCTGTTTGCCTTGTGACAGCACATGTTTAACTTGTAGTGGGCCCGCTAATAATAATTGTTCAAGCTGCGATATGACTGGTACTTATCCTTATAAAACTCCTGATAACTATTGTGTGACTACTTGTCCTTCTAATTTATATAAAAATACCCTTGGAACAGAAATGTTATGTGTCACAGACTGTGGGCCTACTTATTTAAATTTCCAGGACTCACAAGGAGTATTGGTATGCATAAGCTCCTGCCCTGTAAATCATTATTATGTGAATAGCGGATACTGTAAGCCATGTGACAGCACGTGTTTAACCTGCAGCGGATCAGCTAACAATAACTGCCTTTCCTGCAATACAACCAGCACTTATCCTTACTATACAGCTGATAACCAATGTGTGACTGACTGTCCTTCCACTCTCTATAAAAACACCCTCAATTCACAAATGTTATGTGTAACCAACTGTGGGCCGACTTATTTAAATTTCGATTTATCTGTCTCCTCCAAAATCTGTATCTCTTCTTGCCCTACTGACCATTACTATATAGATTCCACTAATTATTACTGCAGACCTTGTGACCAAACCTGTTTAACCTGTTCTGGATCAGCCAATAATAACTGTCTCACCTGCAATACCACCAGCTCCTACCCCTATTTTACTGTAGACAGCCAATGTGTCACTGACTGTCCTTCAAATCTCTATAAAAATACAATAGGGACAAATATGCTATGTGTCAGTAACTGTGGGCCGACTTATTTAAATTTTGACGTCTCTGCGACCGCAAAAGAATGCATTGTCACTTGTCCAAGCCCTCACTACTATGTGGATTCTACTAATTATTATTGTAGACCATGTGATTCTACATGTCTGACGTGCAACAACACAGATGCTAATAGCTGCTTAAGCTGCAATACCTCAAGTAGCTATCCTTATTATACAGCAAATAACCAATGCGTGACTGCCTGCCCATCTACTTTATATAAGTATACTTTTAACTCAAAAATGCTATGTGTAACAGACTGTGGGCCAACTTATTTGAATTTTGACGTCTCAGCGACTGCAAAAGAGTGTATTGATACTTGTCCGACGACACATTATTATGTTGATAGTGCAAATTACTATTGTCGGGCATGTGATAGCACGTGTTTGACTTGCAATGGATCTTTAAGCTCAAATTGTACAAGCTGCGATACAGTTGGGACTTATCCTTTTCTAACCCCTTATAATGAATGCTTAAGTGACTGTCCTTCTACACTCTATAAATATACCTTTAACTCTCAAATGCTATGTGTCCTTAACTGTGGGCCTACATATTTAAATTTTGACGCTTCAGCTACCTCAAAAACATGTATTAGTACTTGTCCATCAACTCATTATTATGGGTCCGTGTATATCATCAAGAAAAATTTGTCGAAAATTTTTTAAATTGTGTACGATTGGTCAAAATCTAACGTTTTTTGGTCTCACTATAAAAAAATTTCCCTAGGAAATGCTGTATCAAAATTATACGATCATTTAACATGATGCCCATTATTATATAGACAGTACTAATTACTACTGTAGACCATGCAATGAGACCTGCTTGACTTGTAGCGGATCTAGTGACAGTAGTTGTTTATCATGTGACACCAGTAGTACATACCCATATTTTACTGCTTATAACCAATGTGTGTCTGACTGTCCATCCACTTTATATAAATACGAATTTTCTTCAAAAATGCTATGTGTGCTAAATTGTGGCCCAGACTATTTAAACTATGACAGTTCTCCCACATCAAAAAAATGTGTAAGCCAATGCCCTTCTACATCGTATTTAGACTCTGCAAATTACTATTGTAGACCATGTGATAAAACATGTTTAACCTGTAGCGGAGGGGCAAATAATAACTGTTCAACCTGTGACACAGCTGGCCAATACCCATATTTTACGTCAGATAACCAATGTGTAACTGACTGCCCTTCAAACCTATATAAATACGAATTTAATGCTAAATGGCTCTGCGTCACAGACTGTGGGCCGACTTATTTAAATTTCGACATATCCGCTACTTCAAAAAAATGCATAAGTACTTGTCCGACACAGCATTATTTTGTGGATACTCCAAATAACTATTGTAGACCATGCGATGATACTTGTTTAGCATGCAATGGGACTGCTAGTAGCAATTGTTTAAGCTGCAATCAGACTAGTAATTATCCCTATTTTACTGCTGATGATTACTGTGTGACTGACTGTCCTTCAAATTTTTATAAGTATGAATTTAATTCACAAATGCTATGTGTGACAAACTGTGGGCCAAGTTATTATAATTATGATAGCTCAGCTACAACAAAAGTGTGCTTAAGTAAATGCCCTGATGGTACATATTTGGATGCTGCAAATTATTACTGTCGGCCATGTGACAGCTCTTGTGCGACTTGTAATGGGAAAAATGCTAACAATTGTTTGACTTGTCCGAGTGCAGGGACAATTTATTTTACGAGTGACAATAAATGCTTGTCAAGCTGCACCCCTCAATATAACTTTTATAATACGACATCAGTCAGATATGAGTGTATAAGCACCTGCCCAAATAAGCACTATTATATAACTGCAGATCTAACAAGCTGTTTGCCTTGTGACAGCACATGTTTAACTTGTAATGGATCCGCTAATAATAATTGTTTAAGTTGCGATATGACTGGCACTTATCCATATAAAACTCCTGATAACTATTGTGTGAGTAGTTGTCCTTCTAATTTATATAAAAATACCCTTGGAACAGAAATGTTATGTGTCACTGACTGTGGGCCTACTTATTTAAATTTCCAGGACTCACAAGGAGTATTGCAGTGCGTCAGCTCCTGCCCTGTAAATCATTATTATGTGAATAGTGGATACTGTAAGCCATGTGACAGCACATGTTTAACCTGCAATGGGAGTACTAATAATAACTGTTTAAGCTGCAACATGACTAGTACCTACCCTTATAAAACCCCAGACAGCCAATGTGTGACTGACTGTCCTTCTACTTTATATAAAAATACCCTTGGGACAGAAATGCTATGTGTTACCAATTGTGGGCCGACTTATTTAAACTATGACAGTTCTGCTACTACAAAAGTCTGCATAACTACATGTCCAGCTGGGACTTATAAAGACTCTCCTAATTATTATTGTAGGCCATGTGATATTACTTGCTTAACTTGTAATGGGTCCACTGCTAATGACTGTTTAAGCTGCCCTACAACAGGCCCTATATATTTTAATAGCCAAAACCAATGTGTTTCTAATTGTACACCTGAGTATAATTTCTATAATACAACATCAGCAAGATATGAGTGTATAAGTGACTGTCCTATTGATCATTATTATATCGACACAGATTTGTCTAGTTGTTTGCCTTGTCATAGCTCATAATTAAAATATGAGTTGAGGATGTATGGCCGTGAGGCCATACCTAGACGAAGACGCCATATTTAATTATATCCGGCAAGGTTTTTCTAGCCTTGAAATGGAGAGCAATGCTATGGTAGTCAATTCTGCAGGTAGCAGAGCCTAGCCCAAGTCCGACTTCGAGACTGGTTTTTACCTCGAAGGAAAGGAGGGTTCAGATTTGGAAAGGGCAAGCCCAGCAAGGTCTATAATTAACCTAAACCAATCGGGCAACTGCCTAGCGTGAAACTGGGCGTTACGTCCCAGGATCTGGACTTCACCCTTTTGTCGACAGGCTACCAGAAATTCGATTTTTTTGGAATTTTCGGAATGCCAACTTCGTAATCTCTCAGCCTCAGGAGATCGCACAAGCCCGTAGACTGCCCACTCAACACTGGAGTCTTTTACAAGAGACAAGGAGGAGGCCCGACGAAAGGAGGTCGCAAAGCGGTTGAATCCCACAAGGGATCCTCGGTGATTGCGTTAAAATTAAGGGACGCGAGCCCGTCTACATAATGTAATGTAATGCCTTGTCATAGCTCATGTTTAACTTGTACTGGAGCTGCTTATAATAATTGCTCAAGTTGCAGTAAAAGTGGCAGTTATCCTTATAGAACCCCTGATAATCAATGTGTGGGTACCTGCCCGTCACCTTTATATAAAAATTCTTTGGGGACAGAAAAGTTATGTGTTGCTGATTGCAATCCTACTTATTTGAATTTTGAGGACTCCCATGGACAAAAAGAATGTATCAGCACTTGTCCGACTTCCCATTATTATGTTGATACTGGCTTTTGTAGAGCCTGTGATGGGACATGTTTAACGTGTAATGGGACAGCTTATGATAACTGCTTAAGCTGTGATACAGCTGGGTCATATCCTTTTAAGACCCCAGATAATCAATGTGTGGCTATACATAAATACTATAATAGCCCAGTTTTCTCTTTTTATTAAGAGGTTTTAGCTATTTAAAATAATTGAGTATAACTGCCCTTCAACTTTGTATCAAAATACTTTTAATTCAAAAAAGCTATGTGTCGCTGACTGTAGGCCAACTTATATAAATTTCGAAGATTCATATGGTTTTAAAGAATGCATCAGTGCTTGTCCAAGTGAATATTACTATCTGAGTAACGGCTTCTGCAAGCCCTGCTATAAAACCTGCTTAACTTGCAGCGGCTCCTCTTACACTAACTGTTTAACTTGCAATGTCTCTGAATCTTACCCTTACTTTACCCCCACAAATGAATGTGTTTCTAAGTGTCCGTCTTCCTTATACGCTAACTCCTTAGACCCTGTTTGACTTTGTACAACTGACTGTCGGCCTATCTATATAAATTTTGAAACCTCCCCCAAAGTATGCTCAACCTCTTGTCCTGAGACTCATTATTATACAGACAATGGCTATTGTGAATCCTGCAATGAAACTTGTTTATCATGTAGCGGATCCAATGACACTCAATGTACATCCTGCAATTTAACTAGTGAATACCTCTATTTTACAGCATTTAACCAATGTGTAGCTGACTGTCCTTCGACGTTATTTAAATATGAATTTAATTCAGAAATGAAATGTGTAGTCAACTGTGGTCCTGAGTATATAAATTATAACAGTTCTCTTACGTCAAAAAAGTGCATTAGTTCTTGTCCTTCTGGATATCATGTAGATTTAGCTACTTATTATTGTGTGTCCTCTGAGGTTACACATGAAATGGTATATGCTGTGTATGGCCTAATTGGAGAATGCTTTATAGGGATTTCGCTTATATTTGCAGCAAGACTGAAAAAGCCTGATGTTTATTCTACCAAAGCAAATATTTTATCAATATTAAGTATTGTTGAAGCTACTGAAAAAATTTCGCTTTTTGTTTACCTTTGGATAGAAAATGGGCCACAGGCCGGACTTTTTGTGTCAGTTAGTTCTGCATTTATAGGAGGGTCAATTGCGGTAAGCATGATGTTTTTGACGCTACATTTTGACCCATTGGTAGAAAGCAGCGCTACGTTGACTGATTTATCAAAATCTAATAAAATTTCGTTTTTCCTTGTTAGGAACTTAACAATGCCATTTGGGATACATTTTATTAGGATTTTATATAGTGGATTTTTTGGATTTTCTGTTACAACGGTACCAAAATCGATTGGAAGTGTAAATGCGTTTAGGTATCCTTTGGAAAAATTAAGCATGATAAATTTTATGATCATTAGTGTGCCGAGACTTATAGAGTATGTAGGAATTTTGGCACTTTACAGCATACAGACAAATTCATGGCAGATTGCATTATTTGGGGCTTGCTTAAATTTGTATATTTCAGTATATTTTATAGTGGATTGGTGGAGGAGTCCTTGGAGAAGCTAATTTATCGTAAGATATTTAATTTCATAATAATTCATATAGATCAACAAATTTATGCACTGTGATACATTTTCTGCTTATAAGCAATATTAAAATTAAAAATATCAGAAGATGTTTATTCTCTACTGAGGCAGTCAGGAACCCTATCCTCAAGTCAATCTCTTTTGAAGGAAATAAACAAATTTTTTGATATTGAAGAATGTCAGTTCAGATAGTCTAAATGATATTATAGCTTAAATTGACTAGGAGACCTTTGGTACTTATTATAGTAGCTTCTCTTGAAGCCAAGTTTGCTATAAGTTCAAATTTATGGAGAAAATAATTTTAAAATTAATCTTTTCGAATTTTTCATCAAAAGAAAAAACTAGCCTAAGTCTTCAATAAAAGAAATCTGGTATGCACTTATTTAATAATATAGCTTTCATAATGAAAATGCTAATAAAATATAATGCAAAACAGAGAATTTGAACATCTATTAGAAGAAGCTTATGGCTCTGCATGAAGGCATTATTTGGATCAAGAGTCATGGGAGCATTTATACTACAATGATGTTCTAAGTGTCTCTCAGAAGCCTCATGCGACAGGAGTCAATGTAATAATAGCAGAACTTTTGATAAAAAGGTCATCATCAGAAATTCAAGAATACTTATATAATATGGAAAATTGAAAAGAATGGCATAAACAGTATAAAAAGTCCAAAGTCCTAGAAGAACTCCACCATAGTAGTAAAATTCTTTATTTTTGTACAAGACATATCAGCTATCTTCGTGGCAGAGAACTAATTCTTGCCTCGAAAAAATTCGCTGTAAAAGACCATAAATTTGTTATTTTCACTAGTGTAAACTATGAAAATGCTCCTGGAATTTTTTATAAGGTAAGAGGGTGGTGCTATTTCTTTTTTTTTATTATCAAGCAGCTCAATTCAGTCGCGTCTACAGTTACTTTTTTATGCCAATATGACCCAAGAGGTGTCAGAATAAATTCTTTTTCTGAAAAAATCACCAAAAAATTTGTTGAAAATTTATTGGAGCTGAAAAAAGTGCTGGAAAAAGACCATTCGCCCATATCATTAAGTTTCTAGTTGTGAAGACACAAGCCAACATTACATTACATTAGAATTTATATCGCTTAACGTCCACTACGGGGTTACAACTCCAGGTTTATCACTCGCCTTTCGTCGCATCGGGCCCACCAGTCTGCTGGAGACAAACTCGCTTTGATCACCAGGGTGCTTCCAGGGCAAATGTCCACGTCTTCGACGGCTCATGGATGAGCTACTTGCTTGTTACATGGGTTGCTTTTCCGAAAAACCCAAAAAATGGATTTTTCTGGTCGGCTATCGGCAAAAAGGAAAAATGCAAAGCCTGGGACGTAACGCCCAGTTTCACGCTAGGGAGTTGCCCGAATGGTCCAGAGGACTTTGCTGGGCTTCCCCTTTCCAACCTTGCACCCTCCTTCCCCACGAGGAAAAATCCACCCCTGAGAATAGACTTGGGCTAGGCTCTGAAAGCTACCAGAATTGCTTACCTAGCATTGCTGTCCATCTCTGAAATGGTAAAACCTTGCCGGATATAATTAAAATATGAGTCGAGGCTGCATGGCCGGGAGGCCATGCCCAGACGAAGACGCCATATTTTAATTATGAAGACACAAGCCAACACATTTAATTTAATTATAAATGGCTTTGGGATGATAAGAATAACGATAAAAACACATTTTCTATTGACTGGCTTGTGGAAGTTGTAATAGACAGCGTTTTAAAGCCTATATATTTTAATCAGCACTGGGTAATTTATATAATATGCAATAAAAGCTCCTTTTATTATTGATATTGTTAGATTCTAGCATTCGCAATTATTTTTATAATGAGATATGCTGAATTAAATTAATTTAACATTAACAGCCCAATTCTGTACTTATTTACTATAAAATTTAGTCTTTATTTTAACTATTCCAAATCTAATCACCCCAAAATTTATATTTGTTTATACTCTTATTTGCCCTCACATGCTTGTCCTATGCCAAGCCTCAGCTAAAATTCAACGCAACCGGCCAATTCAAAATAATGCAGCTCACCGACACTCATTACGACTACTTTAACCAAGACATCCCTCAAACCCTCAACATGGTGACAAATTTCCTGCAATGGGAAAAGCCAGATTTCGTCGCATTTACAGGCGACCTTATCACAGGCTACCTCTGGAACGGCACTGCAGACTGGTTTTACGACCGTTGGAGCCCTCACGCCGCTCTATTAACCAAATTTGGTGTCCCATGGGGCTATGCTTTAGGAAATCATGACGGTGAAGCAGACCTAGACCGTCGCCAATGTGTAGAACTTGACATGACAGCTCCTTTTTCCCTCTCCAAAACAGGCCCAGCCTATATGGGAAACTCTACATTTTATGTCCAAGTCTATGATAAATTTGGCAAAAAACCTTTATGGAATTTATGGTTTTTTGACACCGGCTCACAGGTCTGTTATGGAATCCCAGGCTGGGGCTGTTTAACCCATGAAGCTGTCCAATGGTATATAAGCAACGAAAAAGGCCTCCCTGGGCTTGCATTTATGCATATCCCTCTTGACGAATATTTGCAGATGTACAATTTACAAGCTACAGCTGGATTTTATGAAGAAATTATGGCCTGCAGCAGCTTAAATACAGGCTTGTTTTCAGCTTTTAAGGCTAAAGGTATGGTAAAAGGTGTCGGCTGTGGGCATAATCATGAGATTGATTTAGAAGGGTATTTTGCAGGGCTTTATTTAGCCTTTGGCAGGAAATCAGGGTATGGCAGTTATGGTCCTGCTCCTGATATGCAAAGAGGCGTCAGGATGTGGGTGATTAATGAGGACTCAAGCTTTTATACTTATATAAGGCAAGAAGATGGGTCGATTATGCAAAGGACTATAAATGACTTATCAAACCATACAGCAATACAAGACTATTGCATGTGGGCGCAGTACAATCTTCCAAACTACCACATCTTATAAGCGATAATTTTTAATAAATCCTCTAATAAATGCTAGGCAGAATTCTAAAAATCCCTATAAGATGGGGATACACCTATCATCAGGGCAAAATTGCTGCTTTTGAAGGTAGAGACACTGAATGGTCTAGAAAAGATTTAAAAGAAGCCTCAGAGATCCATCAAGAAGTCCAGCAGGACCGCACACTGCAAAAACTCATGCATGCGTGGAAGCACCCTCTAAAGCTTAAGCAGGAATATAAAGCTAGAAGAGTTGAAAGGGAAAGTAAGATTCCTCCAATGCCTGAACAGGAGTCTAAGCTGGTTGTACACTCTCAAGTGCCCATAACTTCGGTAGCCACACCTCGAGATGACCAGATTTTCGCTGTAGTTAGACTTGCAGGGCTGCAGTACAAAGTGACCAAAAATGATTTAATTATTGCTGAAAAATTACCGTATGAGGTAGGACAACAATTCACGTTGGACTCTGTAATGCTTGTTGGAACTCCTAGCTACACATTGATTGGAAGGCCACTTGTAGAAAAAGCTCAAGTTTATATGACTGTCGAGGAACAAACTTTAAGCGAAAAACTCATTGTTTTCAAGAAAATCAGGAGGAAACATTATAAGAAGCAAAAAGGGCACAGGCAGGAATTAACGATTTTGAGGGTTGAAAAAATCGAGCATGAAGTTGAAGATAAGCAAGCTTCTCTTTTTATTCCAGTTAGCTAAATATTTGAGAATAAAAGTATTAGATAAGAAAATTATAATAAAAATATAGGAAAATAATAGAAATTTAATTATAAGAGATAAATAAATAAAGCTTCCCCTTAAATTTATTATTAAATCTACGTATTTTTCACATACTTTATAACTTTCTTCTTAATAATGAGCTCGTTACAAAGATCGATCCATAAAACACACAAAAAAGAAAGGCCAGAATTCCTAAAAACCTATAAGGCATACTCTGCCTCGTTTAAAGAATTGGAAGAAAAACATAAAGAAAAGAAAAGAAAATCTGAAAAGAAAGTGAAATGCCAATTGATGATTGTAGATGAAAACGGTAACAAACGTCCAACAACTATATCTGAGCTAGCATCATTTGAAGAAGATTATCCTGATACACTCTGTTGTAATATTTAAAAAAAAATTATTTATTCTGATTGTAAAAAAATTATTTTTTTAATTTTTAAGATAGTGTATATCTAGATATTGAAGAGACCCTGAAGCTTCGTCAGAGTTAGATACTTATGATCAAGATGTATTAGATGGCTTAAAGCCTTGGGAAAAGCCAGGAAGAAAGCTTTTAAATGCACTTTGGAGGCATAAGCATGCTTGGATTTTCTACGAGCCTGTTGACTGTGTTAAGCTGAGAATCCCAGACTACTACGATGTAATCAAGCATCCTATGGACTTCGGGACAATCAAGAAAAAACTCAACAATAATGTATCTCTTTATATATAAATAATATTATTTTTGCCAAAAAAGCATTTAATTTTTTTATTATAATAATTAAGTATATATGAATCAGGTGAGGAGTTAATTGCAGACCTCGACTTGGTATTCGAAAACTGCCGGATTTACAACCAGCCTGATTCAGATGTCTTTTTAATGTGCACTCAAGTTGAAAACGTGTATAAGCATCAATTGAAGATTTTAGGGTTGGATAAGCTTTATCTTAAATAAATCAGCTTGATTAAAATAACTATTCTTTTTTATATAGACTTAATTTATTTTTATTTTTAAATTAAATAATTATATCTTGAATTAAAAAGTATATATTTTATTAATAAATTTCCATTAAAAATTATTGTCTTTGCTTTCTTCGTTTTCTGTTGACTTTGTTTCTTCGATCTTTTTTTTACGTTCTTGCATTTTTAAGAATTGATCAACAGCAGATTTTACAGTAAAACAAGGGATTAGTTGGTCTTTTGCTAGGTGTTGTCCTGTTAATGGGCAAGTGTCATGTTTTTCAAGCCACATTTCTATATGTTTCTTTTGGTAGCAATGCCCGTAAGGAGTCATGACGGGGTCTGTCATCAGTTCATTAGAAATTGGGCATAAAAGCGCGTCCATGTCATCTTCACCCTCTACAGCTAGATGCTCATCTAATGGAGCAACAGTTTTATTCTAGTTTCCAATGAATTTAGCATCTTTTTATAAAGAAAAATTGCCCACATAAACTACTTAAAAAACAATATTTTCTTCTGTGACTTGTGGATTTACTAATAATTTAGCCAAATCCTCAAGATCTTTCTGATTTTTTTTGCGCTTATTGTTTTTTCTTCAATGAATATTATACTTTAAAGCTTCTTTAACCCCAAAGCAAGAATCTCGAAATCTTTCTTGTCTGTTTTTTATTGAGTCATTTCAGTTAGTCACTGCATTTTGAAAATCCTGTTTACCTTTATCAATAGCCTCCCTAGCCTGATTCGAAATTCTATCAAGTCATCTTCCAAATTTACTTTTTGGCTTATGATTCCAAATGCTCATCTATACTAATTTATATTATCAGTTCATATTAGCTGCATTTTCTAGCTCCCCTTTAAATTGGAACAAAAAGTCCTGCTCCAAATTAAAGGGGGTTATTTTTTTTTTTAAAAATCATTTTTCTCCCATAAAAAAAAATTTAAAAATCTTAAAATATAAATTGAGCACAATGTTTTGAATTTTAATTTAATTTTTTAGAGAAATAATTTAAAAAATTAATCGGTTCAGTGTGAAAGCTGTTTAATTAGAATTCTACTGCACTTTTTCCATTAAAAATTAATCGATTTGAAAACTGTTTAAATAGCATTCTACTGCATTTTGCCTATTAAATTAGGTCAAAGTAATTTGAAGTAGGAGAAAAATATTTATTATCTTAATTTTTAAATTTATATTATCATATATCATTATTTTTCAGTTTTTTTTACAAATCTCAATACCAGTAAGCCAAGTCCTGCAAATGGCAAACACAGATTTATTAACAAGTACCCAGAAACCCCTAAAGCTATAAATACAGGGGTCAAGACAATGCATTTCAAAAATATCAGAGAATTTACTATTTGTTTATATCTCTTATAAACCTCCATTCTTTTAATCAGACTATTAAATACTAGGATTCCCCACAAGCAGCCTCCTATAAGTATCGTTAAAACTGTTATAACAGGAGATAGCAGTAATAATATTGGGTAATACAGAGCTTTAAAATATTGTATATGCTCAGCAAATTGGCTTGTTTCGTTTAATCCTCAGTCTTCAAAAAAATAAATAACTAGTAATCCCAGCTGAAAAGGGAATAAAATCCACATAGCGATCAATAGAAAAATAAATGTTCATGAAGAATTATATTATGGGTAAAAAATTAAGACTACCATACACACAATTTTAAGCTATTTTCGCATACCAAAAGGGATTTGACTGTCCTATTTTTCCTCTGAGACTATAAAATAGCTTCCACCTATCATACATTGAAAAGTCTTATGGTCTGCATTAATCAATTTTCCGCATTTTATGCAAAATCTTGTTCCACATGTGCACGTCACACTTGGGCAGCCTGATGATTTTTCCACATAATTCCTGCAATTAGGGCAAGGCTTTATTCCTCTTTTTTTAGTATACTTATGTAAAACATTATCCACCTTGCAAGATTGGCCTTGGTGCCATTCATTGTGGCATTTTCCGCAGAATTTTGACCCACAGGTGTTGCAGGTTAAATGGGAATTTTCTTCAGTTATAAGATCATAGCCTTGGCAGTTTGGCTTGGGGCACCATCGAAGATTAGGTTGCTTTTGCAAATAGTTTTTATTTCGGAAAGAATAGAACTTTTCTAAGGATACTGGGTCTAGAAATAGATCTGCTAGGCCTGGCTGGTCGTGGACTTCACATGTATAGTCTGGGCAACTGAGAGGATAAAGCTTTCCTTCTTGGACTTTGGAGCATATATAATTTTGTAGGCATGAATTGCAAAACTCATGCTTACAATTTGGCATCTTTGTAGACTCAGCCATTGGCTTTATTTCGTAACAGATTAAGCATTGGCTAGAGTTTGTTATTAGAATTTCAGGAATTTCATCAATAATATCAGAATGGTTGGGCTCCATTTTATAAGTTATGTTGTTAGTTTAGCTTAAATTACTTATTTATAAAATTAAGTGTTGATTTTCCAAGTTGCATCATTTATTTGAAAAATATTATAAATAGCTATTTCATTCATATTATTCTTAAATAAAATTTACAAAAATCATTCCACATAAAAAGAAATTTAATTAAGCACTCAATTTTTCCTCTTCACTTACGTTTTTCTTGTTAATAAGTTCTCCCCACACAGCCTTTTTGGTTTCGAAATCTCTTTTCCTCATCCCAACTGGTATTAAATTTCTAATTTGTTCAGTCACTTGTATAATTTTACTTTCCATGAATCCAACAATTTCTCTTCTCAGCTGTGCCTCAACATTTTCAATAGCTTTTATCATATAAGTTAGCTCAATTTTGCTATCATCAGCCCTTTGTACAACTTCTTCAACCTGTTTATCTTGGCTTGCAGAAAAATCAAACCCTTCAGAATTTATTGTAACCAAAAGCCTTGTATTGATTTTAAACACTGTTTTGTGGTGTCCTTCATAAACCACTTCAATCACATGGGCGATATCCCATTCTCCTTCGTCTGTTTGTTTTTTTATTAAAAAGCAGACTTCATAGCTCCTATCTGATGTCTCTTTTGTAAAAGCTGATGAAATCCCTTCACTATAGTAGCACATTTGATATTCTTCTAATACAGTGTTTGCTCTTATTTCTATGTCTCTTAAGGATTTTGATAAATTGCAAGCTTTATCAAGCTCAGGGACATAAGTATTACTATACGGAGACCTATAAGAAAGCCCAAATTGATTAAATTCGCAGCCTAAGAACGGCTTCAGCGTTTCAGGACATGTAAGAATTTTCAATGGGAGCAAAATTCGCTTGTCAAGTTCTTCTATTTGTTCAGCTGAAAAAAATGACTGAAAATCTGTCTGTATCTCAGGAGAAATTTTGACTCGTTTTATAAGATCATACGCAGAGGCAAGCTTGTCAACCATAGAGCCTAACTTAATTAAATATGTATTATATAAATTATCTAATCAATAAAGGTTAGGAATATCAATTATGGCTTAGTCAAATTGTTGGAATCAGACGCTAACAAGTGCTGAGAGTTTTCGCCAGTTTTTAAAGCCATTTTAAATTTCAAGCCACTTGTATCTTTTGTGCTGCCAATCCCAGTGGAATGGTACTCAGCACTTATTTGTTTTCTGATAGGAGTAGGAATTTTCATGCCAGAGGCTGGGGATGTCATGTCGCTTGGTGAAAAACTACCTGTGAACTCTTTTTCGTTGGTGTTTATTTGTAAATTTTTATTTGATGGGATTTTTTTTACGGAGTCAGGCTTGTAGCCAGGCGAGCAGCCTTCAATCATCTCGTTTTCGTTAAATAGAAAAGCGCCGCCTTGACTGCAGTTTTCAGCATTGATAAGGTCTTCTAGCTGCACATGGCGAGTGTTTTTTCAGGATTCATTTAAAATTCGTTGTAAGCTATTATCGTTTAGTCCTTTACTTTGGGCACGAGAGCTGCTTTGGTTTTCTGGGGATAGCATGGTGTGGGCTAAGTCTTGATCGATGTTAAAAATTAAGCCACTTTTAGGGGAAATTTTTTTTGGTTTTTATTAGAGAGAATTATACATTTTTATGAATTTATTTATTAAATGTAAATTTACTATAAAATTTTTTTAAAAAAAAAATATAATTACCTTTTAGGGGTTGTACATGAAAATTCATTGCTTGCCTCCCCAGCTGTATGAAAAATCATTACTCTTCTATTTGAACTTGATACATGCTTTGGGGTTGGAGGTTTTCCGCTTGGATTTTTATTATTTTTTGATCTAGAACTCAGCAGCTTTTTTTTACTTTCAAGCTCAATAATTTGGTAAAGTAGCTCAAGCTTTTCAGGGTGCTGGGTATCCTTTAATAAATCTGAAATTTTGGTTAATATACTTTGGGATTTTTGATTAAATAAATTCGCCTTTTTTAATACATCAATCGCGTATTTAATATCTTCTGGGCTGACTTCATATCTACTGTCTTCACTTCCATTCCAATTGCTAGAATTTCTCATTGAAACTTCTACTGAATTTTCAGCATTTTCTTGCTTTTTTGCAATTTCTTCAATAATTTGATCGAAAATGCTTTCTTCAGATGCGTTTTGAGAATGCAGCGGAGGAAGGATCTTTTTTTTTTGAAATTTTGGTCTTGATGAGCTGGATCGATGTGAAAAATCGCCTTTATTTTCTCCAATTGAAAAAGCACTCCTATTAGAAATAATGTCTTCGTCGCCTCGGTTAGAAGATATTGACCTAGCTGAGCTCTTTGTAGGCGACCGCTTGGAAACTATTTTTAAGTTTAGGTTCGGGACTGGATGATTTTCTTGATTTATCGTAAAATCAAGCTCTTTTTCTAATTTCTGGATTTTTTGTTTGATTTTCTTTCGAAGCTCTTTTTTTCTATTAATATTAAAATAAATTATTATTTTACAATAAATTTCTTTACTTTTTTTTAAAAAATTATTTCAAACCCTTTCTATTGTTATCAAATTCAGTCCACCTTTCCAAATCGTCAATATTTTTCATTCACATTTTGTGAACCTTTTGTAGCGTGCTGCTTAATTCATTTTCTGAATTCAAAAGGCTGATTTCTTTCGTTCTCACCTGCTCATTTAGAGTACGGACTCGTCTAAACTGACTTTTCAATATTTTTTGCCGCTTAGATGCAAAGCTGTAATTATAATGGTGGTGAACAATTGTTTTATTCATTTCTCTACAAAATCCTTCCCAATTTTCTTGCAAAATATCGAATTTTTCATAAATTTCTTTCAGGATCACTGAAGCTGGAGACTGGCTAAGTTCGCTGATTAAGTCGCTTAATTCTGAGCTAAAATCAAGATTTTGACTGTTTAAGAGTTCCAGCTTGTCAATAACTGCAGTAGTTAAATGCTTGTTGGCAGAATTTTCCATATCAATATATGTTACTATTACATTTAATTTTAGCAGATCCATATTTAACTAAATTGTGCTCGCTTATAAATCAGCCTTTGATAGATTTTTGGTGGAGGGGAAGTTTTTGCTTCCATAAGACCATTGAAAACTAAGATTTCTTTTACTACCTACCCCCTCCGATAGCGAACAAAAAGAATTTGTCCGCTCACGGAGACGAGGTAATTTTTTTTTAAAAAAAATTATATATAATAATTTCTTTTAAATTACCAATAAGGGTTTAAGGATGGAGAGCTCCTATCTCGAGTTGGTATGGCCAACTCAGGCTGATCAAACCAATTGGAGAGCTTGCAAGTGAGCCTTTTGTGATTCAATTGCCGACCTTAGCTTAATAGACCAACTGCAGAGAAGAGCTTTATATCCTTAAACATTTATCGTGCAATTTAAAGACAATTCCTATAAATTTTATAATAATTTTCTTTAAAATTAAAAAAATACCAACTAAAAAAATTATGAAGTAAAAATTTATTTATTTGCAAAATTTATGTTTTAAAATGCAATCGGCTTAAAATTCAACAGGAAATTTTATTTAATAATTTTCACTTGTGCAACGAAACATTTTTTTTCTCAAAAATTATTTATATTAAAAAAAATTGTTCACATCGGAGGGGGAGTTAGGAAAAAGACCATTAAGCTAGCTAAAGGACTTTGTGAGAAAAATTGAGGGTTAATCATATTTTGGTGGCCTGAAATGAGGATTTCAATGCTGTCTAAATTTTCATTTGAAAAATTGAATCGTGAGATCAAGTCTGAGATTGCTTGCTTGTGAGTAGATTTAGCCCGAAGGATCTGAAACAGAACTTTGCATATTTCCCAAGCTTCTTCTGGGTTTTCTGGTAAGGTTTGTCCTAAAAACTGGAAAAAGACTCGGAATATTCAAATTATATCATTTTCAGGTATTATATCAAGATAAAATTTTTCATCCGGCAGCGTTGTAATTACATTTAATACACTTTTTACGCCAATTGACGGGGCATATTCAATTTGTGAATTTAGATCCTCAATTTTATGAGCTGATAGCAGTTCATCTATTTTCGAGTTTAATTCATGAAGTGAATAAGTCATAAGCAATGGATTAATGCCTTTTTCGTTTGAAACTGGTTTTTCTTTCTGAATTTCTTCAATTTCAGGCTCTTTTTCTATTATTTTTTCTTCCTCTATTTTATTCCCACTGTCTTCTTCACTTGTAGCTTGCTTGACATTTTCGATCTCTTCATTTAGATTTTTTTCGCTTTTTGTCTTTGGCAGCATTTTCTTACTTTTTTCCTTTTTCTTCTCCTCTGCCAATTTTTCCTTTAATGCTTCTACTTTTTTTGCATTTTCTATTTTTTTCTTAGCTTCTTCTTCCTCAAATTTTACTCGATATTCGTTGAATTTTTTAATTTTTTCTTCTTCTGCCTTTTTTTTCCTTTCAATTTCTTCTTGTTTTTTCCTTTCTTTTTCAATTTCTAGCCTTCTCTTAATTTCTTCTTTTTTCTTTGTGTCTTCAAGTCTTTTTTTAATCTCATCTTCTTTCATCTTGGCTATCATCATTTTTTTCTTTTCTTCGTCTTCTCCTTTCTTTTTTTTAATATCTTCAACTCTTTTTTTCTTGCTTTCTATCGTTTTCTTTACAACTTCTTCATAAATTTCTAATTTTTCTGGACTTATGAGTGGGGTTTTTATTGGCGTATTAAAAGAATTAACATTGGTGCATGTGTTTTCATTGTTTGGGTCTATCGTTATCTGGCTGAAAGATATAGGCAGGCTTTCTAATTTCGATATTAGGCTTTCTAATAATTGCCTTTGTGTTTGTATTATCCTATAAAGGACTTGTAGCTTGGTATCAACTATTTCATCAATTAATTTTTGAACTTGACCCAAATCCATTATAACTTAAATTTTATTAACTCCATACCTAATTTTATTCAAAACATCCAAATTATTTAAAATATTTATTTTATAAAATTAATACTTTTAGGATTAAAATTCTAATCGAATAGTTTGATAAATCATTATTATAATTATTAATTATATATTTCTCTACAAAACAAAATTTTTATTAACTAGCGAAAAAAGAATTTTTCTAAAGGTTTTTTCTCGTTAACCAAATGGAGTAAGCGATTTATTTATGTTTGCTTTGATAAACTCAGATTATTCAAGGCTAGCACAATTCTGTCATTATAAAGAGTAATTTTCTTATAGCAATTGTATAAACATGTTTCTTCTGGTGGCACCAATTTCTTACTAGCCATAGATCTTACACATTCTTTAAAGCAGCTAGCTACAATTTCGTTATAATGCTTCATTTCTTGGTACATAAGCATCTTTTGCATGTCCTCCTCTGAGTAGCTTTGCATCTTTATAATTTACACATAAAAATGATGTTTAGGAATATTTTACGATTTTTAAGCTAATTAAAATAAATAAAAGCATTTCTATTTTCATATTTTCCTATAATAAATAAGCAAAGGCTATTATTTGCATGCCTTATTAATTTTAATTAGGAATATCATAAAAACACTCCAAAAAGCCAGCACTTGTATGATGACCCAGCGCCAAAGGTTTTTCAATTAATTTGCCAACTTTTTGGACAAGAAAGAAGGCCTCCTGCACACATTTTAGCATTTGAAGCTTTGGAACATATGAATAGTGATTATATGAAGCAAAGTAATAATAAATTAGCGTTTCCATCAATGACATCTGAATATAGCATACACAAAAATATCACTTTAATGCATTTTTCGATGATTGTGCAGAGATTTGAATATGAAGAAACAAGAGAATCAATCAATGAGGCAGCGAAATTTTATTTATTGTGTGAAAAATATATATTTGAAAGATATTTGGATTTAGTTGAAAATTTATACTTTTTTAAATATTTAAAAAATAATTTAAAAAATAATAAAAAGCAATAATTTTTTATTAAAAATAAATATATATAGCTTTTATGATATAATTGACGTCCCAGTCGCTGAATTTGAAGCAGAACTAGTTGAAATGCTCGTAAAAGATTTCGAGTCAATTGACAGAAGCATTGCATGCTATGGCTACAAAAAACCTTTTATTGTTTTAGAAGAAATTCCTGGCTATAATATTCAAGGAGTTATCATAAAGTAGCAATTATTTAGCGAAATCTTTGAAAATCGCATCAAAAAAAATGATTCACAAGTAAGCAAGCTTTATGAATATTTTGAGGAGCACGTAAGAAATAAATAGAAAAAATACCTAGAGTCGTTAACCTATCATCAGTTTATTAATGAAAAAATAAATTGGGGTTTATTTAAAGATTAATTTACTTATAATTATCACTTTATTGAAAAAATAGTGAGCAATTTTAATATGGAAAATAGGAGACTGCTCAGAAGTTATCCAGAAAATCTTTATATACCTTAAAAAATCTATTCAGAAATTCCAGATATAAATCATTATTAGCATAAGGCAATAAAAATGGTATAAAAATTCACAAACTAATGGCCCTGAAGCTAAAAACTACGAAATTTCTTCAATTCTTGGTACCACTTTTGAACTAGATCGCCGATATGTAATACTTAATGTAATCGGCTCTGGTGCATATGGAACTGTAGTGTCTGCTACAGATTCACAGAACGGCCAAAATGCTGCTGTAAAAAGAATGGAAAAATCATTCGAAAATGTATTAATGGCTAAACGGGCCTTAAGAGAACTGATAACGTTGAGAATTCTAAATCATGAAAATATTATTAGAATAAAAACAATCCAGCTCCCTTTTTCACGAAATGATGTGGAAGAGATTTACATTGTTAGCGAACTAATGGAAGCTGATTTAAGTACAGTATACCCTATGGCAGATTATAGATTAATCTAGAAAAACGATTATAGATGATAAATTTTGCCAAATTGCTATTTATAGTTATTATTTTAATTTATAAATACAGAAAAACAATTCCAATCCATAATTCGTGGTAAGCTATAATAAAATCAAGACAAACACTAACAGATGACCAATGCCAATTTTTTTATATTGTAGAAATTTAAATATAAAAGCCTGTATATTAATGTGATAATAAACATCATTATAATTATATGTAGAATATATCAATTATTAAGAGGCTTAAAATACATGCACAGTGCTAATATTCTTCATCGAGATTTAAAACCAAGGAATATATTAGTCAATCGGAACTGTGATCTAAAAATATGCGATTTTGGCTTGGCTAGATTTGTAAATAATAATAGAAATGCTTTGAATTTAAGGACTATGAGTGATTATGTGGCAACAAGATGGTATAGAGCTCCAGAATTGTTATTATCAACCCATACATATACAGCAGCTATGGATGTATGATCAGTCGGATGCATTTTTGGAGAATTATTATTAAGAAAGCCTATTTTTCCAGGAAGTGATGCCACTAATCAGCTTGAGCTTATTATAAATGCCTTAGGCTCCCCTTCTCCAGAAGAAATTGAATCTATTCCTCACATAGAATCCCGAGAAACCTTAAAGCGCATGCACAAGCGCACCAAAAAACCTTTAACCATGATAATTCCTAACGCAAATCCTCAGGCCTTAGACTTGCTTGAAAAACTATTAGCTTTTTCTCCATCAAAACGCATATCAATTTCTGAAGCCTTATCTCATCCTTATTTATCCTCATTTCATTGCCCAGAAGATGAGCCAATTTGCACAGAAGATTTCCGATATGAGTTTCGCTTTGAAGATGAAAATTTAGACATAGAAGACCTCAAAGATTTATTGTATGAAGAAATCCTGCTCTATCATTTTCCTGGAAAAGTCGAGGAATATAATAAAGCCAAGGCAGAATTTCTGTTAAAAATTAATTAAAATAATTATTTTTTGTAAAAATAAAATTTCCAGAAAATTAGTATTTCTAAAATTTGTGAGTATTAAATATTCCTTTATCGCTATCAAAACTGATATAAAATGGAGCCAGATATCATTAAATCAGAATTTTCACTGCCTCAATGCGCCTTTATCGACATTCAAATTACGTTTGGGAATTCCCTTCTGACAGAAACGGAGCTTGTCAAAAACATAACAGATCCTCACCTTCTGTTTAACTGTGCTGGTGAAATGCTATTAGCTCCACTGATAAGCCATTTAAAAATGCTTGGATACCCAATAGACTCTGCAATGGTTTGGTATTATTCCCCTACCGCAAACGTAAAAGTTTACTGTGGGAACGACCCATTGCCTTTCACAATAGCAATACCATTATTCGAGATAAAAGAAAATAGATTGATCATTGTCTGTCAGGAACCTATAAGAAATAAATTCGGGACCGTTATATCCTTAGGGTCAAACCCAAGCCAAAAATCAAGGCCTGAGGAAGAGACTGCTTCTAATGATAAATCGTCCAGAAGGACGAAAGAAAGGAAAATTGGGTATATCATCGAAAAAGTCAGCAAGTGGCGAAAACTGTATAATGGCTCATCTGGGGCAGCTCCTACAGATGATCAAAGCAAAATGACGCTGGAAGAAGCTGCAAATAAAGTAGCGATTTCAAAAAAATCGCTAGACGATTATTTATTACAGCTAAGGTTTGGAAGAAAGTTTGGATTCAATTTTCAGGAGCATAAAGATGATAAAGTTGGGGTTTTAAGGGCTTATGTATTCCTTATAAATGAGAATAAATAATTTAAATTTTTTTAGGAGAAAAATTAATTTTTTTTATTATTAAAAAATATAAAAAAATTCAAAAGCCTGCATCCTTATGCGAAAAAAATTGAGAATGGGGAAGAAGTGCCGCCAGATGTGATACAAAAGTTGCAGGAACCAGGGACACCTGCGTGTAAGCATAATAGATGTTGTGCGCCAACTTATGCTTTGCCGTTTAAAAATAAAGAAAGCCAACAAAATAAGACACCTATGTATCCAAATTATCAAAACTTTTAGGATAATAAATATATTCTATATTTGACTAGTTTTAAAAGTTTTTTTGTGATATTTAATTATATTTTTTTAATTTTTCAAAGATTTTTAATGTTTGCAATGCCCTTATCTTATTTTCTCTTGTATTTTTTAATATTTTTCTTACTCCCCACCTCCGTGAGCGCAAAAAAAATCTTGTTCGTTCTCGGATAGGGTTTAATTTTTTTTATATAAATTTTAAGTTTCTTTGATCCCATTTTGCAAAAATTGGAAAGCAAATATAATTTAATTTTTAAAATTCTCCTTTAAAACGCAATTCGTTTAAAATTAAACAGAATTAGTTAGAGATTTCGTTATAATAATTATCACCACTTATATATATAAAATTTTTTTTTCCATAAAAAATTTTTATTCGCTCATGGAGGGTGGGTTTTTGGGCAAAATATAGGGATTTTTCTAATGATTGTGTTCGCTCACAGAGGGGGGATTTACTAAACACAAAAAATTTCTAAAAGATTTATCGATAAAAGATTTTAGCTTATGAACCAGATTCCAGACCCGTGGTTTTGGGGAGAATTGCTGTATCTTCATCTTCTTCTAGTTCTTTGAGGCTTTCAGAAATTCCCAGGACCTCAAATGGAATAACACTTCCCGGTCTTTTTATTAGAAAACTTCTAGTCACTAAAGGTGTCAATGAAGGGACTAATCTTAATCCACTTTGTCTATTTAAATTTATCATTGGCACTTTGCTGATCGCCATGGCTCTTGAGAATTGTTTTGCGTAGGCAAATAGCCTCATATTTTATTATAATTATAGAGAATAAAAAGATTTGTATTTCTTGGCGAACAAGGTAAAAGCAATACAAGTTTAAATTAATACTTTATTATTAATTTGAACAATTACTATCTGTGATATCAAGTGCTAATCAGCAAAAAATTTTGTATTTTTTTATTCTGCTGGCCATAGAAAGCAATATTTCTGAAGGATAATTTTTTTTTATATCTTTTTTGAGTTTTGCTAGTTTTTCGATGACTGGCTGCTTAATTTCTTCTAATTGCTTAAAGCAAGGCCTTAAGCATCGATGCCCTTTAGAAGCTGGCTTTTCTGCATGCTCAGAAAGATGATCTTTACAAAATAAGACTGTTCCTTGACATTCACACTTTCCATGGAGCTTATTTGTACAACCTTCTTTGAAGCACCTGCCACTAAACATTTTTATAATTGCTTAATAGATTAAAACTTTTAGCTTCAAAGACAATTAATTTAATATGTAGTCAACCTCTTTCTCTATATATTGATTTTACTTTCTATGTTTTAATTAGTTATGCTTAAAGTTTTCAATCGAATTAAGATCAAGCAATGACGATCAGCTCGAGGTAGCTAGCAAAATTTAATTTAATTCAAATTAAAATATTTTATAGTAATACAGAAAATAAAAATTATGCCAAAAACTCTTATACTTACTGCAGCTCAATAATCTGTCTTAGATTCATAAATAAATAATAATATTTATCCACATGATTTTCCCTTTAAAACTTTCTTCACCTTTAATTTTAGGTATATTTGGGAAATTATAAAGACTTGTGTACAATACTAAAAAATCATAATTTATTGATTTTCCATCCAAAAGGTTAACTTGTCATGACTCATCCTCATTTTGCCTTATTGAAGTTACATTTGCATTGCGTGAAGCAAAGGGAGTAAATTGAATTTTTTAATTATGTCTTCGCTAATTCAGTGTTGTAAATAATCAAGCTTAGGGAGCATTGGGGCATTTTTAATTGGATCGTCTTGTAGATAATATGACCTAAAAGCAAATTGAAGCCCAGCTTCATCGTAATTTTCTGATCAAACTTCACCTGGAGTTGACTGTATTTCTAGTATTTCGATTTCATAGCCTTGAGTTTTTAGTCTTTTCGCAGTCACAAGGCCTGCTAGGCCTCCTCCAATGATACCTATTTTTTAGGAATTTTTGAGATAAAGTGATAATTTGGGTTAGATTCGTAAGGAAGCTTAGGGAGTTCTTGATACGGAGGACCGACTGGATTAGGAATAGAAAATTCTCAATTTAAGACAGAAAAAGCAGAGCCTGCTGAAATTCCTAAAAAAAACCAGCCTTTTTCATAATACTTATTAGTTATATAAAGAGGCTTAAGATATTATATGAAATACGAGTGAAAATTCTCAATATAAAGAGAAATAATTTTTCATAATACTTTTAATTATATAAAGAAGCTTAGATATATTAGATTATCAATTGAAGCTTTTCTGCCTAAGTTAATATATCGATCTTCATAATCCTTTTTTACTCTTTTTCTCTTTTTTCCATTATTTTCTTTAGATTTTTCAATTGCGTCTTCGAAGTTTTTCAGCTTTATCGATTTTTGATGGACTGCTTCTATAACTTTACTTACATTGAATCTTTTCTCATAAACTTCTTTCGGATCTTTTGTTTGATTATAGTAATAATAATAATAATATCCAGAGGCGTATGTGCATTCGTCATTGTTATACTTTAGTCTTTTCTTATGAAACCGCCGTACCTATAATTTTTCTGAATATTGTGCTTTATTTCTCAATATGTTTCAGAATATTGATTTGCATTTTTTTTTCTTATTTCTGAACTGGCTGAAAGGAGCTTTCAATTTCTTGAACTGCTTTGAAGGACAATAAAGGTATTTAGGATGAATTTCAGGAGTTAGGCACCAGCTCATAATAAAATGATATTTAAATAGTTTATTTATTAAAATTTCCATATTTCTGTTCTGTTCTGTTCTAACGTCTAATTGTTTCATTAATCTTATGAGTGTGTCTCAAATCAAATCTCACCGATATTAACTGCGATTTACTTGTCAAATAATAAAATCCCATGCAATTTATTTTGTCTTAAAATAAATATGCTTTACAATTTTGTGTTAAAAATCCTTAATCGGCTTAAAAATTTATGTATAAATTGCATATAAAATTTATTATGCTGCTCATTGCAGGGATATTGTTGGAAAGTCTCTTTTAAAATTCTAACAAGTTTTATATATCTATTTGCAATGATAGAGGAAACTGCTTCTCTATTTTCATATAGAAAATAGGGAAAGAAGCAGAATTCTTTATTGCAATTGGTATTGCACTTCAGAATATATAAAGAAGCCTAAATGTTCTAAATTATTAATTGAAAATTTCCTTAATTGATCAATACATTCCTCCTCATATTCTTTTTTGCTCACTTATTTTCAATTCACTGTATATTCTTTTCTATAGCCTATAAAGCTTTTAAGTTTTTTGATTTGCTGATCATGCCATTTCAAAATTTCATAAATTCCAATTTTTCTTGATATAACTCATTTATAAAGTAATCACGCAGACAGCCCACTTGAATATTTGATGCAAAACTTTGTAATCCTTTAGCGCTATTTTGGATGGCTACACACGTCGAACACTTTCCCATGTGTGAAAACTAAATCTCGCATGTGGAACCCATTCAAGTGTGAAAATTCTGCATGCGATATATGGTTTTTTTTGCGTTAGAAAAAAATCCCGATGTTGAAGCCTATCCTATAAATAATAGCTTATAGCTAGGATATAAAAAATTTTATATTTTTGATTACTCCTCTTCTGAGAGGCTAGACATTAGCTATTGTTGAGCTAATATATAGAGAAACTAAGCTTGACAATAGTTTATATTTTATACGCTTAATGCTGAAACATTTCAAGTACTTCACTTTCCCATTGCATTTGATGGTCTCATAAAATTATATTTCCAATTTCTTATTATGTAAGTCTCTGCTGAAAAGTAAAAACCATTTCAGGGGTATTCTGTAAATATCTTATTATGCTCTTCGAGTGCAAGTTTAACGCCATTTTAATTAATATTTCTTGTGGACTATTGATATGGCTCATCTTTTTCTCTTTAAAGGGGTCAAATATACATCCTTTGCAGTTATTTTCAAATTTATAAATGGATAAATTATAGAATGAATTGGTTAAATATGGGTATGCTTTAATTAATGCAAACGGATTATAATACTGAGGGCTGTTAATTTTTAAAATAAATGCTAATCCTTCAAATGTTTCTGCATATTTTATTTAAGTAATAATCTAACTCGATCTCATTTAATTTAGGAAGCAAATTTAATTAAATTGTGGATAAGGGCTCTTTCGAACTAAAGGCTATATGTAGTTATTATTAGGCTATAATTGTTTTCTTTCGCTTTTATTCTTAATTCTCTATAGTTTTTATTTATCAAAAGACACTTTTCGACTGTTAAGCTGGAATCGGTTGCCTTCGCATTAAGACACTTGAGAGGTAGAAATTTCTCCTATAATCCCTTGCATAAATTTCATTTTGCTTATTTATAGTAAATTGATTTTAAAATGTCAAAAAAATTTTAGCATACCATAGACTAAGTTTTATATGTAATACATGTCAAAATTTTTTTGACATTTTTAAAATCAACTTACCATAAATAAGCAAAATAAAATATTACCAATACATTATATCTTTTAGAGCCTTTCTTTTTCTTCCTGCTGCATGCCAATATCGTCTCTTGGGCAAATATCTGCTCTCCAGTGGGCATGCTCGGTACAAAGCCAACTTGTGCTTGATGCAGTACATCCTTCCAACAAACCTCCCTTAGGATTCTTTTCGTCAAAATCTTATCTAATATTTTGTAGGTAGAGTTTAGCAGGGTGATGGGCATAAAGTCTTGTGGATAGATCCAGGCTTCTTCTGTAAGAACACTACAAGTGCTGAGTTCATTTCCTTTGGTAGCCTTCTTTCTCTCCATACCTGCTGTACTAGCTTAAATAAAACCTTTTCAACCAGTTCTCCCCCGTTCTTGATAAGTTCAACCAGCAATTGCCAGGGCCCACAGTCTTCCTGCTCCCTAATTGCTTAATGGTCTCATTAACTTCTTCTCTTGTTGGGACCGTTAGGTGATTGGCTAGATCCGGTTGCTGCAATTCAGTATCTTGATACTGATACTTCCATCACTCCAAAATATTACTCTCCCCGCTGCTCATGACTTAACCGGTCCAACCCTCTTTGCTCTTTCGATTCTCCTTACCAGTTCCCACTCATCCTATGCTCCAAATATTGCTCACTCTATTTCCCTCTTCACGCATGCGCTCTGTCTGTCTTGCTTTAGCTCGCTTTTGAATTCTTTCATTGCATCCCTTGTTTCCTCATTTCTCTAGGCATTTCGGTTTGTCAAATGTGTTTATGGCTCTAAAGGCCTTCCATTTGTGCCTTCTTGCTTTTCTTATTACCAGCAGTGAGCCTTTCCCTAGTCCGGATCCTTCCATTGCGCCGTTTCGCCCAAAGCTCCTTCAGCAGCTTTTAGTAGCCCTCTGACCATAGCACTATACAATGATTCTGAACTGTGATCCTCTGCCAATAAACATCCTATTTCCCTGCCAAGCACTTTCTGGTACACACTTAAGTACACCTTGCTTTGGAGTCTGTCTATATTGAGTCACTTCTACGTTGAGCCGTTTTTTTGATGAAGGGGGTAAGAATTTTAATCACAAGAGGCAAGTGATCGCTTTTGATTGGTTTTTAGAGGTAAGTGTTAAAATTCGTGATAATTTCGGTAGAGTCTCAATCAACAGCACAATAATCTAGACAAAAGGCATTTCCAGTTGAGCGCATATGGGTGGGTTTATTAAATCCTAATAATTTTAGTTGCCCCATTCCTTGCAAAACCCAGTCATTCTTTTTCCGTTGCCATTGGTCGCTTCTGAGTATCAGCCCAAACATGAGCGTTAAAATCTCCCAGTATCAGTGTTTTCTTTCCAGTAACCCTGGACTTGATGGGACCATCAGTTTTATTGCTTCATGGTTCACAGCTATCTTTCCCCTTTTTTATAGTCGTCTCAAGCATCATCTTCAGCAAATGTCACTATTGCATCCCCAGAAGGCAGCCTTAAACTTTTCAAGACGTCTTAGCCTTCAGAGCTAAGATCTCTACTTTTTAAATTAAAATCCATAAAAATATTTTATAATATATATATCATCTTTTTTAATAAGAAGCGATGATGAATTATCCGATAAGAGATATGAGACTGAGCAATATCACTTATTACGCTTTCTAATTTTTATATCTACAATTGGTGCACTAAAGGATGCTTGATAAGTATTAAGTTTGGTTTCTGTGAAAAGTGTTTGAATAATATTCTGCTTGAGCTTTCCAAAGGATCAGGATTTATTTCTATCAAAGTGATTTGATTTAAATAAAAATCGATTTAGTTATAATAATTTTAAATTAATTCAAAGCAGATATGCTTCTTACTGACGAAAAAGGGTCATACTCTACTGAATTGCTTAAACCCTCTTTGAAAATTATTCCAATTTTTGTGTTATCAGAAAGTATCATCCTGCTCTCTATTTTTTTGCAGTCTCCTTGAACCTCTTTACAGCTTCGATTTAGCTCATTTTCATTATCAGGAACAATATTATTTTTTTCTCTTGGATAAAAAATTTTCCATATTTTCATAATAATGCGGTCAATGATTGCAAATTGTAAGAAAAATTTAGCCAAAATGTAAGTAATAAATAAAGCGTTGACAAATATCAAGAGAACAAGTAAAATATATGTGACAACAATGCCTAGATCAGCAGTTAAAAAGCAAAGGCCGGTCAGTATCGTTATTAATGAGGCTAATCTGGAGAAAGTTTCTGCTTTATTGAAAAATACTTCACTGAAAGGTTCATTCCTGGAATGAAGATGGAGAAATAGTACAAAGAAAAGAGCTGCTGAAAGAGCTTGAATATTGGCTGAAATATTTGATAAAAATGCGGAGCAGCCTATTAAAATCACTTTATAGAATAAAATCATGAATTCCCAATAATAGTGCTTTGGTTCATATCCATTACAAAGAAACCCATATCGTTTTTTCATCCACATTTCTCCTAAATAATTTCTATTTTTTATCAAATTCATAAGGCAAAATAAAGGAATTGTAACAACTCATATAATTATCGTCGGTAAAGCCAGTAAAAGCGCATAAAAAGCGTGATCACGATCCCAGCACCTTATTCCCAAATCGACATTAAGCCAATATTCTCCAGGGTTAATTTCTTTGCAGCTAAAAACATTGAACATATTATCAATAATGCTTGGATGTATTAAAAACAGCAAAACTACAGCTGTAGATATAAAGTCATCTCACATTTCTTTTATAGGCTTCTTCTTGATCTTATAAACTAAAATTCAAAACATTAAGCAGCCCAAACCTGCCAAAAAAGGAGTCAGACTTGTGATTAAAATTTTTATATAATAAATGACGCTTTTAGAGATAAAAATATTGAAAAAAATATTTTAATAAAAAAAATATAAAAAAATTATTTTTTGTCCTGCTTTTAGAGTATGATGACTGCAAAAAGCAATCAAACGAAAACATCTGCCCTCCAATATAGTCCAGAGATGTCTGGATGTAGAAGAATTGGACTACTTCAAATGGTCAATTTAAATTATATGTTGCCGTAATAATTATAATCTGCAAGTAATTCCAAAATATTTTTATATAAATTGATGAGAAAGAGTTTGGCTTGTATCAAGAATTTCTAGTTGTTTTTAAAATAACTATTGTGATAAAAATCAATAAGGTAGAAATTCCAATTCATCGAAAAATATTGCTGGTATAGTCAGGGCAAACTTGGCACTCATTTCTATATATTATTTATTTACGCTGAGTTTGATAGGAAATAATTTTTAAATATTTGATTTTTAACTAAAATATCAGTTTAAAAATTTTAAATGCTTGAATTTAATTAATCAAATATTTCATAATCGTGAGTAACCATATTCACACGAATGGCACATGTTATTTTCGTAGCCTTTATCACACTTCCCAGTTAATGATAAATTAGAAATATCAGGAGAGCCCAAGCAAGCTGGCTGATAAGGACATTTTCAAAATTTATCTGTAAAGTTATTATAGTTTTTCCCTTGAATTGCCTACCGTGATTTTCAAGCTTTTCTTTTTGGTAAATTCAAAAAAAAAGTCAATATCTCTTCAATACCCCGATTTTGGAACTATTGAGAAATTTCCATAACAAATTGCATTTTTTGGACAATCCGAACACTTAGATTTCTTTAAATCTATATTATAATATCCTTTTGGACAGATTTCACAGACTAGACCAACTGTGGCCTCTCCAATATCGCATAAACGCAAATTGACCTCAATAGAGAAGCTCTTTGACATTTGCAAAATTTCGCTTGTTGTGTTCATTTTCTGTGTATTTATTGCTGAAGAAACTATATCAATATCAACAGAAGAGCCTGGCTTCGCAGAAATGATATAATCATCGAAATAATAAATCCCATTTTTCGCATATACAATAGTAGTACCTGATATTACTGTGTCAGCTCTTATTGCTTGCATCTGTGCTTGGCTTGCAGTATCTGTAGAAATTATTTGATAAAGATCGTCAACTAAAGCAAAAACTAATGAAGGATTATTTGTTTGGCCTGATGCGACATTGTCCAGCACTAAAATGCTTCTGTCTTTTGACATAGTTTTGCTTTGCAGGCTCCTGGTATCATTATTTAATCCAAAAGCGTAAAATATTTTTTTAAAAAAATTGTATTTATTATTAAAATTAATTATAAAAAAGAGTTAGAAAAATCATCATTGTAGGAAAAGAAGCTATATCTGGCCCGTATATTGCAGAATTATTTTCAAAATGATTATTGTCAAAAAATGGCTTTGAGTTATCCCAGCTTATAGCTCCACCATTGTAGCTGGCTATATTATTAATAAAAGAGTTTGACGAAATATCAAAATAGCAGATAGAGTTTGAACTTTGGCAGCTTACTTTTATTGCTCCTCCAATCCCATCTTCAATATCGTGGCTCTTTGGAATTAATGTTTCAGCTTTGTTTTCATAGAAAACTGATGACAAAATATGCAGATTTATGTTATTTGTCCAAATTGCTCCACCATTACTAGCGGTATTTAATTGAAAATTAGAAGATGAAATAGTAATTTGAGATGATTCTGGGTGGTCTGCTTCATTTGTAATATAGATTGCTCCTCCATATACACCTAAATTGCTAATAAATCAAGAGTCCAAAATTGAAATAATGTTGCATTGGGTGCAGTAAATAGATCCACCGTTTACTCCTTGCCCATTAATAAATTTTGAGTTTAATATATGAAGTTCCTCAATTTGGCTTGAATATATAGCAGTATTTGTATGATCTTTAAATAGAGTATTTTCTATAGTAATAGAGCTCGAATATGAGTCTATAGATGAGCTAGAATTCATGAATTTTGATTCCTTAATAAAAAGACTGCTGCCTTCATAAAGGTAAATCGATCCGCCTGTATCACTGGAAAAAAGATCAGAAAATGCCGATGAATAAATTTCTATTTTACTAGACGTCGCGTGTATTGCAATACCTGAGCTATTAGAAAATCCCTTAGAAAAGGCAGAGTTAGTAATGTTCACATAACTTGTGCTCATATAAATAAAGCATCCTTGATTTCCTTTTTGATTTGAAAAAGTTGTGTCAGCTATAATAACATCAGAATCATCAATATACAGGCTGGGATTTTTTCCAAGAGCAGTATTTCTGAGAATTTTAGACGAAGATATAGTAATTTGAGATGATAAAATAAAAAATAATCCTTCATTATATGCATAATTTTCAGATATTTCTGTATTATTTATTGATGAGCTGGCTAACGAACTAGCCATAAATATTGCTGATCCTTTGTTTTTGCACGAATTCTTACTAATAATAGAGTCAGAAATATAAAACTGAGCATCTGAATCAGCATATATAACACCTCCTGAAGAGCCAGCATAATTTGTGCTAAAAAGGCATGAAAAACATATAAATTGGGACTTTAGGCTAATAGAAGCAGCTCCACCATTAATATTGCTGCTGCAGTTTACATAAGTTGTATTTTCTGAAAAAAATTTTGCTGAATTCTTAAGATTCAATGCCCCACCTGAGTTAGGAGAAATATTATGCTGAATTTTTGAATTTTTTATGAATACATAGTCATAGTCAAGGAAAAAAATTGAGCCAACATTGAATTCAAATAAAGAATCATAAGATTCTAAAGTAGAGTTTATATTGGTATTATCCATAGAAATTGTTGTATTTCCTGAATTAAGCCGAAAAATACAAGAATTTAAAAATATTTTTGAAGCATTTTCTTCGGTGTTTTCGCCTATTGCTATATTTAATCCAGAACTATAAATTCCTTTATTTTTAACAAAATTGCAATGCTCAAAAATCAATATCCCATATAGGTAAGAAACCGAAACAGTGCCTGAAAAGCTTGCTATATTCTCTTGAAAATAGCAGTCAATAATAGAAGAATTAGAAGTAAGCTCTACATTGCTGTCTATATAAATGCAAGAGCCATCTCAAGCTTGATTTTTAAAAAAATCTGTGCTATCTATTTGGAATATCAATAGTAAATCTAATGGAGTTGTTTTTTCAATATAAATTGCTCCCCCACTAAAAGAGCAGGAATTATTTTTAAAAGTTGTGTTTGAAATAAAAAATATAGATGTGTCTATTGTATCTTGCTGCATTGAAACAGTAACTGCACCACCATTTGATCCTGGTGAGCTATTAGAGTCGAAATCAGATGAAAAAATACTAAGATTTTGCCCTCCAAAATACAATGTACCAGCATTGCTAGAAAAAGTGCAATTATGCAATAGCAAGCTCGAAAAGCTGCTTATAGCTCCTGGGCTTCCATATTGATAATTTACATTAAAATAGAACTCAGAGTTTATAATTTTATAAATCATATTTCCTTGAAACGCTAAAGCAATACCTCTACTACCGACACCTTTGTTTTGATTAAAATAGCTCGATTTTACTATACTATTGACTGTATTGGAAATATTAATGCAAGGAGAAGAATACTTGCAGTAATTATTTTCGATATTTATTCGCTCTATGTTTAAATTGATAGAGTCAGATACAATTGATAGAGACTCGCAATTAATATCAGTAGGATTAGTGATGTTGAGTTTAGGATAAGCTAAGGGATTTTGTATATAAAATTTCATTAATATCGAGTTTATGTTCATGGGTTCGGATAAAGATAAGCCATTTGAGTTCATATTCAATTTCTCTCATTGAATATTAGCCATTCTTGAAATTTCAATTATTCCAGCTTTCCCTGAATAATTATTTGTGAAAAATGAATTTTGAAATTTCACTCATTTAGCTAAATATTTTCCTTCTTCAATGCTTCCGTCTAGCAAAATTGCATTAAATTTTCTATCGACTAGATACATTTCATTTAAATAATTGCTCTCAATATGCATCAAAGAGCCGCTTTCAATTCCATTAAAGGTAAATGATGAATTCTCAATCAGAAAATTCTGATTATTATCCTCATATAAAGCATAAATAACTCCACCAGTTCTACCATAATTTGACGTAAAATTTGAGTTAGAAATACGGACATGACTAATTTTCGAATAAATTATAACCCCATTATCATCAATTTCAATAGGAAAATTATAAAACTCCTGCTGAATATATACTATCCCAAAATCGCATAGATTATACAAAAATGTGCAAGAGTCAATTCAAATAGCTTGAAATAAATGTAAAAAAATCAATGAGGCAAGATTTAAATCAAGCACAGCCTGCTTAAAGACTGCATTATACTGAAATTTCACATTTCTAAAAACAATTGTATTAATGCCAGTTCCATTAAAAAATCCTTTAACATTAATAGCATCATACAGTTCATAGCCATTATTAAGTCTGCTTACAACCCCATTTTCATAATGAAAATTCCCATACCCAGTCCCGTCCATCCGGATAACCCAGGATTCATATTCATTGCGAACCTTTATATTATCAAAAGTAACATTATATAAGGTCACATTTGAATCATTTTTTATGTTCAAAAGATACCGAAACTCAGTCCTGAAATTAATAAAGCTAACATTCTTTAGCAATAAATTGCTGTATCTAAGCTGTAAGAATATACTCTGGGCATCATTTTCGCATCAGCTAGCTAAAAAATCATTTATAGTTTCTCCTCTATCGCTATAGTAAGCATTTGACTTAATAACCACAAAAGGACAATAATCGCAATAGTTATCATTATTACACTCTGCAATCGTATTTTTTCAATCAAAAATCAGATTATTCATCTCGATACTTATAGCATTTTCAAAATAAAACCCAAAGCCTCAATGACTATTATCATTTCAATCATCTATTACTCTTTTTATCGTTATTTTTTCATTGTTCAATGTCGTAAATTTAACACTTTTTCCTGCAAATGCAATTGTTTCAAGTACATCTGTATTTGTAGAAATTAATGATATTTTATATGATGTTAAGTTATACCCGTCACAATCTAATAAATAAACAACTGAGTGCTTATAATTGATATTATAAAGAGCATACGTAAGAGACTGAAAAGGGAAAAAATAGGTCCCATCTCCACTTTCTGGATTGGAGCTTGCATTTGGGCAAATAAAATATATGTGAGGATTTTTAGAGGAAGAGGTATCATTTAAAGGCAGCTCAATGAGAGATCCATCTGGTAAAGTAGAAGGGCTCCAAGACAATTGTCCTCTGCCCCAGCAGTCTCCATCTATCAAAATGTACTTCTGATAAAAATCATTAGGACAAGTTAAGCATGAATTAGAATCTCCATAAGCGCGATAACAACTGTAAATTCAACTCCCTAAATATCCGTTTCCATAGTTGCATTCGAGATAATTGCATTCTTCTTTTAAGCTGTAAAGGTCAAAATCTAGTGCTTTTTCCAATGTGCAGCTATAATTAGAGGCTTTATATAGACTAGGGCTGCTTATAGATCGATTTATGGGTTGTCCAAAGATTAAGAAATGAAGAAATATTGCCAAGTTGCTGGATCAAGCAGCTTGTAGTCTGGAGCTAAAGGCACAAACAGGTTATAACAATCTTCAAGATGAGTAACATATGAAAAATTGTTCCGGATAATTTGTTGATAAGAAGAAAAAATTGCTGAATTCCCCTCGGTCAGCATGCACGTTTACAGGAAAAAAAAAATTCTATTTGGTTGTCTTCAAATATAATGTTTTAAAAATTTTAAAATTTTTCTATGCAAAATAAAATGCTTTGGTGAAAATACTTTCGAAGAGAAAAATATTTAAATTATCATGGAGAAAGAGTAAAGAAGTATTTTTGCATTGGTTATTTGGGAATTGAGCAAGATTATCATAGTTGCAATTTGCCACCATGCATTCTGGCTTACATTTTCCATAATCCTCTATAGAGCAACCATTAGCGCATTGGCAGTCTTTATAATCATATAAGCAATCTTCGTTATTGCATTCTGGTTCGCATAATCCATTTCCAAGCATTATCGGGAAACACCCTTCAGCACATGCTCCACAATCATGATTATCTAGGTCACATTCTCAATTATTACAGGCTTCATCGCAATTCCCATTTCCTAGCATATTATTTAAACAACCAGGAGCGCAAGTGCAATCTCCTCAGTCAAAACCACAATTTTGAGTATTGCAAGAGTCATCACATATACCATTTCCAAGGTTTTCTGGATCACAGCCATCTGAATTAATGCACGTCTTATAACAATCAGAGTTTTCTTTGATATTTTGTCCATCAAATATAAGCAAAGTGTCAAAGTTGCAGGATGGAGTCATGCATTCGGGATCACATTTGTGATTGCCTTTCTAAATTAAAATTACTCTTATATAGAATTTCCCCGCTTTTGGTTCCTTAGAGTGGGCGTTTCATTCTCAAAGTTAAGTTGGATTTGCAAATCTCTTTAATTTTGCAAGATTATAAACTTTTGCTACTTTTAAACTAAGGAGAGATTTCACTTTCAAATCAGAGAGATGGATGACCTCTAGAAGAAGCTAAAATGAAAAAGGGGTTATATCTGGGCATTTTGTTAGACTGCATATAAGGTCTATGCCTTTAACAATTCATAGAGTTAAAAAGATCACTATGAAATTCATTTATTTATATCTATGTTTGTACTTATTCTCTGAGAATTTAAGAATTAGCATTCTCATAGTAAATAATTCTACCAAAAAATAGTTATTAATTGTATTTTATTTTCATAACAAAGTTATAAATTTATCATAAAAGCTATTTTCTGTTGAGAAATATTAATTTTGCCTAATAAATCTGCTCTATAGCCCTTTAATCCTCCTTTATGTTAAAACGCATTAATTAGCTGAGAAGATATTCGATATTCTTCAAGTGGACACAAATTAAAATTAATTAATTTGATCATAATAAAAAATTAATGTGTGTTGCACCTCTCAAGCTAATGACCAGTAAATTAGCTTTAAAACATAAAGATTAATCTTGCCTAAGGTTTAAGATTTAGATTCTACTCGATTATAAGCGAGCTCCCCACTAGCAGGACTACCTTAACCCCAGGAAATACTGGGTGCATAGGCCGAACCAAAATTCATTCCTTGGCGAGACTCACCTAACCTAAAGATCAGCTCCCTAAGTTAGAGCCACTCTCTGTAGAGTGCCCCAATAGTCCAGACAGATGAAGATTATGAGATGGAAACCCACCTCATCCACCTAACAAGGAAAGGAAAACCTTCGGGGGAGAAACAAAGCTTTACCTGTTTGCAAGGCATCCCCAAGCCTTTAGGCCTACTTCATAGAGGGAAGAGGCCCTGTTTTCAGCTTCATCGAGTCCTACCTTCTCTATAGAGAGTGAACCTCTAATGCAATTTCCGTCAATGTCACCATTTATTTCTAATCTTGTCCAAAGTATTTAATTATCTTATAATTGTTCAAATTTAAATTTCCATTAAGCTTTTAAAATTTTCTTATGATTAAAATGAGCTCAAAAAGGGTTAAATTATCGAATATTGTTTGATTATGGAAAGATATAAATTATTTATAAGATACAATGGTTTTAATAGATTAGCCAGCTAAATAAAGGCATTTTTTTAAAAAGAATAAAGTCAAAAAATATTTTGTTTAAATCTGTCTTTCCCAGCTTTATCTGACTCACAAAATTTAAGGCTCTACTAAAGCTTCTATCTCTAATAGTTATTACATTACATTATTATCTATCACGTTTTACGTCCACTACGGGGTAGCCGTTTCCAGAGCTTTCATCATATTTGTCCACGTATCGGGCCATGGACCTTTGAATCAATCCACTTTGTTGCGCTAGGACACGGGCAAATACAGTGTTCCGGCTTCGACGGGCTGCGTTGCCTTGTCTTCCTTGGCTCAGCTCCTGCGCCTTCTCCGCCTAAAGGTCACCTCCTCGGGTGTGCTGAGAGGTAAAACTTCGAGTCTCTTGATATACTTGAAGCATGCCTCGGCTTATCTGCCAGAGTTAAACTGCCGCTGTACAGAAATTCTCAAAGAAAGCCTAATCCCATAAATAAAATTGCTTGAGGGAAAAGATAATGAGCAGCTAATTTCACTCGAACCTAATGCCATTTTATTTATCTATCTCTGCAATCAAAATGAGATAATACTTCGCAAATTTTTTCTCTTTGCTGATAGCATTCAGCTGAATTACATTCGATAGTAGGGAGGACTATTTAGTGGCAATTTTTGTAACTCCCCCATCGTGAGTGGACAAAAAAATTTTGTTCACTTACGAGTGGGGTTAATTTTTTTTGTTGAAATTTTTAAAAAACCTAATTTGCAAAAATTGGGAAGCAAATATTAATTTAATTTATAAAAATTTATGTTTTAAAAAATGCAATTTGTTAAAAATTAAACAGAATTAGCTCGAGATTTCATTATACTAATTATCACTTATATATCAATTTTTTTTTCCATAAAAAATTTTTTCTATTAAAATAAATTTTTGTTCACTCACGGAAGGTGGGTTTTTGGGGCAAAAAATAGCGATTTTTCCAATGGTTTTGTTCACTCATGGAAGAGGTGGAGTAGGGATTTTCTCCTAATTCTTGAGAGATAGTTGAAAAACTAGTTGAAGCTCTGGCTATTTTTATCGAGATATCCGCTTAGTGTAATGTTATGCTAATTCTCTTTAACTTTTATTACAAGTTTTAATTTGAATGAAAATTTACTGATCAACCCTAAAAAACTTACTCATCCCTTCTGAGCAAGCAAAACCATTGGTAAAATCCCTATTTTTGCCCAAAAACCTAAAATATAAATTTATTTACTCCCCCCCCCTCCGTGAGTGAACAAAACCATTAGAAAAAATCGCTATTTTTTGCCCAAAAACCCACCCTCCATGAGTGAACAAAAATTTTTTATGGAAAAAAAATTTTGATATATAAATGATAATTAATATAATGAAATCTAGAGCTAATTCTGTTTAATTTTAAATGAATTGAATTTTAAAACATAAATTTTATAAATTAAATTAATATTTGCTTTCAAATTTTTGCAAATTAGGATTTTTTTAAATTTCAAAAAAAAAATTTTGTAGAAAATTTATATATAAATTTTTTTTAAAAAAAAAAAATTAAACCCCCCTCCGTGAGTGAACAAAATTTTTTTTGTTCACTCACGGAGGGGGGGGGAGTTAGTACTATATTTTATTATTTATATAAAATGAAAGAATTTAATCACCATAGCGAAGGATAAAAATAAATTAAAGGCGCGCATCTTATTCTGGTTGAGTTGAAAAAAAACTACGATATGACTTTTATCCTCATTTTTTTTCAAGTCAAAAAGTAATGGTAAGTGAAAAGTAAAAATCTTCATTTTGAAACAAAGATAAAAAAATTTAGCCCTCACAAAAATTTTTTCATTGACATACGGAGGGGGTGCGGAAGTAAGCAATTTTAAAATGATTTGTAAATAATAGAAAAAGCACTATGATAAAGATTTATTGTGAATGCAAAGCCTAAATAAAATTATTGATAATTTTTATATGGACCTCAAAAGACAAAGCCATATGAACTTGCTTAATTCTGCAATAGATTCCACTGAGTGCGAGTCAAACCAAGCTCAAAGTCAAAATCCTATTAATCAACTTCTAACTCTTCAAGAATTAAAAATTAAAAAATCTGCGATTTTAAAAAAGACAAATAATGACCCAGAAACAGAGCGGGAGTTCAGGAGAATTGTCTCGATGTATTTGAATCAAAATTCTGGTTATGATCCAACACTAAGGCGAGCTTATCAGGAATATCTCAATGCTTACCATCAACTTGTATCTCTTTATGTTATTCAGGATTATTCACATGTTTGCACTTATTTTTATGTTTACGACACCGAATATGAAGATTTGATTAGCTTAAAAGCGTGACTACAGACGTTATTTCAGCTTATAACCGCATTACCACCCGTTTCAGACTCAAGTGAACCTAGTCATCTGACCAAAAACCAGGCCCTTTTCTTGTCAACTTTACCAAAAAATGGTGGCTTCTGAAATCTCCTGAGGAGACTTACTTGACTATGCTGGGGTCTAGCCCTACGATAAAGGATTTTCTTAGTCCTAGAAGCTCTAGGTTAAAGAAATGCTCAATATCTCCTTCATAATTTCCTTGCCTTTTGCAGGCATATGGTTGCTTTTCAGGCTTATGACGCCTTCGGTTTATCATCTGGAACAAAAAGCCTGCTTGGGGTTCTGGCTAGGCAAAACCTCATCCTGGACTTCTTAAATCAATGAAACTCACTTATCCGAGTCTAGGATAAACTCACCAGACACTCCAGCCCTTCGCCACTCGCCATCCTTTAAAAGTCCGAGTATGAAGAAGAAAAAGAAAAAGTCTTAACGATTTATGATAAATTAAACTGTTGAGCCTGCATTGCTAAACTTCCAAATGGTGAGCTATTCTGTTTTGGACAAGATAACCCATTTTGTGGGCTTGCTGTGATAGTTAATAGTGATTTTATAGCTCGAGATCTGCCGCCTGGCACACCCTGCTTTAATTCATCAGCAATATATTCCAACGGAAGTGTTTATTGCTTTGGAGGACAAGACGATAACTTTCAGTTTATGACTCTTTCAGAGCGATTTGATTTAGAAAAAAACATATGATTAAAACTAGCCCAACTACCAGAAGCTTGTGTAAATTGCACTAGTGTAGCATTTAACGGAAATATTTTGATTTCTGGTGCTATCAATGTAAATATTTTTGTTTATTCAATTGAGATTGACTCTTTTTCAATAATCCCTTATGACTTTTCGAACAATAAAAAAAAGATATTGATAAATGCAGGAGAGAGATTGTTTTTGATTGAATGCGAAAAAGGGGCAATGTATGAAAGCGAAGTTTGAGACCATTATATTTGGAAGAGGATTGGGGATTCAATGATTAGCCTTAATCCGTATCAAGTTTCTTGCTCCTATAATAAAGGAGGAATCTATATATCAACACAGTATTATGATATGTGGGATTATTATATGTTTGATTTAGATCGAAAATCTTTAATCAAACTACATAATTTGAGTTGGGTTGATGATTATGGCACAACAAATAGCTTTAATACTTAAACGTTTATGCTTATCATAATTGCTTACAAACTCTAAAATATTTATGGCCAAAGTCATTGCATTAGTTTTTAAGAATTTTCTTATAAGCATTACTGATAATTCATTATTATGACATTTTATCGCTTGAGTTAATTATAACTGCATCCTACTGTGTTAAGTGCTCCTTCTTGCATTATTTCATTATAGAAAATTATTATCTTATGATTTATCTCCACTTTGATATATTCATGAATTTTAAATAGATTTATCATAAATCAGGCTGAAGTTTGATTATCAATCTAGAATTAGCATGATACAGAATTGCTCCGTTTATGATTAAGTCTTCTAATCTTTTGTTTATATTCTGCAGTGTTTTCAAATGAGAATGTCAAAGAAGTGCAATGCCAACAATGAGCGTGTATAAAATACAAGTCTAGTATTTTTACGGTTTTAGTTATTTCGTAGCAAATATTATTTTCTATTTAATTATCAGAAGTTATGACCTAGTTTTAACATTAAGAAATGATGCAAAATCTTAAAAATCATAAAATGTGCTTACTATATCTTAAATCAATTGCAAATGGAACATAGGAGTCATTTCATCTTCTGACCATAAATCCTGAGTATAGCAGTAGTTTTCTGTTGAATATTCCTCTTCTCAAAAAAATCTGCAGCTTCTATATGAGGTTGATAGTGATGGAAGAATACTTGATGCGGAGAATGGACTCTCTGACTCTATATTTTGGTTCGGCCAAGGTTATTTATTGGTCAGTCAGCACAATATTTTCAACTCACTATAATATCGCTGATTAATAATTCATGCTAGCAATTATCCTTTACTACTAAACTGCAGCTGTAGAAGATCAATCGTGCATATATTTCATTTCCAGACTTTAAGTTCGTGCACTAATAAGATAAAATGCAATTATATTCTTTAGCAGAGCACCGAATTATTAAAAAGAAGTTTAAATATAAAAATCATCAAATTAATTCTGACAATATAAAGGCTACGCCAGTGTGCAATTGCAACTCTTCTTCGCTATAATAATATATTGAGCCTAATGGTTGTGAAAGCATTTAAATGGTCTTCTCATAATTCTACAATAAGAGATAAAGAGTAAAGCAATTTTTCTTCAGCTCATGAGTGCTTATAGCTCTAATTCTGTTGCATGACTTAAAATTTATATACAAAACTGGTTTGGCCAAAAATGGATAATCGCTGTTCGGGCTATCAGACTAGATCCACCTAGCATAAGAATTAATTCCATAGTTAGAGATACCTCTTTACCTTTTGCTGATACCAATAGACAAAAAAAAACTTGTCTAGCCCATCTTGAAGAGGAAACTTAGGGAAGAAATAAGACTTCCGTCTTCAGTAGGCATTCCAAAACCCGAATACCTATTAAAGTGGCTTAGAACTATATTTAGTTTCATCGGAATATGTACTACCTGCTCAATAGGATTGCATATCGGCTTCCATCTTCTGGCAACTTCATTAATATATTTTTGATTCTTACGTTATTCAATGATAGCTAAATTAAAGAATTGCGGCAATGCAAAAATGTGAAGGTGATAAAAATATTTAAAATTAGCATGTCTTTATTAATAGCATTTTTAAAAATATTCTTTATTAGCCGCCTCTTTAAAGCATTTTATAGCTTCTTCTCTTCTGCCTAGCCTCTTAAAAGCAAATCCTTTGTTCTTATAATAATCTGCACAGTTTGGATCAATTCTAATTGCATTATCAAAATATTCTATAGCTTCTTCATATTTCATTTCATTATATAATATGCATCCTATGCCATTGCATGCCTCATGACTGTCTGGAAGAATTTGAATAGCTTCTTTGTATAGCTGCATAGCTTTTTCTATTTCTATTTGTGACAAATGAATGTGATTATGCCCGCGGGTTGTATTATAATATGGGTCTTTTGAATTGAATTCAAGAAGGCTGCACGCCCTCATTGCTTCTTTATATCTCATTCCATTGCAGAAAGTGTCTCCTTTGTCGCTAAATGCAATATCGCAACTTTCATCAATTTCATACTTTTTCAAAGTGAGCTGCTCAGCAGAGACTAAAATACGCAATTCTTCATTAAAATTCTTAATTGTTGTATTAATTTCGTTGCTAATTTCATAGAAAAACTCTGCATTATCTGATTTTTGTACAAATATTTTTGCTGCTTCCATAACAGCTTCATAGGAGATTACAGCTGAATTCTCTAATTTTTTTACTTTGCTAACCTCTTCAAAATAGTTCTTAATTTTTGCTGCATCAGAGTCTAGTTCTTTTAGAAGACTACCAAAGGCATTTTCTAGACTTCAAAGACTTTTACTAAATAAGGCAATTATTTTGGCTTTTAATTTGTCAACTTTGAATTTTTCTTCTGCAAGAAATCCAAGTAGTGCTTCTGTCGTTTCTGCAAAGGGTTGGAAAATGAGTGAAATATAAGGATGAGGCTTATTAATAGATTTACGAAGCTTTTCTAAGTGCTTTTTGCAAGAATAAACCTCAGGAGAAGTGCATCGACATAAAAAGTTAACTTCACGCTTACATCTTGGAATAAAACATCTCATGATGCTTATTATGCAAATTTTAGTTTCTATATAAAAATTTCTTAGTATTACATTAGAGTATAATAAATAGCAATGCAATCAAATTGGAACCCAACGAACTCCAAAATAGCTCGACTGATGACTGCTTTTATCTCATGCGCCAGTTTATGATAAAATTAAGCAATTTCAGTTCCCACTATTGATATTTTATTGCAAGCAAAAAAATTAAGGCATAATTATGTAAATATGCAATAGCATTAAGCATATGACATGATCTCGTAGCAAAAATTCAAATAACCCATATTGCAGTAAAATGTTTACACGAGATGGAATGCCAGTTGCCCTAATTTTTGCAGTTCTTCTGGCTTTATCTTTAATTGAATTAAAGATGGTACTAATGAACTAGCCAAACAATTACTGAGCTAATTGCTACTGAAAAATTAAAGGATTTTCAATCGCTCCTCTATCATCTCTTATATATTTTTACATTTAATCATAAATCTCTCTGGATTTTGGTCTTCAACCTAACCTTTTAAGCAGTATTCTCTGTAATAATCAAGTGAACCAAGGAAGATGGATCGCCTCAACTGTCTATTGACTCTAGTCTGTACATTTGCAGACAGACAAATCCTAAGAGAAAACATCAGAGCTTTCGATCTATTTCATCTCTAATTCTAAGCTTCTCAAGAGATAAATAGCCAGATCTATCTTTAAGAAGCTGCAATATATGGTTAGGAAACTTTTAGCAGCTTTCTATTTTATATTTTAGTAAAGCCATTTATTTTAAAATTGCCATGTTTGCTCAATAAAATAAGATGCGGCTTTATATTTTCATGATCGTATGGTTTATCTTCCAAAGCAAAAAATCCTTGCAAGAGTCACTCAAAGATAGATTTTAATTTTTTTGATTATACAATTTTTTTCTCTTCTTAAGCTCTCCTTATTATATCAGTCATTAAGCTCGCCTTATACAATTGAATAATATAATGTATTGGTAATATTTTATTTTGCTTATTTATGGTAAATTGATTCCAAAATGTCAAAAAAATTTCGACATGCCATTATACATAAAACTGAGTCTATGGTATGTTAAAATTTTTTTGGCATTTTAAAATCAATTTACCATAAATAAGCAAAATGAAATTTATGCAAGGGATTATAAGAGATAAGAAGAAAAGCTAATAATATTCATTGTATTGTCATTCTAAATCATAATGTATCACTGTAGGCATATTATAAAAATATATTTAAGATAAAAATCATATGGTAATGATTTCCTCGAAAGAAAATGCGATAGGCATGTTATGTTTTATATTTTAGCTTCTTCGAAAAATGAAATAATTTTTCATACTCTTTATTTTTAAATGTCCTTACCAGCACATCTTTATTTTTATAATTTCCTTTTTTAAATATACTTGATAGTCATTTTCTTCTATTTTTCATGGTCAGCATTCCTTTTTGGGTTTGACTTATTTTTAATTATAATTTAATTGATCTATACAATAAATTCGAAATATTTTATTTCTAAAGATTTTGGACTTTGTTTTTTCTGTTTCAATATGGCTTGAATCTACTTTCTTTAAGTTCTGAACACTCGGCTTGTAAAACTTCCTGCTTATCCTCTATTATATTCCCTTACTTAATCAAAATCATTATTATGATGATACTACTTAAAGCATCTTAAACAAATAAATATCATTTTTATCAAACCCTTGGCTATTCTCGAGCTCTGGTGCATAATATCAATCCTCCCAATATGTTTTACTTTTATTATTTGCATCAGAAGGAATACTTACCAGATTCATTCCTAAGTTGTAGAATCCTATGATTTTCAGATTATGCTTGCTGGTGACTAATATATTATGAGGTCTTATGTAAAAATGAGGAATATTAAGTTGCTCCAAATAATGAAAGGCTCCCAAAAGATCTTTAACGATTTTGAAAAAATAATTGTGAGTATATTTTTCTTTGTGTTTTGAATGAAGCATTATGTCTTCTATGAGAGTTATTTTAAAATTTTCTGTCAGAATAGCATAGACATTTTGAATTTGATTGTCGATTTGCCATTTATCAATAAATCATCCATAATATTTTAAATAGCATGGGTGCTTCTCTGAGAGATATTTTGTTAGCTTTTTTTCTTTATCAAAAATTCCTATGAGTTCAGGTGATGAAAACAAAAAGTATTTTATGCAAACTTTTGTAGAATTATTTAAAAGGCCTCTGCGGATGTAAACTTCTAAGTTTTTCCCTATATATTTAAAAGGTAAATAAACAATTTGGCTAATGCTTGTGGGATCTAAAGGCATGTCTTGATCAATTTTATAAGCATATTCAATTTTTCTAGGCTCTAAACCTCTCTTTAATGCTCTTTTTTGGCTGCCTTCGACTAAGCTGAGTATTTCTAATAAAGTTTGCTTTTCTTTCGTTATATCAATATTGGCACTTTTAATGTTTTCAATTACATTCATTATACCTAAAAGCTCATTTATATTTTCTTTATAGTCCTTATAAAATTCTGGTCTATCAACTCTCCTATCATTTTCTACTTGCTTTGTTGAGAATTTTAGTGCTAGTTTTATTAAATCATTGGATAAATCAAATTTATTTGGTTATAGAGAAATTAGCTTCTCTAATTTTCTATCACTCATAAAAATTTTTTAATTGCAGCTTTGCTTTCCTTAGATAACTTATGCACAGCAGCAGCGTTTAACTTCTTGTCCCATAAAGCTAGAGATTGCTCCTAGTGCAGCAAAGAGGCTCATGGTTATCTACTATGCACATCCAGAAAGGTGACTCTTCGGCCGAGCACGCGTAGAAGCAGATCTGACAAAAGCAATGGCAAACTCGTCGGTGAGACATGCAGTCGAACTGGTGGCTCATCACATTATAATGCTTACTCATATGATGCGCCTTTTAAATAATATGATTTCCCATAAAGTCACTAGTTGGTAGACCAAATCCCTTTTTTTGGGAGAGGCACTATGCATTAAATACCTCATTAAATTTGTAACTTGCATCAAATCATTGACATCAATCTGATCAGCAATTTCTGATCGCATCAAGAATTCTAATATGCTTCTTGGGTTATTTTTAATGCCTTCTTTACACAAAAAATAAACCCGACTTTCTATCAATTTTATAAGCAAGAAAGCTTTTTCCTTTCCAATTTCAGCTTTGACTTTAGTTATTATTTCTAATCATTTTGAAATATTTTCTAATGAAATCGAGCTTTCAATCCCTTTCTCTATTTTCTCATATAAATTTCTCATCATTTCTGGAAATTCAGAATTAAAGTTGTCCTTAAGATAGCAGTGAATTGCGCTCCTAACAAAGTTATAGTCTTCAGGAGTAAAAGGTTCAGATTCCAGTACTAGAATTATCCTTCAAACTTCATATAATAGTTTTGTCAAGCACAGTAGATTTTTATTATCTCTAAAAGCATTACTTGCACATTCCCACCATTCTTTAAGTTTTCCTAAATCTCAGCCTTTAAAATCGGGGAGAACATATTGTGCATCAATTTGATATTTCTCTATCTCTTTTAATAAGCACTGAACGATATATTGGAATGCTTGCATCTTCATATTTATTGTATTTTATAAATAAAGACTCGTAATAAAATATATTTTTGCTTTGGACAAATATTGCGAATATTATGATGCGATTTTTATTTTTCTGGATTTAAAAGTAATTAGATTAATACCCGCAAGTTTATATAAACTGATAGATTTTAGCATTCTAGGATAAATAAATCAACAAAAATTTTATTAGCCTACCTTGTCTGAAATATTGCTAAATCTATAAGCTTAAATATTCAAATTAAAAACAATCTTTAATAATCGTAATCCTAACTAGATTTAGCAAGCAGTAAATTAAAATATGAAAACACTCACTGCTTCAACAATTATAGTTATTACTACCGAAAAACTAAAGGATTTTCAATCGTTCCTCCATCATCTCTTATATATTTTTGCATTTTATCATAAATCTCCCTGAATTTTGGTCTCCAAACCGACCTTTTAAGCAGCATTTTCTGGAGTAATCGAGCTACCCAAGTAGGATAAATCTTCTGCAAGGTTGGAAAATCTCTGTCATTATCTCAACTGCTTATCGCCTCTAGTTTGTACATTTGCAGAAACACCAGTCCTAAAGAGAAAACATCAGAGCTTTCTATGTCATACGAGATTTTTTCTTCTCTACTTCTAAGCTTTTCAGGAGATAAATAGCCAGAGCTATCTTGAAGAAGCTGCAATGTAGGGCTAGGAAACATGCAGAAGCTTTCTATTTTATATTTTGGGGTTAAAAATCCACTTATTTTAATATGATTATGTTTGTTCAATAAAATAAGATGCGGTTTTATATTGTCATGGTCATATTGTTTATCTTTCAAAGCAATAAATCCTTGTAAAAGTCACTCGAAGATAGGTTTTAATTCTTCTTGGTTGTAGTAATTTTTTTCTTCTGCTTGAGCTCTCGTAGTTATATTAGTCATTAAGCTGGCCTTATAACAATAAATTTAAGTTTCTTGAGCCCTAGCTGTTATGTCGGTCATTAAACTTCTTTCACACAGCTCTGTAATAAGAGATAGAGAGCAAAGTAATTTGGTTTGATTATAATGTCAATAGCATCCATAATATTTTATAAATACTGGGTTGTCATCAAGTTTTTCCAATATTTCAGCTTCTTCAAGAAATGGGAACAACTGTTCTGGCTTATTGCTTTTAAAAGTGCGAATAAGTACAAATTCATTTTCATATACTCCTTTTTTAAATATCATCATTGTGCCATTTTCTAATGTTTTAGAAGACCACTGACTTTTTGGGTTTGGCTTTAAACCACTTGGCTCTATTCTTTTTCGTCTTTCGAGGATTTTGTTTATTTGCTCTAGGTTGGCCCGATGACTTTTTAAATTTTCCTCTTGGTCTTCTTTACTTTCTTCTTTTGGTGATAGAAGCTCCAAACTTTCACAAAAAGTCGCTCTTTTATTTTTATTTATATTTAGCATCCTTCTCAATAGTTCTGATACCAGTTTTGGCTTAAAGGTTGAGACATAATCATCAATCTCTCCATGAAATTCAGGAGTGTTTAACTCAGCTATCTTGTATAAAGAATACATTTGCAAAAATACAAGCCCCAAAGAAAAAGCCCCAGCTTTCATTACAGAAGAGATCTCATTTATATTAAATTCTTTATTATTGTAAAGCTCTGGTGCTAAGTATGAGTCTCTCAACATCTCTTGGCTACCTTCCACTGCTGATTCAGAAATGCTTACAAGATTAATTCCTTGGAAATTGAATCCAAAAATTTTCAACTTATTGCTTTTGGTTATAAATATATTTTGAGGCCTTATGTCATAATGTGGGATATTTGATTTTTCTAAATAGTCAAATGCGTGCAAAAGATCTTTGGCAGCATCCAGAAATCAACGCTGATTATACTTGGCTTGAAATTTTGAACAACTCATTATATTTTCAATTAAAGTTGAATTAAAATATCCAGTAACCAAAGCATATACATTAAAATATTGGTCGTTTATTGATCATATACAATTAAACCACCCATGATATTTTAAAAAGCATTTATGTTTTCCTGATAGATGCTTTATTAACTTCTTTTCTCTATTGAATATCTGATAATGCTCATTTGAGCTGACATAAAAATAAAAGATGCAAACCTTTTTTGAATCATCTAAAATGCCTTGATGCATAAATATTTCTAAGTAGCTTTTTATATATTTGAAAGGTAAAAATATCTCTTCTCTAATCCTTGCTCGGTCTATAGGCAAATCTTGGTCATTTTCAACTTTAAAGCTTGTTTTTATTTCTTTAAATTCTGGGCTTATTGATGTAGCTTTTTTTTCAAGATATCTTAGCATTCTCCATAATGTTTTCCTTGCTTTAGATATATCATATTTAATATTTTTGTTTGCTTGAATTATTTCTATTGTTTGCAAAAGCTCTCCTATACTTCTTTTTAGATTTTCAACAAATTCTGATTTGCAAGAGTATCATTCGTTTTGAACTTGCTCAAGACAAGTCTTCATTGAAAATTCTACCAAATCATTGATGTCAACTATATCTACAATTTTTAATTGCGCTAAAGCTAGCAAAGTGCTTCTTGGATTGCTCTTTGCTCTTTCTCTGTATATAGAATCCAATCGACTTTTAACTAATTGCTTAAAATATTCAGCTTTTTCATTGCCTATTTTTTTTTGGAACTGATCTGCTTTTGTTCATCATTCTATCATAATTTCTGCTGATCCCGAGCTCTGAATCGCTTGCTCTATTTTTGGATGAAATTCAATAATGATTAAATTTTTAAAATCTGCACGAAATTGCCTTGATAGTTGATCAATAGCGTCTAAAGCTAACTCAAAGATTTTTGGTGTCAAGAGTTCTCTATCGATAATTAGATCTATTTTTGATACTGTATAAAAGTCTCTTGCTAAGCCCAGTAATTTTTTATTTTCTCAAAAAATATCTTCAGCCTTTATCAATCATTTTTCAAGCTCTTGGAGGCTTCAGGTGTCAATTGCTGGAAGAATAGAATTAGTATCAATTCTATCCTTTTCCATCTCTTCCACTATTTTGCTAACTCCCCCCCTCCGTGAGTGAACAAAACCATTAGAAAAATCCCTATTTTTTGCCCAAAAACCCACCCTCCGTGAGTGAACAAAAATTTTTTTAATACAAAAATTTTTTGTGGAAAAAACTTTTGATATATAAATGATAATTACTATAATGAAATATAGAGCTAATTCTGTTTAATTTTTGAACGAATTGCTTTTTAAAACATAAATTTTATAATTTAAATTAATATTTGCTTTCCAATACTTGCGAATTAGGATTTTTTTAAATTTCGAAAAAAATATTTTTTATAAAATTTATATATAAATTTTTTTAAAACAAAAACATTAACCCCCCTCCGTGAGTGAACAAAATTTTTTTGTTCACTCACGGAGGGGAGGGGGAGTAAATATTTGCTCAAGCACGGATCCCATAATAATTGAATTCTATAAATATTTTATTTTTATTAAATTTTACTCTGATTTTGGATTAGTGATAGGCTAGAGAAGATAATTCAACTTATTATGCTCTATGCACTATTTTAGCTCTATAGGCTGATTTCAGCATATAATATGTGACTTCTATTTTTTTGTAATAGAAGAAAATAGGCCGGACCAATTCATCTGAAAAAAGCTGTTTGGCAATCAACCAAAAATTTCGCAGTATCAGAGAACGATCAGTCAGTATTGATTTCAAAAATCACATATACTATTCTGAAACCAAGAGTTCTTAGATGAAGCAGATGAAATACTTGATGATGAAAAAGTGACTGATGGAAAGAATCCGGTATGAAGATCAGGAAGATGAAGAATGAATTAGAAAAATAGACTCATATATAGTAATAAAAACTGTGATATTCTAATAAAGATAAAATATTAATGATAATGCCGCATATTAATAGAATCAAAGAAAATATTCTATGAATTCTTAATTCTATAAAATTTAATTGAAAATTACAGAAAATTTCTTTTGACATACTAAAATGTTTCTACTCACGAAGGGGATTCAGAAATAAAATTTATTTTCCATGATTATTTACAATTGAGCACCGTAATATTTGATAATTTATCAACTATTAATCCTCTCAGCGAAAATTTAATTCTTAGTCAAGCCTTATTTCCTCCAAAATTTCTCTTTTCGACGTCGAATCTTTCTCAACAGCATCCCCAAATTCACTTTTATCCAGAGAAATCACATTAATTTGTGGCTCTTTAAGCTTATAAATTCCTCCCTTTACGAAATGCAAACTTTTTCTCCCAATATCATCTACGTTTACAGCGGATGATAGCATAAATCTAAAAAGCATTGCAATATTAGGAGGTGGCGGCCTTATTAATAGCGCAGGGAATTTTTTAGCATGCAAAAAAACCCCACAACTAATTATAATACCCCATCCGATTACTTTTACTATCATAAATCCAATGTCTCATCCATCTACTATAAATGAAAGACTTGTTTGCAGCATTGATCAAGATACACAACAGAGGGCTATAACGTGCCACATGCTCATTCGTTCATAATTAAATGGCGGTTTTTTGATTAGATAGACGGTAAACAGGATTAATGAACACAAATATACTTACTTAGTCACTTAGGTATTCAAAGTGCTATCTCTCTTCAGCAGGATGATTTAGGCATGTATAAGCCCATCCTTTTTAACTCCCAACTGGGGACATCAGCAGCCACCTTGCCTAGCAATCATTCCAGAATACGCACCCGCCAGATCAGAAGGTCCGCAGTGGTCGCGCTGATCTCGCCCACACTCGACTCTTCACGTGTTCGTCTAAGGGTCACCCTTTTCAGGTGTGTCAAGCAGAAAAAATCATATGTCTCCTAATACCCTTGGACCAAATAAATACCTATGCGGGTATTCAACCCTATAATAAGAAAAGCGAAGGGAGGAATAGCTCTTGAAGAGAACTAATTCCGAACGTAGCCATTTTATTATTATGAGCATAAATATACAAAACCTTGACTGATAGGATCATGAAGGGAAGCTACTTTGTTTAGTGTGACAAAAAGGACTTGTGCTGCGCTCTTGACAATTAAATACTCTGGCTGAGGTCGGAGATTTTGATTGCGCTCGTCTTGAAGATTAGTTCAAAGTGGCCGATATATAACAGATACTGGAACGCATAGCATTAGTGCGAAGGTACAAACTATACCATATGCTAGATGGGTGCCTTTTCAGCAGAACTCGTTACAGTTGATGTCCATATAGCTTTGGCTAAGGTCATCACCGATTGATTTTGAGCACTTACTCGTCCCTCCAAAATTTTTGTGGCTCTCATTGAGCAGGAAATTTTTAATTTTTAGATTTTCATTTTAGAAATTTAAATTTGAAAATTGAAGCAAGCATGCAATTTGATTTATGAAATCTATAATTTCAAATTCAGATTTAAGAAATTATCCATTGATAGCTACTACTCATATTTCAAAGTATTATACATTTTTCTGGCTTTTCTAAAAATTCGGTTTTTGATCCCCCACCGAGAGAGTTAGAAACAGTAATCAAAGTATTTATAATCGGCATGAAAAGCATATTTCCTAATAAAGGCATTAAATAGTCTTTTAATTCATAAAGCCATCTAACTTTTTTCTGTACAATATTGTTTTATAATTTTTTACCATAATATTATGAGCTGAATACAGTTTTAGAATAAGATAAATTAAGGAAAAAAATATGTTGAATCAGCGTCTCATTATTTGACACTGCAATCACACACATAAGAAGCCAAAAGCAAGCTATCCCTAATACAACATTAAGAACCAGCCAATATACTTTACTTTTAATATCAAAAAAATTAGCGATATCAGCATTGCACATGCTGCTTAAATACTCCGTAACAGGATCATATTCAAATTTCGGGCCTATATCAATATACTGAAAAGTCTCCACAATCAGTGTCATCATAATTACAGTATCTGTAAACTGTATCTCTTTTGCCTCCGTTAACTTCGGGTAAGGCATAATTAAATTATGCTTTCTTATATACAAAACAATTAAAACTGATACTAGAGATAATAAAGAACAAATTGTTGTAAAAACAGCAATCCCTTTAACAGAAGTGCTTGAGCTGGATTCATCAAATGGACATTCTGAGTCTATTTTTAAAGAATCTACAGGAAGAGTGTATGAAGGACCAGGCCAAATGATTTTCTGGGTGAGTTGGATAGGAACACTTGAAGTTGGAATATAATACCCTGGGACGCTTTCATCATAAACTCCTGTGATGTTTGTCGCATAAAAATTATTAATGCTTAAAATCATAAAACTTCTATCATTTGATGTCGAATCAATTGCAATAGTCCCAGAAACCCCAGTAAATCTTTGAAGCCTTATATTTTTCATTAGAACTGCATAGTCCTCATAGTCATCTCCTTTATTAATTGTAAAATCAAGCCCGTAAGCTGCAAGCAAAGTCTGATCAACATGTGTGGCTTTAAAATTTGGAGAATTTCCCCAGTATGCAGCCATGGCGTCTTTAATTTTCATACCGAAATCGCCTATATACTCAACGGTACTGACACTTATAGACCCACATAGTAATTCTAATAATTTTGGGAGATATTTAGATTCATAATTCTGTATTATAGCTTGCCCACCAGTTTTTGAAGGCAAAACTATAACAATATTCCCCTTTCTTAGTCCTACATCATAGAGACCTTCTATTGACTCATAATTTGAATTTGCTGTCTGAAATGAAATAAATATCCTTACAGCCGTATCTCTAATTTCTTGGAAAACATATTTATAGTCATCAAATTGGCTTCTTTCATAGTTTCCTGGGAGCATACGTTTTTCTTCATTATTTGCTATTCTTATGCCTGCTTTTTGTGCCTCGCTTTCAAATGTCTGATACATTGCGATATTCGAGCTTAAATTTGCGTAAAGGACATTTACATTTTTTCATCCGAAAATTTGACAAAGCTTCATGATGATAACAGCATTATAATTTCCACTTGGGGAAACTCTCACGAATTCTGGATAAGCAGTTTTATTGGAAAGTAATGGACTTGTTGGGCCTGGAGCTATATGTGCTATAGAGATATTTCATTCTCTAAACAGAGAAATTAGACCTATTGCACTAGCTGCATAATCCGAGGTAAGAAAGGCTATGCCTAATTTTTCTTTTAAAGGGGAATAGCATTTCGCGTCAAGATCATGCAAAAAAACCATCGTTCCACAGCTATTCTCGACGAATTTTATATTGAAATTTTCAAGGATAAGAGAGCTGTTATTTATTCAGTCCCGGGCATAAAAATTCCCTTGGACTTGGACAGGCTGATAAGCATTAAAGGTCCCATCAAGCTCATTGCCTGAAGTAGTCAAGGACATATAAAGCGACACTTTATTAGCTGTTGGCTTAGAAGTTGTGCCTCCTGGGTATAGTGGATCAGTAGAAACAGTAATCGTGCTATTTTTAGCTGAGCCGACTATAATTTTGGACGAATTCACTATATTTACTAACGAAAAACTTGGAGATTTCCCATGGTTTAACCAATATGATTTCATAAATTGCTTTATGGAATCATTAGTCAAGCATGGTTGCCTATTGCTTGATAGAGAAGCAATGTATCCTAAAAACGAGCTTGTAAAGGATTTAATTGAGAGTGCTTCATATTCTTCGTAAGATTTAACATTCTCAAGGCCTTCCTCAACTAAATATAAAAGCCCATTTTGGATCCCTCCTCATATTCCTTTACTCCATATTAAAACTCCAGATCCAGTCTTTAATATTTTTTTATTTATCAATGAGTGAATAATAAGATCAATGTAGTCTCCGTCACAAAATATCATAAAAGTTTGTAGACCATGCGGCTTGAACAGTCTACCAGCAATGTCGTTCATTATATCGCTGCTGAATATACATAAAATGGCGTATGGAGACCGACCCGTTCTCCCAGTGACGGTAACCCATATATATTCGGGCATTTTTTTTATAGGAATTGGATGGCCCTGCAACAACATAGATCCCAGTAGCGATGGGCATAAGCACAGACCCGCGGGTTGTGGCCAGATCCATGGGCATTTCCTGCAACTCCTTTTTTCCAGCAGGACCCAAGTCAGTGGGCGCCCGAGATGGAGCAGGGCGGCATACCTGCTCAAGCTGCTACTGTGGTCTGTCTCGAATCGCGGAAGCGGTTGAGTTTTCCTAGGGATGGCCTCGGGAAAGGGGAGGCACACTCCAGCAATCATACGACGGTCTCTCCAGTTGAAAGAGCCCCGTAATGTGGCGATCTGGTTAGGAGTACGAGGCAGGAGTGACGTAATATGGACAAAGCGACTGAGTTGGAAATGATGGTGATCGGCGACGGTCTGCGGACCCAATAGGGCAGCCACTATCGAGAAATCAGGGGTTTCGGCCTAGACTCAGAGTTAATAGAGATGGAAGTCTATCCAATTTGCTTGAACCGCCACGCAGCCTGACGGCTGCATAGATATCACTCTTGGAAGTAGGGACTTAAAATGCCATTCATAATCTAATCTAATATCGTTGTTGAAAGAATCTGTGATCAGAATTTCTAACTTTGCCTTGCTGCCAGCAATTTCAGAAAATTTGTCAGCAAACCTTATGGAGTCTTTGGTGTTGCTAGCTATGACTGCAATTTCATTTCAACCTAAATAATTTAAAAATTGCTGTGTTACAATTAATTGACTTTGTCAAGGTACATGTAAATAATATTGAAAAGCACCACTTGGCATCAAGTTTGAGTCCAAAAACAAATTTATAATTTCTTGTTCTTCTGTTATGGATAATAGGCGGTGGCTTAAAGTAAAATCGAAAGTAGCATCAATTACAACTGGAATATCTCCTTTGAAGTATAATAAAAAATTGGTTTGGTAGTTTGCTGGAATAAAAATTATTTCAAAAATACTGGAATTACCTATCATTTGAACTAAATTGGCTTGAAAGTATGAGATAAGGGATTCCGGAGTCTTTTCTCCAAAAATGACGAGGAGCTCGATAGATGCTAGGGCAGAAATTGTTAAAAGCAGGATATAAAGTGCCATTTAATCGCTTAATAAATAACTGATTACTGAATTTAAAAACAATTTCTAAGCTTTTCTATTACCTCTTCATAAAATCAAATTTTGAATGAAAATCGTGATTATTTTCATGAAGCCAAAAAGGAATGGAGGAACTCAGAATTTTTAATAATTTTTTGCATAAATATAATAGCAATCAATATTTATAAATTCATTATTATGCCTTGGAATTTTATAAAAAATAAAATAAATATAAAGTTGATTATAGTAATTGCCCGAGGATGGCGCTATCTTGCGCCATCCTCGGGCAATTCAAAAATGGCCCCACACTGGGAATTGAACCCACGTGTGGGGCCATTTTTGGTATGTGGAGAACATCGACTTCCACGCACCAAAAATGGCCCCACACGTGGGTTCAATTCCCAGTGTGGGGCCATTTTTTAAATTGCCCGAGGATGGCGCAAGATAGCGCCATCCTCGGGCAATTGCAATATAATTACTTAAAAAAAAGTTAAGCATAAAGTTCTCCTTATAATTAGCCCTTTAACTTGATCTCTAGCCTTTCAGCTATTCATTGAATAAATTTAATTTTGTTTGGTTTAATTTTAATTACTTTTTATTTGTGTAAATGGAGAAGAATAAGTCTGGTATGCGAAATTAAGAAGAAGCTGCTTTGGCTTACAGCCAAGGATTGTGCAGTATCATGAAACGACTAGATGATGTTGACTCTGATAATTTATTTTGGGATGAAGATTTCTGGGATGAAGTCGACGAAATTCTTGGGGATGATGGATTCTCTGATGAAGGAGATACGGAGGAAGAGCTGGATAACGAAGAGGATGAAGAAGTTGGAGACGACTATGAAGCCTATTGTGAAAAAAAGTACTCTGGCTGGCGCAGCAAGAAGGAGAGCTACTAGGTGGGAGTGAGCTGATCCTGGCCATAGGATCAGCGAAATTATTAGGCCAAGAAATACAAGAAATAAAAGCCAAGGAAACCAAAGAAAGCAAGAAAATCACAGAAAACGATGGAATAAGGAAATAAAGCAGGATGAACAAGCTAAAAGAGCAAAAAAGGCAAAAAAAGCAAAAAAGACAAAGAAGGCAAAAAAAGGCAAAAGAAGCAAAGGCGGCAAGAATAGCAAAAGTAACAAAAGTAGCAAAGGTAATAAAAGTGGCAAAAGTGGCAAAGGGAGCAAAAGAGGCAAGAAAGGCAAAAAGGGCAAAAGAGGAAAAAAAGACAAAAAAAGGAAAAAGAGATGGGTGCAAATTCAGTTGTCAAAGGGGAAAAGACGAAAAGTGGTGTAAAATCCTGGAAAAAAAAGGAAAAAACCCAAGTAGTTAGGTATAAATCGCTGATTATTAGTGAAAAAACCCATAAGGGTTTGCTGTGGGCTCTGCCTGCTGAATAATTAAGTAAGTAAGATTTAATTTTAATTGAATATAATGATTTTAGGAAAATAAAATTTTTTAAATTATTTATTACGAATTTTATGACTTAACAAATAATAAAGTGCCTATTTCTATATTTCAATATAAATGGAAAAGATTCCAAAGCCAATTTTATCAATTATATTTAGCATGATGCCTTCTTTTGATCAAGTCGCAAAAATCGCGACTGTGTGTCGAAAATGAAAAGCAATTGTAGAAGTTATGGATCATTCTGCCTCATTTCAGCGTTCAGATGACCCTAGGTGCTGATCGGATAAGAATAGCATTTTTATAATGGCAATTTTGCTTGAAAAATTTACATCGCCATACCCCAAAATACAATGAAAATTGTTGTATCTTGACCTTAAAAGCTTAATAATTAAAAAGAAAGATTTGTCATCGCTTCTTTTGGCTCAGCCAAGGCTTTTGAAACTCGACCTCACAAACACTACAATAAATTTATCCAATCTATGAGATCGTTTATATAAAGCAAAATGTGAGGCAGAAGAAAAAGATCCATTGAGGACTATAGAGTTTTCACTTGAAGAGCTCAGAATTACCAATAACCAAAGAGAACCTGGCCACTATACATTAATAAAGCTATTCCCAAATCTAAAACGGCTATATGCAGGAAATACCCAAACCAATATTTTTGATTTTAAGAAGCTTATAAAAAATTTACCTAAGCTTGAAATTTTAGACATTTCTCATTGCCCAGATTGCCAATCTCAAGGGGACGATTACTGCCAAAAAGTTATTAAAAAATATTTGAAAGGCTCGCATTTAAAAACAATTTTCTATTCTTACTCCGACATTGAAGAAGCCGGTGAGTCTAATAAACTTAATTTTGAAGAAATCAATGGTGTGAAGCTTATAAATAAAAGCATTTGTGAAATATTAGGAGAAATTAATGATGAAAATCATTTAACGAAATTAAAAGAATGGCTTGATTTAGGAGGAGACGTTAATTTATGCAATGAAATTGACAATGATAACGAAGTTTTTACCTCATGGAGGTATCCTCATATTGAATTTCTTAAAATAGCAGATGAAAATATGGCAATAAAAGTGTTCAAAATGCTTTTATTGTTTGGAATTGATTTATCTGTAAGTTATTTTGTTGAAAAATCAGTCGATAAAAATTCTCAAAATAATTCTTCCAATTCTGACAGTTCATCATCTGATGAAGATTCAGATGAAGCTTCTGATGCTACTGAAAGTGAAACTAATCCATTGCTGTTTTCTGGAATGAACAACAATATTGAACTGTTTCGATTTTTTGTCAGAAATTCATTTCCTTTGATTAATGAAAAAAATATCCTAAAAATGCCACTTACGATTTCTCAGGAATTATTTAAATTATACCTCAATCATGAAATTCCTGGGTTTTTTACCAAAAATTTGATGATTGAAGGCTTAAACAGCTATTTAGCAGTTAATAGAAACATAGGAACGGTTTGGGCTATTAATGAGGCAACAAATAAAGAGCAGGATAAAGGATTAATAGAAAGGCTAGAGACTGTAAATAATATGTTAATAGATCTGTCCTCAGGAATATCTAATAGCAATGATGCTAATAAGCTGGTCTTTGGCAATTTCCATATAAATCGTCAAGACGAATGTGGAAGGACGTTCTTAATGCTGGCAGCAGCATTTGGAAACGAAGAAATTGTAGATATGCTATATAAAAATGGTGCAGATGTAAATATTAAAGATGAAATGGGGTATACAGCTCTTCATTATGCCGCTGAAAGGGGATATAAAAAGACTGTTGAAAAACTGCTATCATATGGGGTAGTAGCATCAACTCCTGCAGAATCAGGGACTTCAGCAATAGCTTTAGCGAAGATTAACTTTCATAACGAAATTGTCAGTGTTCTAATTAAATCAGAAAAAAAGAATTTTGAGGCTCTTAATGGGAAATTAGCATGGAGTAAGGGAAAAAGACGTGTTTTTAAGGACTTGCCAAGTAAATAAAATAGTTTCTTAAAAGACTAGCTTTTTATAAGTATTCTGCATCAGTTAAAATCCCAAATTTTGTAATGAGAAGAAAATCGAAAAACTTTTTAAATTAGTTTTAATTCATCTTTTTTTCATTTATTGCTGTATTTGTATTACTTACTCCCCCCTCCGTGAGTGAACAAAAAAATTTTGTTCACTCACGGAGGGTTAATTTTTTTTTTTTTTAAAAAAATTTATATATAAATTTTCTAAAAAATATTTTTTTTCGAAATTTAAAAAAATCCTAATTCGCAAAAATTGGAAAGCAAATATTAATTTAATTTATAAAATTTATGTTTTTAAAAAAGCAATTCGTTTAAAATTAAACAGAATTAGCTCTAGATTTCATTATATACTAATTATCATTTATATATCAAATTTTTTTTCCATAAAAAATTTTTGTATTAAAAAAATTTTTGTTCACTCACGGAGGGTGGGTTTTTGGGCAAAAAATAGGGATTTTTCTAATGGTTTTGTTCACTCACGGAGGGGGGGAGTTAGGATTGTATAAGTTATGGGTTACTTTATCACTTTAAAACAATAAATGGCAATCTTACCAATAAATTATAGCGTATTTTTAAATTCTAATCTTTGGACTTTAAGATTTATAGAATGTATCAATAAAAATCACAAAGATGCTGTAATATTTATTAAAAATTATGGTTAACTATCTTCACATAATATTTTTACATTCAAGCAATATTTTTAAATATACATGAAGTAAAAGTATGTTTATGCCTTTATAAACAATATTTCAATAATTACATAATTATCATTAGTATAAAGAAATTATCCAAATTTGATATTTTTAGCCTTATCTGCGAATTTTCCTAATCTTTGGAAATAATAATTTTCATTTTCAAGAAATAGTTGATATTCAATATCTTCGAATTTTGCCAAAACTGGATTCGAGTTCTTTTTTGCTTCTTTTATCCTTTTATTCTGCAGCATTGTAAGATAGATAAAATAGTTCGCTCTATCCCTTACTTTTTCACACACTTCTTGAGAGAAATCAAGATTTAATATGTCTTCAACACTTTTTATGCCTATGTCTTTGAAGTCTTTTAATTTCCAAAATAAAATTTTATCCCTCTTTATAACAAACAAAAGACCTTTTAGAACTGAAAAATAGACTTTTTTATAAAGAAAGGTCTTTGTATATAAAAATTGATAAAATATTTAATAGAGTTAATATATGCACTTTTTCCATATCAGGAAGTGGTGGGCGTGTAATTTTGAATTCTGAGAGTTCTGTTATATTATATTTTTTTAGTAAAGCTTTTTTCAAAGATTTCATCGTATAGTTGTTAGGATTGTCTAGCTCAGTGATAGGGGAATTATCTGTAATTCCGAACTTTCTTAATAAGTCCGGCCAGCTTGGATCGACTTCTGCATTGATAATAGTATTTTTATCAGGATTATCCTCATCAAGAAACCCAAATCTTCACAAAAAATCAACGCTACTTAAATTTCCAAAATTCCTTGTCAGCTCCTCCCCAGCTTTTATATCCCTTTCTGCTATCAGTGAATAAGACCCTAATTCCCTATAAATTTCGCAATTTGGCTTATAAGCATGATTCATATGATCCATTAATGGAATTACGCAGAGCCCATCATTTGTATTTATTGCTCTTTTATAGCTTTCTATTAAAGACCATTGATGCTCAGGCTCAGAAACCCCAGCGACATATCCTTTAGAGTTTTTATAAATAGTCTCATAAGTTTCTATTAGCATTGATTTTTCTAAGCTATTTGCATTGGACAATCCCCACGAATTTGTTCTTCCTCCTTGATATAGCTCTGAGGATTTTTTATAGTCAGTTGGCCAGGAATCTAAATAATCGTGCAAAATGTGCCCGAGATTTCGGGAGATATAAGAAATTTGGAATCCTATGTTAAGCCTTTGGTGGAGATCAGGTTTGTGTGGATGTATTTCTTGAAGGTACTGAAAAACATCTGATATTAATTGACTTTTCATTTGAGGAATGTGGAGCAGTTTAAAACCTGGGATATAGTGTTTGATTTCTAAAATTGTGGATCGAAATGGGATATCTGTATCTGCTATAAGGCCTATGGCTTCTTGTTGTGATTTCACTCTGATAGGGAAATAAATTGAGGGCTCAATAGGCTGCCAAGCTCGAATTAGACCAGCAGGTGCAGTCTTGAATAAATGTTCCATATTAATAAAATTGTGATATTAAATATATATTTATTTAACAAATTTCAAGCAAATTGCAGATATAAATTAATAAAAAGCTATTGCTAAAATAACTTCTTTAAAATCTCTTTTTATTATATGAACATTCGTTAATATTTATTCCTATTTATCAATAAATCTCCACAATTTGGACATTTTTTTCTGTCAGCTGATAGCAGCCATGCATCTAAGCACGATAAATGAAATCCATGACCGCACTTCGTAACCCTTATAGAATCTCCGTTGCCAATTTTTGGTTATATTTTTTCTATTGTGACATTTCCTCGTCAAAACACATCACAAAGTATTCAAATTTTTCACTAGGAAAAAAATTCGACCTTTGAAATATCATCAAGCAAAACAAAGCCTGGAATCTCCTATTTGAAATTCAAGTAAACAAATCGTGCACAATGGCTCTCCTTTAATTTCCTGTTTTGTCGGAAAATAATCACTTCCAATTTGAGTATTTATTTCATATTTAGTTAGTGTCAGATTAGTAGTTTCTAGCTGCGGCACTTCAGTTACTCCAATGGATTCATTTCTTTCTCTATTCAGTCTTATCCTTATATTATTTATTCATCTTGAGTTTCTCTTCCAGCATATATAGAAGCAAAAGGTTCTACATTTTATTTACAATGCTATTACAATCCCTGCTAATACACATAAGGCAATTATTGCAGTTTTCGTAGTATCAGAAAGCTCAGAGCTGCTTGAAGATGCAGATTTGCAGTCTCCGTTATCATAACTGCAAATTTCATTATTGCAATTATCATCACAATTTCCATTTCCGAGTAAGTGTGACGCACAAGGGCATGACTGCGATTTTGAAAGTTCAGAGATAAAAAGAATAATTACGGTCCAAGACATAATAATTATTGATTCTTTCACATTATAATGCAAACTGAAACTGAGAAGAATGAATAAAGAAACCGAAACTTTAAATGAATTTGATAATCTATTGAAGTTAAAGATGAATTGATTGCTTGATTTTTATCTAAATTTTAAAGATAAAAGCAATTCTTGTGATTTTTGCAATTAATTTGGTTTAAAAACGTTCCATTTTTACTGGAAAATTTTTATCATTATATAGCGCTTAAATAAAATGGCTTGCATTTTAAGAAATGTCAAAATTAAAAATTGAATCGATTATAGTCTTGCTTAAGTAATTATCAACTTTCTTGATTTAAAATTTTGTAAAAATTATTCCTGCTATTTTCTTAACTTCCTGTGCATAATCGATTTGAAAATACTTATATTGAGAAATTAGACCCCAGATAAGAAAGTAAAATAAAAAACTATTTGGTTAAAACTATATTTAATACATTTTTATTATTATAATATAATTTTAGGCAGCTGCATTCTAATCCTAAAAATTTATATTATTTTAATTAAATTTTTTATTTAACTTAATTTTTAATTAAATATTGTAATTGCCCGAGGATGGCGCAAGATAGCGCCATCCTCGGGCAATTACTATATTTATTTTTACCCCATTCCATTTTATTGCCATTTTATTATTAATCACTTTAAAATTGAATTGTATTTATAATTTATCCTTAATTATTACTCGTCTATATGAATATTTTCAAGAGCTGGTGAAATATGTATCTCCTCATAGCTATAGCCCGAGTTCGATCTTTGGCTTAGGCTCCCTATCTTCCCAACTGGATTAAGATTAGGATTATTGAAACAAGTGCTAGCAAAATTGATGAAGCAGCCACCAAAGATCTCTACAGGAAGCTCTTACGCTTTGCGATAAACTGCCCATAGATCTTGGCGCAGACGAAGATTAATCTCCTCCTTGCTTTGAGGTTTCAGTCTTGAGTGTGGCATTACAACGGGCAATTGGAATTAGCTTGACTACATGGATTAACTTCTTGAAGTCTATCGTGCGCCAGATTTTCCTTTCTTTGCAAACTACAGGGAAAAAACTATTCCCCTACGATCCGGGCTGAACCTCCAGCTTTCCCGTAGAGGATGCCCAAGGATTGCTGAACACCCATTTCCGGCCACAGGAAAGCAGTCAAAATCTACCTGGATATACATTTGCTGAGGCTGCACTTTCTTCTCGGCGTGAAGTCTGAGCCAGTCACTGTGGCCTTAAGGTCTGAACTTTTATGCCAAGAGGCCAGGTTGACCATGCCGCCATTTTTATTTATCCTTTCCCACTGGAAAAAATATTTTTTTCTCTACCAAGCTATGCTAATCAGGCCAAATGCCCTAGCAGATAACCCGCATCAAGCGGCTCTGTCATTTTGGGAGTTAACTGAAAATAATACAATCTTGTTGAACCAACTTCCCTTTTTTCCCATATGAAAAGATCAAAAGTCCAAACCAAAATCAAGTTTAGATTATATCATTGCTTATTTCATGAAGCCATTGTGATCTTCTGATAATCCCATCAACCTTTTCTTGACAAAAAATTAGCTCCTCTTGATGTTTCGACTTATAAATATTTGCTAGGCAGTCAAATGACTCCTTATAAGATCTGAAATTTATTTCAAAATCACCCTCAATCAACCCCTCAAACGAAATGTCCATAAAATGAATCGCCCCTATACTAAATGTAGGAATAGCTAAAGCAAATTGCGAATTAGTTAAATGCTCATGGTGAGCGACCTTCAGTGCGTTCAGGATGCTTATTGCAGTTATTTCTTTCCAATTTTTATTAAAAATCGGGATATTTGAGTTTTTGTGAAATCTTTCTAGAAATATCTTTGCTATTATAAGCTCTTCTGTTTTTAAGCTAATTAAACTATGCAAATTACTAACTCCCCCCCTTCGTGAGTGAACAAAATTTTGTTCACTCACGGAGGGGGGGTTAATTTTTTTTTTTTCTCGAAATTTAAAAAAATCCTAATTCGCGAAAATTGGAAAGCAAATATTAATTTAATTAATAAAATTTAAGTTTTAAAAAGCAATTCGTTTAAAATTAAACAGAATTAGCTTTAGATTTAATATACTAATTATCACTTATATATCAAATTTTTTTCCATAAAAAATTTTTGTTCACTCACAGAGGGTGGGTTTTTGGGCAAAAATAGGGATTTTTCTAATGGTTTTGTTCACTCACGGAGGGGGGGGAGTAAGAAAGTTTTGGATATCGACAGCAGGAGTTGCATCGTCAGCTTTACAAGCTGTGTAGCTGGCATTAATTATATCATTGAAGAAATATTCGTTGTGCTCTATCTCATTGCTTTTTATTTCGAGGTTTAGTTTGATGTTGTGATGAATCCATCGAGCTAGTGAGAAAATCATTTCATTTGGGCCTGGATATATTCTGGCTGTATTTCTGATCATTATTTATTATCGGTAATTAAAAAAAAATTTTATGTAAAAACTTATGATATAACAGAAATTACTGACTCCCTTCTTTTAAAATTTTTACATTAAAATGGCGACACGTGCCGACCTGTCCTCTTGGAGCAACAGTCCAGACCTTATGGCCACTGCGAAATGGGATGGACTCCGAGCTGGAATCAAGTGCAGACTCAAAAGATGTGTATCCGGGTAGGTTTTGGCTGCTTTCATGTACAACGTTCTTTAGATTGACCCATGGCATTTCTCTATCGATAAACTGGGGATTTCGGCCATACTGCAAGGGAGTAGTCTTTTTCCTGTAGCTATCGAAGGAAGGCACTTTGGCACCAGAAATGCTCCAAAGGAGCTAATCCTTGGAATCAAGCTACTTCAATTGCCCGTGGCAAGGCCGCAGAAATCCATAAGCACTAAAGACTGAAGCCGCAAGGCAAGGAGGAGACAGAAGGTACCGGAAGAGTCACAGACCTCTGGGCTGGAGTCGAAAAGCGGTAGACCTCCCATATGGGAGATCTTTTTCGACTGCGTCACCAATATGGCTAGCAGCTGACTTCTAATAATTCTAATCCCTTCTTTTAAAATAGAGTAAAAATTATATTTAGAAATTCAAAAAAATGCTATTTACCCCCCCCCCCCCTCCGTGAGCGAACAAAACCATTAGAAAAATCGCCATTTTTTGACCAAAAACCCACCCTCCGTGAGTGAACAAAAATTTTTTTAATAGAAAAAATTTTAATGGAAAAAAATTTTGATATATAAGTGATAATTAGTATAATGAAAATCTAGAGCTAATTCTGTTTAATTTTAAACAAATTGCGTTTTAAAACATAAATTTTGCAAATTAAATTAATATTTGCTTCCCAAATTTTTGCAAATTAGGATTTTTTTTAAAATTTCGAAAAAAATATTTTTTATAAAATTTATATATAAATTTTTTTTAAAAAAAAAAATTAACCCCCTCCGTGAGCGAAACAAAAATTTTTTGTTCGCTCACGGAGGGGGGGGGGGAGTTAGAAAAAATTAAAACTTTAATATAAATATTTTATATAATTTTTTTAAAAAAATATAAATAGAGCCGATGTTTTGTTTCTAATTAAAGGAGAGTGAGAATTAATTTTATTCAAGAAAATTGATAATTTTTTAATAAAAATGATCAATATTAGATCAGCATCGAGAAAAGAAAATTATTAATAGCAAACCCACCTAAATATCGGCAATTGAAAAGAGTAATTTTTATATTTTTAATATCAATTTATTAAGAATTACTTATTAATTTGGATTTCTAATTAATTTCAAAATAACACCAACTTAGGACTGATATACATTATGCTTACATAAACAAATAAGCTTATAACCTCTGAGAAGCCCTAGCTAATCAAAAGCCTAAAAGGTTTATTATCTTTGCTATCTAAACTAATATTACTATTCCAAATTTATCTTTAATGAATCCAAAGCCTCCATAAATAATTTATCATCATAAATAAAGATATTAAATGTAATCGATTATTTCCCCAAATAGGTTATTCGACAGCCTCATCATAAATGGAACATGATACCTTGCATAAGCCAGCCCAACCCTATAATAATAGCAATAAGTTAATTTCAACTTTAACTTCTCATCTTCCTTTAAGCTCTCAAACACTGCTTCTTTTATCTTCGGCATCAGCTTATAATCCAAACAAATTTGAATTAATTCTGAACTGTTTTTCAAATTCGCTTCCAAAATCAGCGGCTTTAAGTTTTTATTTCCTTCCAGTGCTGAATTTTCGTCTAAATTTGCCCCTTTTTCAATAACTAGTCTTGCAGCAGCTGCATTTCCAGCTTGAAATAGCCTGTTAACTGCTACGTAGCTCTTATAGACTGGATCTATATCTATGATCCAATTTGCGAGCTCTTGATTCTTTTCTATAGCAGAAGCTAATAGAAAAGTGTCGTTTTCTCTTTGTATATCCGATTTTATGAATTTTTCGTAAAGAATTTTGCATGTCTCTACATTATTTCTGGCCATAGACTGCTGAATAAAGAAAATAAAGGCATTTGCATAAGAAGTCAAAAGAAATCCAAAATAGTCCATCTCGAGGAGATGAGAAAGAATTTTTGGCTTGTTAAAAATGACAATTCTTCTGATAATCATAAGTTTGAGATTAAGATCGTCTTCATTTTTGAATTCGTAAAGGGCTGGGTTATCAGCTTGAATAGCGACAGCAATTTCTTCAGGCAGAATCTGGTTTGGTTCTGACATTTTCTTTATTATCTATATTATTTATTAATTTCTGAAATATGCTGTTGCTATAATCGAAGTTTATTTGGTAAATTTATCTAAAATCGCCTTTCCTGGAATAAAGCTTGTGACAAAGTCACACCCAAGCTCCCACATCTTGTTTTTGCTTTCAATTTTCGCAATTTTTATCGCGGTCTCACACATAATTCTTTCGATTTCTATATTAGTTTTTGATTTAGCTTGCTCTATTTTTATAGAAATCTCCTGTTTATAATTTTCTATAATTTTATCTGTTTCATGTGCACTTAGAGCTATTTCTTTGGAAATTCTCTCAGAAAATTCCTCTATTTCTCTATTTGAATTTATCATAATCATTTTTATCTCATAATCTAGCCTATTTTGTGCGTCTTTGATTAATGATTCAGATTTATTGATTTCTAATTGTAAATTATGGCGAAGTTCTTCCATTTCTTTTTCTCCTTCTAGTTTAAATCTTTCTAAATCTCTATCTAGGAAAGCTTGATGAACTTTTAGTTGAATATCATTTTGAAAAATTTGCAGTTCTTCATTCATTTCTATTTGATGATTTTTGAGATTAAATTCATTCCTGATAGCCTGAACTTCGATCATGGTATCCGACTTTATTTTATCAAGGTATAAAATTAAGGAATTTTGGTCTATTTGGCACTTTATTACTGATTCTTGAGTTATTCTATTAATTGCAGTATTGGAGTCTTCAATTCTGATGAAGACCTTTGGAGGATGAAGAGGCTTGTTCTTTCGAATCGGAACTGGATCAATTTTAATATAAATAGACCCTGTCTCTTGGCTTTGGAATTGGGGGACTTCTTCTATTATCTGTTGGACGTAATTAATTCTCTGTTGATTGTTAGAATATAGATGGGATTGACTAGGGTTCATAGTCGATTTCTACAAATATTAATAAAGGTTTCAAATAAGAAATTTTATGAAGCCGCTACTAGATATTACAAATTTTGATGACTACATATCTGCGTTTAGCTAATAGAGTTATCAATATAATACATATGCAAAGCCATCTATTAGCATTTTTAAATTATTTTTCAGCTAAGATAATTACCTAATAGGCTGTTACAGTTTTATATAATATAGCTTGGGCCATTATAATACATAGACTGGCTAAACAAATATAAGCTCTCTAAATTCTTCACATGAGCAATATTTGCTTTTTTATGGTTCTCTTCCATGTTTTCTTGATATATAATTTTTAAATATCAATATATCGTATTTTTAATTTTATGTGTTATTATAGCCAAAACTAAACTAATTATATTAATGTTTATGATTTCCTAAATATTTGCGTTCTTTTTTGAAAAAAATTAGCCTTTTTATATAGTAAGAAATTTTACTTCATAGATGGGATCAATCTTATTATTAGAAAATTGTGATTTACACCTATTTCAGATTAATTATTAATTTTTTTACTTATGAGCAACTATAACTAAAGCTTCAAACATCAAAAGTTCTTCTCTTTCACTAATTTCTGATACCAATTCTCTCAGCCTTGCAAGAATCCTACTATCAGTTTCTTCATTTTGGCTTTTCATTATCAGCTCTTTAGGAAAATGCGAAAAAAAATTCAAGCTTTCTTCAACCCCTACAGGTCCTTGTGGGGCTGCAGTATAATAACTATAAGTTTTGCTAAATCCAGCATCTCTGACCATCTGTTTAAGCGCATCTTGATCATTTAAATAAAAAGGCGACCTTTTAGCAGGATACATATCTTCTCCAGCTATTTCTGAATTTGCTTTGTCTAATAGTCCTACAGATGTGCAATTTTCTCGTCGTCCCCACACTGAAAATACAGCAATTCCGCCTAGTGCTAAAATCCTATAAGCTTCTCTTAACATTGTATTAGCATCAGGAACCAGCATTAATGATAAATTAGCTATTTCGGATTATTATGATTTTTATCATTAGGATTTTTAGTTAATTATTGGAAAAATTCATAAATAATGGGTATATGTATCTGTCGAAGAAATTATCCTCATATGGCAATGCATCATTTGAAGCTTGAATAAAATGGGTTCGAGGAAGATGCCTTTCTAAAGCTTTTTCTATCATTAAGTCGCTTAAATCATTTGCCCATACTTCGGCTTCTGGAGGGAGATAGCTAAGGAGGATAGAAATTCCTTTTCCTGATCCACATGCAGCTTCAGCAATTTTGTGAGCATTTTTGAGGTTGAGGACTGGGAGAAGGGAATGATATATCCTAAAGCCTCAATTAGCGAGAGCTGAATATCTATATATTTAACAAATTCTACGCAATTTAAATATAAAATTGTAGAATTAGCAAATTCACATAAAATAAAAAATTAAATTTTTCATATGTAATCAGAGAGCTATCCGATCATTAATTAATGGGCTGATTATTCCATAAGTCAGAGGCTATCCTATAACTTCTAAAAGAGACGCTGAAGTTTAAATAGAGCTTGTTAATGTTTCAGCTGTGCTTATATACCAATCCACTGTAGAGTTCCAAACAGATCTTAATTGCTCATTTGAAGGTGCTGTCATTTATTATTAAATAGCTTGGCTAAGAAAGCATAAAATTTACGTTCACACCATTTACTGAATTTTCATGTAAAATGAAAACTTAAGAGTTTCTCTGCTATTCACTATATATTCATTAATTTATAAATAAACAACATTTTAGCCTATTTCTTTTTTTCAATTTTATTTCTAGCATTGGTGGTATATTCATGAAATTCTGCATAAAGCCAAACCCCCTACCAGAAAATAAATCAAAAGGATTTTATAATAAAATAATAATGGACGCTGAATACAAAAGTGATCAAGAAAAGTATGCTCAAAAAATGTTTAATAATGAAATCAATTTATCTGATCTTGATTCATATATAAATAAAATGGCGTCTTGGCCCAGGCAATACAATCTGGAGCACATTTTATTATATCCTACAAGGTTTCGCCAATCCAGAAATGGACAGCAATCCTAGGGAAGCAATTCTGGTAATGTATAGAGCCTAGTCCTAGTTAGCTTTCAGTATTGAATTTACCTCTAGGGAAAAGGTGGGTTCAGAGTTGGCCTAGCAAAGTCTACAGACAATGCCTAGATCATTCGAGCATCTTCCCAGCCTGAAACTGAGAGTTGCGCCCCAGGTTTTGAGCTTATCCTTTTTAGTAATCACAAGAAATTGTATTTTTTGCTGTCAACCTTGGCCTAGCCCAAGCAGGATGCCGCAGAAGTTCATAGTCTTCCCACTCAACACTGGAGCCAACAAGGCAAGGAGGAGACGGAGACACAGAACTCTATTTCGCATGCCCCATAGCGCCAGGCGGTTAAGAAGAGAAGAGGCCATACTCAAGCCGATACTCGTCTTATTAGTTATCTAACTCAAAGAAGTTCTTTCTATCGACGCTACAAAGAGGTTAAATCCCTGCAGCACCTTTGCTGACTGCTTTACAACAGTTAACAGCCAAACCTTCAATTAAGTTTAAGTTTAAGATCTTGATTCCTATATAGAAAGCCTAGTTAATGCTAAATTAAACGAAAAAATAGGCTCATTAATAGCAGAAAACAAAGAATTAAAAGAAAAAGTTTCACTTTTAGAAATTAGCTGTAGTACCCAGGCACAGATAAATAGAGAATTGCAAGAAAAATTAGATAATTTTGTAGCTGCTAGTGTAAAAGCTGATTTGCCATCTGCGCTTAAAGAGATCAATGAAAAATTGATGAAACTATCAAGCGAAAGCAAAGCATACTTTGAAAGCAATAGTTCTGTAGTCTACCACAATTGGATTGAATTGGATGGAAGAATTAATGTTATAGCTGAAGATATGGAAAAGCTCATGCAAAATTAACTTTAAACATTTACTTGCCATAAATTTTAAAAGTTATATTAATGAGGATAGGAAAAGCTTCTATTTTTTTGGTAGTAAAATTTATGCAAAAATATTCAGTTATGGAATCGAGAACTAGCAGATTCAAAAAATTTCACTGGTTCAATAAAAATTCACTTAAAATAATTAAGATCTGTTGCGAAATCAAACTCTAACTCTTCATAGGAGCTTGCTCTACGAGGTAAAGCATGGCTACCAGTGGCTAATAGAAGTTTTTACCGTTTATTTAGAACATTATTGTATAAATAAAATTTTTTAAGTTAAAAATAGATAAAATAAACTAGTTATTTATCTCATTGGGCTATAAAACTTCTATGGAGCTAAAACAATTGATATTTTTTTTAAAAATGTATGGCATCATCCGATCTGATCAAGTTAAAAAACTATCTCAATGCGTTATAGAGTAAATTGCATGAACGGAAAATCTTAAAGGTTGCAGGAGACCTTAATAAAAAAATCTAGAGCAACGCTTGATGATTTAAAAACGCGTATACAAAGCCTAGAAGAAAATATCACTTCATAAAAGAAAAAATAAATCCACACTAATTAATATAATAAATTTATGTATCCAAATTCAATGTAAGCTTTATTAATGGCTTTTTCTTATTTTAAACGCTATTTTGATTGCCTAATATATATAAAAATCATACTATCTTTTCAATTAAAACTTGGCATGCACAAAGCATATAAGGAAAACATTTGAAGACATTATAATTTATCCTAAGTTTACATTAGATATCATGCTCATTATAAATCACCTGATCAACTAAAAAGAAGTTATTCGCGGCCTTTCTTCCCACAATTTTTTCCAATTCGTTCCAAATCTACATATCTTTTACAATATCATCAGGCGTTTTCAGTTGTCTCTGTCTCTTCAAATATTCATAAATTTTTTCGAAATTTTCTTTTCCCAGTACATCAATAGCTTTGCTTCTATAATTATTTTTTGAAGTATTCATGCCAATATTTTTTGTTACCCCTTCACTTGTGTCTTCTTCGAAATCTTCATAAGGCTGATCACTATCATAGCTATCTTCACTGCAGCTCTCAAAATCGTCCTCATACTCATATTCGTTTTCCTCTTCTACTTCTTCTTTTATTTCAGGACAAGAAATTTTTATAGCAATTTTTAATGAATTTTTAAATTTTTACTGGTATTTTATTTTTTTTTAAAAATAATTAAAAAAGGATAAATCTTGAGAAAAATTATCAGGGTCAAATAGTACAATTGTGTCTAGGGAATATGTGAAAATTTCTGTGTCCTCAGGGATATCGCAAGTTTCTTCATGCACCGTGTAGTAGTTTGTGTCGTTATTAATCATATCTAAAGGGTTGTAATCTGAAAGTCTCATTGTAGGGCGATCTGTTGTATAGTCTGTAGAAGGAGTATTGGTAACCGAAGCAGAAATCTCAAATTCGACGAGTGGGGTATTCGAAACCTCATAAGGGTCAAAAGAATCACTAGGCTCAAATAAGCTTTTTCTTTGCAATTTTCTAATAGTTGAATCTCTATGTGACTCTCTTGCAGCTTCAGATAAAATTTTAGCCCTTTGGTCGGCTTCTTCCCTCTTTTTTCTCCTTAACCTTTCGCTAGGAGTTTCCGGCCTATCATTAGATAACGGCGAATCCGGGGCTTTTTTATTGTTACTTGTATCAGCAATCACCTTATTATACTGCTGCAAATAGCTTGAAAAAATAGGCAGGTTTAGCACAGAAGCTACACTAGACCGAGCATTCATGTCTTTTACCAGCATCATTTTTATTGCATCACCTATTTCTTTATTATAATCCCCGCTTATAGGATCTGGAGACTCCCTTAAAATTTTCATGATTAATCCTAACAGATTATTTGCCAAAAAAGGATGCTTTAGCGTACACATTTCGTATAATAAGCATCCAAGGGCCCAAATATCGCTTTTATTTGTATATGGCCTGTTTTCGCATACCTCTGGGCTCATATAGTAAGGTGTCCCGACAACAGTGCTTGCGTGGTCATTTGTATTTTCTAGGACTTTCGAGATCCCAAAGTCACCTAATTTTATTCACCCGTCCTTTGTTAAATACACATTTGATGATTTTATGTCCCTGTGGAGGATTTTTTTCTTATGTAAATACTGTAAAGCACAAGAAAGCTGTACGAATCATTGGCAGATTTGGGATTCTGTAAAAAAGGACCGAGATTCTTTTTGTTTTTTAATCCTTTGGGATAAATCGCCGCCTTGGCAATATTCCATGATAATGATAAGTTCGTTATTTTCTATAAAAGACTCAATGTAATGCACAATGTTAGGATGGTCGAGATTTTTTAAGACTTGAGCTTCTTGATAGGCTGCTTGGATTTCTTTTTCGCTTAAAGAGGCTAAAATAATTTTTTTCCCAATAAATGTTTCGTTTGTGGCTTTTTTAACTACAATTTGAGCGATTCCTAACTTTATACGATGAAAAAAACAGATTTTTTATTGGAATAATTCTTATTTAATTTAGATTTGATTGATTTTATGCAAAATATTTTATTTTAAAATAGCATGATTTTTAATGCAAAATTTATGCAAATTTGTTGTAATACATTATGGAGTAAATAATTGATACCGAAATTGCCACGTCCTATTATTTCTTTTGCTTGATACTTGGAATCGAATGACATTTATTAAAAGAATTAAATATTCATTGAGAAACAGCTAATTGTAGGTTATTAACTTATAGAAAATTATATTAATGCTAATTTAGGAGAGATAATATATAGGTTATGTAGAAGAAACAATTAGGATAGTTCTAATATTTTATTGTCAAAAAGTGGAGCCTCTATCTATTATCAGTTATATTGTAAAATATAATTTTTAAAATTATAAGCAATCTTTTCCCATTGGCAACATATAATTTTATTTTTATTTAAAAATCTAGATACTAATTTTTATCAATACAATAATAAGAATACAAAAGTTTTATATTATATTACTCTTTTAATATCTAAATTTTATGAAAAATCAGAAAACATGCTTACTCTAAAATCAAATTTAATTCAATAATTTACTCTAATTAAATTAAAAATAATTTCTTTAATAATTATAAAAGAGAGAATAACCTTATATCATAATTTTCTTTATATTGATTATTTACTTTAAAATGTTTAAGAACAAGCCAGCGCCAAGACTTGTAATTCACAAAAACATAATTGAAATGATAAAAGCCAAATCCAAAGAAAGAGAACAAGAAATGAGGTCAAAAGGACTTGGCAACCAAGCAGATCAACTTAGGCCTACTTCTGCATTTATTTGTGAAATTTGCAAAAAACTGAAGCTTCCTAAACCTCCACATGTAATTTTAGAGCAATCATCTCAATTCTGCGCTTGCAATTCCTCGCTACGTATGGTTTACAGTCCTTTTCACTCAAATATAGCTAAAAAAAAGCTTACCTTTCACCCTTAGTTAGGAGCGAATAATTAGAAAAATCTCTCTTTTGGGAAAATTAGCACCTTTCCTTATAAAATAAATTTTTTTAATATTCATTTTTTTCACAAAAAAATAATCCGATATATATTAGATTAGATTAGGCAAATTATTTTAAGTTCCCACTTCCAGTATCACCATATAATCCCTAGCGATCGCTGTGGGGTAGTCGTCAAAAGACTAAAAAGCCAAGATAGTATCCCTTTTGATCTGGTCATATGGATTTTTCAGGTAGGCCATTTCCAGCTTCAAAGTTACCATTAGCAAACTCTGCTTAGCTCTGGCCAGATCAGCCTGCACGGACACTTTTAGACCGGAGAGACTAGCCTTTAGAATCTTGTCGAACCTGTCTTCCCCTTTTCCCCGGATCAGCTCCGAAAGAAAAACTCAACACGTTTGCGCTTGTTCGGGACAGGCCACAAATCAACCAAGGTAGGCAAGTCGCTCTGCCTCTATGAGCATCCATTCTGGGCCTGGGCATTACTAGCAAAAAGATGCAAGAAACTGATGCTCGGCGAAGCTAGTGCTGGGCCTCTCGCTTCAAGGCTAATCCAGTCTTGGGCAACTCGCTGCAACAAAAATCACGCCTGGATGCACATAAGGACACTCTCACGGAGAGGACGGGTCTCTTGTCGCTATTCATTTTATATATATCCGATATAATTGCCTTAAGCTAAATTTATTGTCCACATCTTTTAAAAACATAATTTTTTTAATTTAAATAAGATTGCAAATTGTATTTTTAAAATTCGAAATAGAAAATTAAAAAAATAAACTTACTAATTGTCTAGTGAGGAAGAAATTAGTTGCTCGCTAACCATTGGGGAGAGAAATTAGCTTAACCAGCAGTTTTAACCCTTCAATATTAAGATCAAGAAGCAAGCCCATAAACTTAAAAAATCATTCTGAAAAAAACCTTGTGGCTACAGGTGTTAGAATTACTACTGAGCAAAGAAAGCGGAGTATTTCAGTGCCAGATAGTAACAGATTTGAATTTACCACCCCTATCCCTGACCTTACATACTATGAAACAATTGAGCGTGAATATAAATACCTAATATTTAAAGGAAATAATTCCTCACTTATACAAAGCATACTTAAGCTTCGTCCAAATTGATCAGAAGCGGAAAACGGGAGACAAAGCCTGCAATTTATATGACATCCTACATCGGTAAAGGCTAGATTTGATAGACTTATGCCTTATCTGCCAATTCAAGTGATTAATCACTTTGAATTTCATGCGCAGCTTAGTAATAAATTACTGCTATACAATAATATGGTGAATTATTGCAGGCTGAAATCTATTGACATCACGAAGCTGATGCCAATTATATTGAAATGCCTTTAGTGGGCGACAAGGAAACAGATTAAAATTTCTATTGGGAAAATAAAGGGAAAATACTATACTTTTCCTTTGAATGTTGGATCCAAAGATTTCACAGCACAAATGAGCAAATTTATCGGTTTTTTTAAAACTTGCTCCTCTAGTGATAGTAAAAACTTTTGGCTTTTAAAACCTTCTGGTTTTAACAGAGGAAGAGGGATTCATATATTTAATGAAATTTCAACATTAAGAAGCCTTTTAGCTGACACGCAATTTTCTTCACAGAACCCATCAAAGACTACAGGCCTAATCAAAAAATCTCCATTCAGTACAAAATTTGTACTCCAAAAATATATAAAATTTTCCATAAATTTCCTCTCAAAATTTTCAGCTAAAATACCTAAAAATTCCACATGCCAATTATAGAAAAAGATATATAGAAAATCCATTACTAATTGATGGCAGAAAATTTGATATCAGGGTATGAGTATTAATTACCCACGAATATGACTGTTTTTTCTTTTCCCAAGGCTATTTGCGAACATCTTCAGAATCCTTCACTTTAGACGAAGACAAGTTGACTAGTGAATACATACATCTTACCAACAACGCCATACAAAAAGACGGTAGCGGATATGGGAAATTCGAGGCAGGAAACCAACTTCCTTTTTCATTTTTACAAAAATATTTAAATAAGCAATTTCCTAGCATAACCAGCCCATTAGAAAGACTTGTAACATCTATGAAAGAGCTAGTTGCACATAGCTTAAAATCAGTCAAAGGAAAATTAAATCCTAACAACCGTCAATTCTGCTTCGAAATTTTTGGCTATGATTTTATAATAGATTCTACTATGAAGCCATGACTTATAGAATGCAATACAAATCCTTGCTTAGAGCTCTCTTCTCCTTTACTCCAGCAATTAATACCAAGAATGGTAAATGATGCGTTTAAGCTTACGCTTGACGTGATTTTCCCTATTAAAAGCTCATATTCTCTAAATATTCCTACTATTGTACATTTGCAAGAGCATAACCAATGGGAATTTTTAGTGTCCTTAAAGAAAAGCAGCTGTAATGATTAATTATTTTTTACTTAAAATTTTCCCAGCTTTACTTATAGACAATAACCCATATTCCAAACAATATTTCTGAGCCATCGGACTGTTTGGGTTTTCTTGGTACAAACTTTCATAAAATGCCCTCATAGGGTCGTCTAAAGAAGGCTCAGGGTACTTTTGCCCAGGCTTTCGCTGGCCATCTTCACCTAAAAATTTTTTTTCTCGCTTAGAGCTTGTTTTCTTTGCTGGCTTTTTTTGCATAAGTTTCATTTCTGCAGCATTTACACACAAGCTACTAATTTTAGAGGTTATTGTATCTTTTGGAGGAGGCTTAAAGTATTTTGCGAGATTTTTTTTTTTAGAAATTTTTGTGTACGTGATTTGAGCTTTGGGTTCCTCAACTTCTTCTTTGCCCATTATGAATTATTGGATAAGAATAAAGAGGGGATTATTTATTAAAAAATAACATAATTAAACTGGAATATTTTGTGGGAAAATCCTATGCATTTCTTGATCAGAAAAATCGCCCCGACCTTCTACTGGGTAAAATAAGCTCCAGACGTCTGGCAACGCTGTTGGGTTGTGTGTAAAAACTTGCTGGTAAAGTAGCCTTGGACTATCAAAAGTTGGTCCTTCTGACAAAAAGATCGGCATTTCCCAGTTTAAAATTGCATAGCACATTAGCCCAAAGCTGTATAAAGATACCGCAGAAAAAGCCATATTTAAAAACCCATACACATAATGGTATCTATAAATAATAAATGCAGTGATTATAAAGCAGGTAATTCTTGGATAAAAAGCAGCTGATTTTTTGGTCCGAATCATTATAAGCGAAAAAAATTCAATTAAGCTGAAAAGGTTATAAAATCTTTCGTCAAGACCTAAAGGATATATATTTTTATATAATAAATAAATAATTTATTATAGGAGTTTTAAGTTTTATAAAAAATTAGCAAAATTTGTATAAATTTTCTAAAACGCCGTATGTCCAGAGGATAGAGGCACCGATGTACATCATATAAAACACAAAAAGCATTAAGAGAAATGCCATTATGAGCCTGAAGCTGCTTTTATTAGCATGAGATAGTGCATAAGCTGGCTCTCCAATTCATGGAAAGGCAAAATATGCAATATATCGGCAGTTAGGATTTATAAACCTAAAACAAGGACAGCTTAGCAAGGCTAATAAAAAAGCGGATGACCCTACAATTGCGAATCTACATATAAGTCCTGTCACCAACGATATTATAGCAAACCAGTAAAAAGCTCTGAAAACGTCCCAAATTCTTCCTAAGTTTCCTATATGTTTTTTCTCACTTACATATTCTTTAGTCCATATCCAATAATTCCCATTTCCCAAATTCTTCATCATCCCTCCATAGTCGCTAAAAACACTAATAATTTGGTTCATTATATAGCCTAGGACTGCTTTTCGCTCAGCTTAGGCTGGTTGGTTTGGCTATAATCGTATCCAATTCTTCCAGAACTGTAAAATAAATCCTCACCTAAGCTAAAAGAACCCCTAAGTTATAATCGTATCCCTCTCATTCATCATCCCAGCAATATTTCATAGCCCAGTCAATATAAGATCTTCCCTTTCTATAGTAATATTGTGTACTTGAAACCCTTTCCTTTCTCTTACTTCTTTATTTAAAAAAATTGACTGTCTTTGCGTAGAAAATTCATATGAGTAGCTGCTGATGTTTATGAGGAAAATGTCTTCAGGGAATATGGTTTGGGTTATGTTTGTGCTGCAGTGGGAGGATATAGGAAGGCTTAAGTTAAATTCTGGAGAAGTATAGCTGGGACAGTCTGAGAGCAGCTGATGGGAGATTGCTTTAGCTAGAATAGTTCCATCATTTACATAAAGAGAGTGAAATGTAATGAGACAGACCAGTTCTAGTGTTCCAATTAATCAGCAAAAAGCCATGAGCATCCTGAATGAATAGTGAATACTCCTTTGTTTTAAAAGCACGTCATAAATTCTGAATAGAGAACGTTCATATTCCATTTTGTTAATTAATATTAAAGTTTGTAATAAGACTTCTTAAATTAATAATTATTCAATGGAATTTGTTAAAGCATGCTTCTTTATCATTTTGTATATAAAATACTGGTGCTATTGATGCTGATAAATAAAAATTATGAAATAAATGATATATAGAGCTTTCCTTTGGATTATCCAGTGCAAAAAAATTGAAATCTAATTATGAGGAAATTACGAAGCAAGCACAATATTTTTAATCATATAGAGAGCCCATAAGAATCTGCTATGCAATTCATTATGATTTAAACTATGGAAAAACTACTGTTTTATCTTTAAATGAGAATATTTCTTCAGTGTTAGTATTATTTGCAAATAATCATAAATGTTGTAGCTGTAATAAAGCAAAATATATTTACTGCTAATGCAGTATAATACGACTCTATACAATGATATTTATAATTTTTCCTCAGCAGCATTAATTTTTATTAACTTTTAGCACATTTTTCGCATCTTTTTCTAGATGCTCCCTTTGAAAATCATTTTCCAGGTTTTTGCGGGATTCCATTATTTCTCATTTCACAAATGATATCCTCGATAACCTCTCCACCACAAATCTAGCTTAAATTTTCCTATCTTGTTTAATTTTCGTCTCATCCACTTTACAAATTTCACTCCTGCACCCACCAATTCCCTCCAACTCTCACATCTCCAATATTTAAATCTTCATAATAAAAAATGTATAAAAATCTAACCCAATCCTCACTATCAGAAGACTCCAACGACTCAGAGATTTCTACCTCCAGCAAACAAAGCACCTCCTCAAAGCGTTTTCTTGACGGCCTCAACAATGGCCGAGCCGCTCTTCACGAATTTTCAGATTTAAAAAAACAGTTAAAAAGCGACTCTTCCTCACATTTATTATTCCTTTACAACACAGCTGACCCTCATCAGATTTATTATGAAAATATAAAAAATCACTATAAACGCAGAACTGAGGAAAATGATTTTGAAAGTGTCGGGGAAGAAGGGACTGCCCAGATAATTCATAGCCCAGTGGTGAAGAGAGGAAAGTCTGTAGACTGTGGAAATAATAATGAAAATAATTCTAGCCACGTCCCAGAAACATTGCAGAAATATAGGAAAAGAATAGAAGGCCAGAATAAGAATATGGGCAAAATCATGAATTTTAAAAATAAATTTGAGGAATTGGAAGAATTGAAAATTCTGAGGGAAAAAAATACCAAAATTATGGACGAAAAGAATAAAATCGAAATTGAGCTAGTGAAAGTGTCGAAATTGGCAAAAGAATTTGAGATGAGATGCAGGGAAAAAGAAATTGAGATCGGAAGCTTAAGGAAGAGCTTGGAGCTGTATGATCAAAATTCAATAAAAGTGAATTTAGAATTGAAACTGGCTAAGGAAAGCTTAATTGGGTATACAAAAGAAATTAATGCACTGCATAAAGAAGTTTTGGAGGTGAAAGCCAAGCTTGAATGTGTAGAAATAGAAAAATTTAATTTGAGGCAAGATTTAGATAATGCAAATGAAGAAAATAGAAGCTTGAAAGAAACAATCAAAAATATCGAAAATGCGAGTTTAGCAAAAAACGAACAAAAAGCAATTAAAAATTTATCAAATATAATTCTCTCAAAAGAAAGAAATGATAATCGAGTCAAAGCGCTGGTTCCAGACAATAAAGATCTCGAATCTAAGCTAAAAGTAGCTGAAGCTGATCGTGACCAGTTTAAAATTCGCTATTACACTACATTAGAAACTTTAAAAGCTACTGATGAGTGAATTCTTGGGATAATAGAATTAATTCATTATGGGAACTCGAGAACTGCAATAGAGGAGTTCTTAAGGACCCAAACAGACTTTGAAGAACAAATAAAATCCACAAACCAAGAACTCCTGGGCTTCAATGAACCCTCTTCAGACAGATCCTACAGCTCCCCTCTGAGCAAAACAAGCCTCCAAAGCCCAGTCCTTTCATATGATCAAGAACTAAAATCCCTCACACTCCAACTTTTGCATGAAAAAGAAGCCAAAAAAGAGCTTGAAGACACACTAAAAATTTTTCAAGAAAACTCAGAAAAGTCACAAATTTCTAATATTTTGGCTTACCTGCAGTGCCAAGCTTCTGTAATAGAAGAATGCTTACAAAGTGAGGAATGTGATGAAATTCCCAGCCTTTATAAATAAATTTAAAAATTGCTATCCTATTAAGATAATTAATTTCCTATTTCTCCTATTTACTTATTAGTGATAAAAAATGAGTGAAGACGTCTCAGCTTTCTTGGCTAGCAAAAAAGAGGAAGACCCAGCAGAAGAAGTCGAAAATCCAGAAGAAGAAGTCAAAGGAGACTGGAAAGCTGTTGACCTTCCTGAAGTCGAAGTCGTCACCGGCGAAGAGAACACAGACCTTATCTTCAAAACCCGTGGCAAGCTTTACAGATGGGCTGAAGAGCAATGGAAAGAGCGAGGAACAGGCGACGTCAAGCTTATTCGTAACAAAGAAACCAAAAGAGTAAGTCTTGTAATGAGACAAGATAACACCAAAAAAGTAGTCGCAAACTTCATATTAGAAGAAGAGCCTCTTTGCAACTTGGTACCGCACGCTGGAAGTGATAAAGCCTGGCTGTGGATTGCCCACGACTTCAGTGAAGGCGAGCGCCAGAGAACAAAATTCGCGATGAGACTGGGGACACCAGAAAAATCCCAGGAGTTTAAGAAAGCTTTTGACGATGCCAGACATTTCAACCATTGTGTTAGAAGTGGATTAGAGTGTGCTGAAGCACCAGTTATCGTGGAAGAAGCTACTAATTAAACAGGTTACTTATTAGATAATTTGATGCGTTTACCATTTTTCCACTCCCCTTCGTACACGAAGCCATTGTTATCGACAAAAATCCCATGCCCGTGCTGCTTCCCATTTTTCCAGTTCCCTTTATACTTTTTCCCGCTGGGCCATTTAAACTGCCCTTGTCCTTCTTTTTTATCGTTTACGTAGTCTCCTATATAAACTCGTCCATCAGGCCATATAAATTTGCCATATCCGTGCATTTTATTATTTTTCCATTCCCCATTAAAAACCCTACCATCTTCCCACTTATAAATACCTTTTCCTTCTATACAGTTATTCACAAAATCACCTCTATATACTGTGTTTTCACTCCAATGGAACTCTCCGAAGCCGTTTTTTAAGCCATCTTTATAGTATCCACGATAGTATGAGCCATCATTTCATCGTTCTTCGCCAAAGCCGTCTTGTTTGTCTTCTTTTCAATCTCCGTCATAGGTTGTCCCATCAAAATGTATGTATTTTCCTTTTCCATTGGCTTTATCATTGATTCAGTCACCTTCGTACACGTCTCCGTCTGAATGTATGAGCCTTCCATAGCCATTTGCCTTATTATGCTTCCAATGTCCTGTATATTTTGAGCCATCTTTCCAGACCAAAATCCCTAAGCCAGACCTTTCTTTATTTTCGTCAAAATCTCCTATATAAGTCCACCCTTCTTCATCATTCCTTAAAGATTTGAAATCTCTGAGGTCGTCTTCAGTCAAAAGTTTAAATGGTTCTATACTGTTTTCCTATAAATTTTTTTAATAAATAAATAAATAATTATTTCTTCAAAATTTAGGTGATTTTGGTATAATCTAGTCTCAACCATTTGGACTTTTGGATTTGAACTGATAATTGCTTGAAGTTTATTAGAGTTTTCATCATAGGACTGGTTGATTTCTCCAAGGATTTTTTCTTGTTTTTCTTCGTTTTCTGAGACTTCGCTTACGATTTCGATATCTTCGTTAAATGCAAGCTGAGATTTTTCACCGATGCAAGTACAGCTATTTCCCATTTTTTTAAAATATTTTAAATATTTTTTAATCGCTAAATTGAGTAAGTGCGGAGGCTGGCAATGGCTTGTGACAGCTTGCACAAGGAATAAGCTCTATGTCGCAGTCTGAGAAAAAGCTGGATGAGGTGTCCTGAGGTTTCCCTTTAACTGCAGAGTCAGGCCTGGCGCTTCTCATGCTTTGGATCCATCTTGACTGTGATTCTTGGAATCTTGCGACGTCTCGGTCTACTAGTTCTTTTTCTACTTTTTTTTCGTAATTTTCCTGGCGTCTTTTGGACTGTTTTTCAAAAATTTGCTGTTCTAAAGACCTTTTAAGCTCTTCTCTCTGCCTGTATGCCCGGGAGCATAAATCTTGCCTGGCAAGGTTTCTTTCACTTTCAATGGTCTCTAACTGAATTCTTTCAAATTCTTTATTTTTCTTATCTTCCTCGATTTTTTGAAGCCTTTTTTCGTTGACTTGTCTGAGGAGTTCTTCTCGATATTTTTGTTTAGAGATCATGGCCTGTTCAAGCAGATTTTGGTTTGGATTAGGGATATCGTTTTCTGAGCCTAAATTGCGATTTCTTCTGGATTTATGCTATTTTCTATAAATATAATGATAATAAATTATATATAAAATAGCAGATATTCAATGCATTTATCATAAATTTATATTCAAGTTCTTCAGAAATTTCATTTGCTTGTTCTCGCATTGATTTTTTGTATTCTTCTATTCTACTTTTTTCTTCATCTTCTATTCTTTTCAGTCAATCAAGCTGTTGCTGCTCAAACTTAACTTTGGCTTCTCGTTCTTCTTGGTCTCTTTTTCTTTTCAGCTCAGCTAATCTCCGATTAATGCAATAATCACATAGTAGCGGTTTTTCACATTTTCCTATAGCTGGATGTGAAGAGTTGCCTGACCCTCCCTCTATGACATTAAAATTATATTTTAATATTTAGTTATTATCAGCAAATTTTATTAAAATTTATATTTTTCTAACATTTTTTATAATTTTTTGTCAACTTATTGCAGATTTATTTACAATATTTTATAAAAAAATTAGCCTATTGCACGCAAAAAATCTTAAGGGAGAGTGAGAAGTTATTATATTGAGACTCTTCCATTTTAATATGAAGAAATAATTAAAATGCTTATTTTTGGCTTTTTAAGCTTTCAAGAATAGCTAGATTCAGCATCTGGTCTTCAATATCTACATCTTCAAATTGAGATTCCCTTGGATTTGTCCTCGGAGGATTATAAGGATTACTACGTGGGTAAGGCATATCTGGCTGCCTCGGAGGATTAGAAAAATAAGAATAATCCTGTTCCCTCTCAAATTGTGCTGAATATTCGTCATACATTTGAGGATCTGGTCTTTCTTCTCTATTTTCTGCAAGCTGGCGGGCTACTTCTAAGTCTTGCTGCTCAGCAAGTTCTTTAGCGATTCTTTCGTCTTCTTCCCAGCCTGGCCTTCTAGCTTCTCCTGGAGACATTTCTGCAGCAAATTGCCTATTTAAATTTTCAGCGACTTCTCTGTCTAATTTTTCTGCAAGCTCCTTTGCAAGTCTTTCGTCTTCTGATATGTCTGGGACAGGAGGCTTAGGAACATTTGGGATGTATTTAGGGACATATCTGTTTTCTGTAGGCGGTATTTGCGCTTTTGGTGGGGAAAATCTGCTTTGTTTTGGTGGTTCTGGCTTATAAATTGGGTCTTTTCTGCGCTGGCCTTCATTAGGATGAGGCATTTTTCGATAATTAAATTTATTCCTAGGCTCTTGCCTCGCATTACTGAAATCTCCTTTTTTCTGCTCAGCAGCTTCCCATATATCTTTAACTCTTTCCTCTTCTGTATCCCTCTGTATCCATTCATTTTCTTCTTGCCTTTGTCTCAATCTTCCCATCTCATCTTGGTCTTCATTATGACGAGGCATTTTTCTATAATCAAGCTTATTTCTAGGCTCTTGGCTCTTATTGCTAAACCCCCCTTTTTTCTGCTCAGCTGCCTCCCATACATCTTTAATTCTATCCTCTTCTTCTTTTTCTTTCTGTATCCTTTCACTTTCCTCCTGGATTTTTCTCAATCTTTCCATCCCTTCTTCTTTTTGTAAATCTTGCCTATTCTTCATGCTCAGCCTGAAATGAAATGTGATGCTGATGGAAGATGCACTTCGAGATAGACTCTCTATGCGCAGGTCAGACTCATCCTGATGAAGCTGAAACAGCTCTGTCACTTTTGAGGAAACCTTCAGATTTGAGGAAGCCTTGCCGAAGAGTGTAATTTTCTTTCTACGCTGACCCTGCCAGATGGGCTAGGCAGATTTTTACTTGCCACATGGTTTTCCTTATTGGTGCTCTCGAGTCTTTGGCTGAGCCCTAGGGAGCTAATCCTTTGGGCAGGCTTTTACAAGTCAGAAACCCAAAAGGACAGCCTTCCATTTCCCTAATTTACATTCTGAAGTATATTGAGACTCGCTTTTTGAAGCCAGACAAGGCCTAGCTAGTGGTTGGCTGCGCTTATGGCCTATACATTAGCTTAGCTCATTCTCAGACCTCTTTCAAGATCCTGCCCTCTCCCAATGCCTTGCCCGTCTTCTTTTTGCTGTTTCCTCATCCTCAGTCCTCTCTCATACTCTTGGATTCTCCCAATACCTTCAAAATTAGCTTTTTTTTCTTCTTCTATTTTCTTTTTAGCCATTTCCACTTCTTTCTGTTTTTCTTGTTCTTCCCTTATCATCTGCCTAGCCAGGTCTTCACGCTGCCTTGATTTGATTTGTCGCTCGATTTCGTCTTCTTTTTCCTTACTCCCCCCCCCCCCCTCCGTGAGCGAACAAAAAAAATTTTGTTCGCTCACGGAGGGGGGTTAATTTTTTTTTTTTAAAAAAAAAATTTATATATAAATTTTATAAAAAATATTTTTTTCGAAATTTAAAAAATCCTAATTTGCAAAAATTGGGAAGCAAATATTAATTTAATTTGCAAAATTTATGTTTTAAAACGCAATTTGTTTAAAATTAAACAGAATTAGCTCTAGATTTCATTATACTAATTATCACTTATATATCAAAAATTTTTTTCCATTAAAATTTTTTCTATTAAAAAAATTTTTGTTCACTCACGGAGGGTGGGTTTTTGGTCAAAAAATGGCGATTTTTCTAATGGTTTTGTTCGCTCACGGAGGGGGGGGGGGGAGTTATTAAAATTTTCCTGGTATTTTGGCTGTGGTTTATTGCAGTTTCCAGCTTCTATATGCTTTTTTAGGTCCTTAATAGGAATGTATTTATTGCATTTTCTGCAGATTTCAGTCCTGTTGCCACAAGTCTGGGTATGGGAATTGAAAAGGTCGAGAGGATAGGTAGCTTCACAGTATGGGCAGAGTTTTGGGGCTTTAGGACATATGTGGCTATCAAATTGGTTGGCTTCTATTTGGGCTTGGCAATTAGGGCATGGTTTTAGAGCGTGATTTAGATTATCGTGCTCCTCTTTTTCTGATCTTGAGATAGGGGCATTGCACTTTTCGCATCGGATTGTGTTTCGTTCACAATGAACTTTATGAATCATCAGTGACTGCTTTGGAATTTCTTTTTCGCTGCATAAATCTTACCAAATATCACAGAGCTCTACTTCCATATTTGAATTCTTTATAGAAAGAAATTGGACTGCTACAATTTAATAAGTTTAAATATCTTATTAGTTCCTAGTAATAGCTGTTTTCTTCTGATTTTTAATGATATACCTGTTTGCCAAGAATAGCCCACTAAGGAGCATTTTTTGGTTCAACGAATTTGGCAAGCCAGTTATTGTCCCAGCCAACCAAAAAGTGCTCCTTAGTGGGCTATTCTTGGTGAATAAGTATAATAACTTTTCATCACAAATTGCTAATAATCCAAAAATATGAGAAAAGCCCTTGATCCTTATCATATTCTCAAAAGCTACCCTTACTTTTTCCAAAATTTAACTGAAGAAGAATCACAAATATTTGAGTTCATCATAATGAATGAAAAAATTTCTGCAGAAAAATACGGGACTTTAATTAAGCCATTCAAAAAGTCTGTAGGCCCTTATGATCTTGAAGCCCAGACAGGGTATTCAGATGGCCTTCAAAATGCTTATTTTAATATAGAAAATTTTGTTATTGGAGATGAAAACTATAGAGTGTTGTCTATTGAGTTCTTAGGAGATCATAAAGATGAGCCTTATTGCTTTGGACCGCCGAGGTTTAGACCAAGAGACTTTATAGGGAATAACAGCTTTTATGAAAGGCTTGAAAGATCTTTATTTTGCTGGAGATGGGTGGATAAGGACGATAGCAGTTTTAGAGCAGTTACAATTGAAGATGTCCCTGACACTGTTAGTGGGTTAAATTATCCTATAAGATCTCTTATAAAGCCTCAAGATTTAATCGGGACTCCTGAATTTTATGAGCAAATCAATGAAAATGATATATTCAATTATAGACAAATATATAGATCACGCTACGAAGATAGCTACAGGGTTGTTACCATTGAAAATGAATAAAACCTAGTAATTAAGCATAATCTTTTATTGTAAAATTGTCACTTAAGCATTATGAATAATCCTCAAATCCATCTTAAATTGAATGAATTCAGATAAAGAGCTTGAAACAATTCTCCAGGAAGCCAAAGCAAACTACCAAAAACGAATTTCTTCAGTAAGAAATTCTTTAAAATCAGTCTATGACGATACTCATGCTGATGCGCTTTTTGATACTTTAAAAGCAAATGCATTAACTGAAAGATCAATCCCTCCACGCCCATCTTCAAGGGCTTCTGAAAGGTCACCTCATTTATCGTTAACTAATAGATCCAGAGATATCAGCCCTTTAATTAGCAAGTCGAATTCTGAAGAAATTTTTCAGCTGCAGAGCTTGCTTGAAAAAGAGCGAAGATCTCGATATGAAGATCAAAAGAAAATATACTGTTTTATAATAAATATGTTGGCATTAGCGCTAGGGTAGATTACCCTTATGTATTTATCGTAAAAAGTATATAAAGAATTTCATTGAATTTAAACAAGCAAAATTTTTATAAGAAATTAATATTAGCAGATAATATAGTTTTTGGCAATTTAATTAAATATAATATAAAACTTTTGAAAGAAGAAATAGATGATATGAAAAATTCTATGAAAACTCTGCAAGGGCATTTAGGAAAAGTAAGCGAAGAATACGAAAATTCATTAAGAAATAAGTCAGATGAAGCTAAAGAATTCCTAAAGCAAAGCCAAATCGAAATCGCGAAGCTAAAAAGCGCTTTAGAGGTCACTGAAAATGACGGTCTGCAGAATTTCCAAGAAATTGATTATTTTAGAAAAAAATCAATAGAAAACCAAAAATTAATTCAGGACTTGCAAGACCAATTGAAATTTTCACAGAAAAATGCGACAGATTTAGAAGCAAGGTCAGAGAAATGGAAAATGAGCTATCAAGAATCCGAAAGAGCGAATTCCGAGCTAAGGGACAAGCTTAGAGACGCATCATTCAATATCTATAATCTTACAGATGAAAATATGAACCTTAAAGACAAATTGAAAGAAAAAGATAAAGCCATCAGTAGCTTAAAGCTTCAAATGGAATATTCAGCCCAAAATGAAATAGAAAATGTCAAAAAAGAAGCCGAATATTGGCAGAATTTATGCAATGATCGCCAAATCACTATAGAAGAGCTAAAAAATCTCCAGGAAGAGCTAGAAAATAAGCTTAATGAAGTAGAAAGGAAAAATGAGCAAGAAAAACAGCAGCTGATAAAGCAATTAAAAGAAATAAATCTCAGCAACTTAGAAACTGAAGAAAAAATTATGAGTGAAAATTTCGAAAAAATTAATGAATTGAAGGAGCAATATGATAAAGATATAGAAAAGCTTAAAAAAGAATACGAAAAAGAACTGGAAATAAAAATGAATGACGTACAAAGTGAAATTGATATGCTGAGAGAAAGGGAAGAATATGCCAAAAGCATTTATGAAAATAAAATTAAAAATCTTGAAGATGATATTGAAAATAATTTTATCAGCCGAGGACTGCTGGACCAGATAATTGGAGAAAAGCTGTCAGACCAAAGGGAGTTTTATGAAAAAAGGATGGACGATAGAGAAAAAGAGCTGGAAATTGACCAGGAAAAAATAATTGGAAAAATAAAAGCATCACATAAAAACGAACTAGAAAATATTTTGAAAAAAATGGATGAAATCGAAATAGAAAATGAAGAACTCAATGAACAAATTTTAAAGGTAAAATTCGAGCTGAAAAGCGAAAAAGCAAAAAATTCCCAGCTTGAAGTAAAAATGTCACAAACCCAAAATGATATCGAAACTTTACAGGAAACTAAGGTGCACTTTTTTAAACAAATGGAAGACGTCAATGTTGATATGTTTAAGCTTACAAAAGAGGTGGAAAATTTAAAGATCGAGAAAAAAAGATATGAAAATTTATATGAAGTCGAAGTTTCTAACTCATTATAAATCCCAATTATTTTATATTTTTATTTTTTTAAATTTTGAAAAAAAATAATTCCAAAGGAATAAGCAAGAAGAAATAAGCCAAAAATTGCAGGAACAATCTGAGGAATTATATAAAAGAATTGACTCTGAAAGAGCTCAAAGAAGAGCTGCAGAAAAAGAACTCTTAAACGCAGAAGAAAACGCCAAAGCTTTGAAAATTGAAATATTAAAACTCAATGAAGTCAAAAGTATTTTAGAATCTGAAAATGAAAGCCTCCGGCTAAAATCAAATAAGCGAGAAGACGATTTTAAACGGGAAAAAGCTACCAATGATACCAAAATAAAAGAACTTGCAATGGCTCTTGAAATAAATAAAGGCTCTATTCTTGAATATGAAAAACAAATTATCAGCTTAAATAATGAATTAAAATACTATAAAAGCTCAGAAATAAAAATCAACGAAAATATCAAAATATATCAAGCTGAATTAGAAGCGTCTCTGCTTAAAATACGATCCCAAGACGATGAAATAAATTCATGAAAATACAAAAATAATTTACTCACTGACTCCATAGAAAAGCTCAAAGGAAAACTCGAAAATACCCAAGACCGATTTCGAGACTGCATAAAAATTCAGCGCGATCGCTATAAAAATCAACTAAACATTCTCAGTCAATGGGTCTATGACCAACTATTAAATTTCAAAAAATACATGCAAGCGGCCTTATCAGAGATTTCTAATATAACAGCACTAGAAACTTCTAAAAGGCTGAAGCTTTTCAGAGAGGAATTTTCTAATAAAGAGCTTAAGTTTAAACAAGTCTACCAAGAAATGAACAACAATAAGCGGGAATTTGTTAATAAAATAAAAGATCTGTGTGAAGAAAATTCAAAATTAAAAATCGCTTTATCAGACCAAGACCGTGACTTGAAAATGAAGGACGCTAAAATTAAGCTTTATGAAGAAAATTTTGAAGAAATTGGGATAACGGCGGAAAAAGAGCAAAATAACATGAGGGCGCTATTGCTGAAAAGGGAAAATGAGCTAAAAGAAATTATTCAGTCTAAGGCTGAGTTAAAAGGAACGATTGAAATCCAGCAGAATAAAATAGAAAAATTAAAAAATGCTTTGAAGGCTCAAGCTAGTCATATAATTGAATTAGAAAGTTCTATACAAAAAGATTATGATAAGACAGCTGAAGAAATTTATACATTGAAAGGGATTTTTAAAGAAGAGTTTGAGCATATGAAGCTGATGCTGACAATGGAAAATCAGAAAAAAGATACAAATTTGCAGCAGGCTTTAATCGATGCTGAAGAATATAAATTAAATTAATTAAGAGTCTTACCATTTTCCAGATTTGATACCTCCAGATGCCTTCGATCAACGCCAACCTGCTTGCCGGGCGGAAATTCAGCCGCTATTTGGAACAGTGATCTCCTTTAGGAGCAGGGTTTGCACTGTGATCCCCAAGAGTCTGGACAGGTTAGGAAGACACCCTTCGGCACATCATTAGGTGGTTGGAGGTAAAGGTTAGCTCAATGCCTCCTTCCGGTGATACCTAGTAAAAAAGATTCACTGCCCTCCGAAGCCGGCAGGGACCATCCGAATAATTAATACCTATACTGGAATGGCCGCCAGCTGATTTCCAAGGTTTGCCCATATATATGGCCGCTCTAGGCAAGCTAAGGGTTAGGATTAAAGGGTCTAAACCTTAGTTTAGGCCATAGAGCCATTTTGGCTCCCAAACTGGTGTGTCATCGGCAAGGAAATATTTCTCCACCATATTAATTATGAAGAATGTAAAGGGAGGCTTGCTAAACTTGAGTCAGAGACTTTGGATCAGGATTTATATTGCAATGAATTAAATTTTAAAGAAATTTTTTTTTTAGAAATCATAAGCTAAAATAATTTATTGTAGAATTTATGACTTTTTGGTATAAAATCAAATGATCAAATAGAAAGCCTTCAAAACAGGCTAAGCCAAGTATTAAATGAGCTTAGAAATGAAAAGAAGTCATTAGAGCCAAGTAGGAGTTAATGTAAGCTAATATTTAATTTATTAATTTGTTGAATAAATAATTTTCCTGTAGAAAATAACTGATGAGCTTGCTTATTTGGATATTCTTCCTCAAAATTTATTTTACTTATGCTGATAGTGATGGTCCCTGGTCTTTGCTTGGATTTTCAGGCTACTCAGGAGAAATCGTGATGAACAACCTAACAGGCTCATCTCTTTTTTATTGGCTTTTTCAAGCATATAAAGGCAATATTCTCACAGATAAATTACCTATAATTCTATGACTTCAAGGAGGACCAGGCTGTTCTGGGGAAACTGGCATGCTTTTTGAAAACATCGGCGCATTTAATATAGACAATTCCGCTAACCCATTTATAAACCCTTACACCTGGGCCACTGATTTTCACGTGATTGCTGTCGATTATCCCTTTGGAGCTGGATTTTCATTCGCAAACGCTGCTTATGATATGAAAAATACCACGATCCAAGCCTCCGCTTACCTTTACAACTTTTTAGTAAAATTAAGCAATAAATACCCAACCTGGCTTAACCGAGATCTCTATATATTTGGGAGCAGCTATGCTGGGCATTGGGTCCCTGGAATTGCTTATACAATTTTAATGAATAATCTTTCCCCAAATTCCCCTACAAAATTCCAATTAAAAGGAATCGGTATTGGAGACCCTTGAATTGAAGCTTTGACACAAACCCAGTACTACTCAGACTATGCTTATCAACACAGTCTTATAGACAATGAAGAAATAAACATAATAGAGCAGCTGCAAGCACAAATTGTCAATGAATTAAACAGTGGGAATTTATTGCAAGCCAATTCTGATAGGGAAAGCATTTTGTCTGATATTTCAAGCTATGCAGGAGGGATTGACCCATTAAATGTAAGGTACTTTGGGAATCATTATAATTTGGGAAATATTAGTAATTGGCTTAATTCAGCCTCTACAAAAACACTGCTGCATGCACCTGCGAATATTATATGAAGTGACTGTAATGGGACTGCCGGGGCTGGGTTTATTGAAGATAAAATGACTTCAATGGCGAGCTATTTTCCTTTTATTTTGGATAATATAAAAGTTGTTATATGGAGTGGACAAGACGATTTGAGGGTAAACTCGATGGGGACTCAAGCTTTGTTAGCAAAAATGAACTGAAGCTATATTAATAACTTTTTGGCTGCTAATAAGATTGTGTGGGCTGTTAATGGACAAGTAGCAGGGTATGTGACTACTTATAATTCCTTAACGTTCATATCTATGCTAAAAGCTGGCCATTTAGCTTCTCACGATCAACCACTCAACGCAAAAGATATGGCATATAGATTTATCAATAATGCAGGATGGCAATAATTTATTAATTAAAAAAGTTACTTACTTCCAACCTTCATTATTAATAAATCTATAAACTAAATCCTGCGCACATTGAGGCTGATCATGAGGCATCAAATGCCCAGCTCTCAGCACTAGCACAAAGCTTAAATTATTATAAGCCCTCACATACCCAGCAATTTTTCCATTGACACTTCATGTTTGCCTGTGGGCGTTCACAAATTGATGCGTATATTGCCAGTTAAGCTGAGAAAGGAAATCTTGAGTCCCAAGGGAGTTCACAATATAATCGTCTTGGGAATTCCATACAATTACTTTAATATTTTGGACTATATATGATAAATAAGGCTTCATAGAAGTCATCATGTCTTGTCCCCAGGAATAGCCTATTTCTGGGTTGCAGCTCTGCCAAAAAATATCTAAAGGTGCATTTAGCATCAATTTTGTGGAGTTTAAATTCATCCAATTAGGAAGCTGGCCTAGGTCATAGCTGTCATAATAATATCTTATATTATAAATATCAGCGCCCCCTGCATAATTAGAAATCGCTCCGAGTAAATTCATTTGGTCGTTATTTGCGGTCACCAGCTCCCCAGCATTTAAATCACTAATAATTTGTGCTTGCATTTGCTGGATAATCCCCATTTCTTCTAAGTCTAATAAGCCTGTGCTGAAGCCATATTCGTCATAATGCTGAGTTTGTGTGCCGCCATCCATAAAAGGGTCGCCAATTCCGATACCTTTTAAGGAAAACACAAATTGGGCGTTTGGAGAAAGGTTGTTCATGAGGATTGTATAAGCAATTCCAGGGACCCAATGCCCAGCGTAGCTGTCACCAAAAATATAGAGGTCTCGGTTGAACCAGGTTGGGTATTTGTTATTTAGCTTTATGAGAAGGTTGTAGAGGTAGGCTGAGGCTTGGATTGTAGAGTTTTTCATATCATAAACAGCGTTCGCGAAGGAAAAGCCACTTCCGTAGGGGTAGTCGACCATAATAACGTGAAATTCGTTAGTCCAAGAATAAGGATTAGGGGTAGGCTGTGTTTGATTGTTTATGTTGAAAGGTCCGACATTTTCAAAAAGCAGACCAGTTGAGCCTGAGCAGCCTTGACCTCCTTGTAGTCATAGTATGATTGGAGCTTTGTCTGTTAAAATATTGCCTTTGGTTGCTTGGAAAAGTCAATAAAAAAGAGAGGATCCTGTTACATAATTCATATATATTTTACTATAAATTTAATTTTTATTGAAATTTTAATTAAATATTGCATATTGAGGGAAAATTGGATAACCACTTCTCCTGCATACCCAGTGTAGCCTAAAATTGACCATGGGCCATCTGTATCGCCAAGGAGATCTAAGCACAAGCAAGCTTCTAGTAAAAGCATGCCCAAGAGAAGTTTTGCTGCCATTATTAATAAAATAGCTTAATGCCCTAATATCCTTATATTGAAAAATTATTTCTACTGAATTTATTAAAAAAACATTTTTAAACCCTTAAGGTTATAAAGTGAATTTAAAAGCTAATTAAACCCTTGATTATTAATAAACCGAATGACCAAATCTTTAGCATTCTGCGGCTGATCATGAGAAAATAGATGCCCTGCCTTCAGGGTCAATACAAAGCTTAAGTTATTATAAGAAATAGCGTAGCCTGCCACTTCTTTATTTACTTTCCATATATGTTTCCTCGCACTTGTAAAGCCTTTAATATTCTGCCAGTTCAGCTTGGCAAGGAGCGCCTGAGTTCCAATATTTGTTACATCAAAATCGTCTTGGCCGTTTCATATAAGAACTCTTATGTTGTCTAAAATATAAGGCAAATAATTTGCCATTGAACTCATAATGTCAACGGTCCATGCATTCCCAATAGTTCCATTGCAGCTTACCCAAGTGACATTTAAAGGCGCATGAAGCATACTTTTAGTAGAAGCCAAATTCATCCAGGCTGGCACTTGGCCCATGTTATAGTTATCATAAAAATACCGAACATTGAAAGGGTCAGCGTTTCCAGAATATTTAGGATAAGGGAAATTTTTATTAATTAATTTTTTCCTATTTTTTACGAAAAAAAATGGAGATGTTTTTAAATATTTAGCAAAAAGTTCATATTCAAGATATAGATCTGCGTTATTAGCTTTATTATAATCTGATGCGTTGAGCGCTACAATGATTTCTTGCTGGTAGCTTTCTATTATTCCTTTTTCTTCTAAATCAATTAATCCAGACGAATAAGCGTATTCTGCATAATATTGGGTTTGCGTATAAGCTTCAATCCAAGGATCACCTATTGCAATACCTTTTAGACTGAAAACTTTTTGAGCGTTAGGCGATTTATTGTTCATTAAGATTGTATAGGCAATTCCAGGGATAAAATGCCCAGAATAGCTTTCTCCAAAAATATATATATAATTTTAATAGAAAATAATCATTTATTTTTTTCTAATTTAATTCTTATTTTTATAGAAAAATTGTATGTAATAGCAAATTCTATATGATAATCAGGGGATAAGGGATACATCACGATTAAACCAAGTTGGGTACTTTATGCTTAGCTTGACCAAAAAGTTATATAGATATGCAACTGATGCCATAGTCGTGTTTTTCATGTCACTAGGAGAATTTGCAATAGAATATCCAGCTCCAATAGGAAAATCTACCATAATCACATGATAATTACTGATTCACGTATAAGGGTTTATAGCAGGCTGGGTGTTATTGTTTATACCAAATGGCCCAATATTTTCAAAAACCATTCCAGTTGAACCTGAGCAGCCTTGGCCACCTTGCAGCCATAAAATTATTGGTAGTTTATCTGACTCTCCCCAATAACCCCAATAATAACAAAATCGCAAATAGCAAATTTTATATGAGTAGATATAAGTTAAACCATTAAACTGGCCATAATCCATGAAGCACGCTAGCCTTTGCCTCGTCTCGGCTACAAAATAGTCTCCTCCTCGCCCCACGAGACAAAGAGGAAAAGGAAGGCTGCTATCTTGAATTTCTAACCTGAACCACCTATCCAAGGTATCAGCTCGCTAGGAAAGAGCCACCGCCTGTAGAGTGCCCCGATAGCCCTGGCAAGGGAAAACCATATGGCAGGCAAAATCTGTCTCCCATCTAGCAGGGCAGGAAAAACTTTGGGAGAAACAAAACTTCCCTCTTCGGCAAGGCATCCCCAAACCTGAAGGCCCACTTCAAAAGGGACACAGGCATTGCTTTCAGCTTCATCAGGATGGGTCCTATCTGCTCCATAGGTAAATGTGTCTCGGAGTCAAATTTCTGTCAACATCACCATTTTTATTTTTCATGAGTAGATAGTAATTTATTTATTATATGGGGCAAATGCCTTAAAATTGAGTATTTGATTTTTGGACATTTTCCCCTAAATAAATAATTTCAAGAAACTCATATAAAATTTACTCATTTTAAAACCTCTAAAATAAGCAAAATTTCGTTATATTAGCCGGGGAGTGAGGTAATGTTCCCTTGAGTGGCTTGGAAAAGCCAATAAAACAGTGAAGAACCTGTTAAATTATTAATAACTATCTCTCCAGCATATCCAGTAAATCCAAGCAGAGATCATGTGCCATCAGTATCTCCTAAATTTTCATAACCAAAACAGAGCTGAATTAAAGCTGTAACTAAAATGAATAGTTTTCCCATTATAAAATCAACAAAATAGATTAAGCACATATATGATAAAATTTTAAAATACCTAGGCTAAGCCAGTCCTTATGACTTATAATGATTATTATACATGAATGACCGTTTGCCTTGATAATTTTAATAGAATTTTTCCAATTTAGTGCTCTATAGAGCTATAGAATTAATTATTTTAAATTATTGCCACCCTTCGTTATTGATAAACCGATACACCATATCTTTTGCAATATGGGGCTGATCATGTGACATTAAATGTCCAGCTTTCAAAACCAGCACAAAGCTTAAATTATTATAATTAGTCACATATCCTGCTACTTCTCCATTTACTTTTCATATTATTTTATAAGCATTGAAAAACTCTTGAATATATGGCCAATTGAGTTTCGCAAGCAAAGCTTGTGTTCCCATTGAATTAACTAATAGGTCATCTTGACCATTATAAATCAGCACTTTTACATTGTCAAGAATTAATGGAAAATAACTAGCCATAGATGTCATAGTATCTTCAGTTCAAGCATTTCCCAAAGCTCCATTACAGTCCTGCCATACAATATCCATCGGCGCATGCAGCATATTTTTTGTTGAAGCTAAATTCATCCATTCAGGGATTTTTCCTAAATCATAACAATTATTATAGCATCTTAAATTCATAACATTTACGTTTCCAGCATAATTTACAATATTTCCTAGAATATTGTCATGAAGGGTACTAGCTTGGTCGTAGTTTTCTGAGGTTAATTGGGCTACTAGCTCATTTTCGAGGGTTTGAATGATTTTTAATTCTTCTTGATCTATCAGACCTGACTGATAAGCATAGTCGGAATAGTATTGGTCTTGGGTGTATGCTTCTATTCAAGGGTCTCCTATACCAATTCCTTTTAATTGGAATGCTGCCTGGGGACTTGGTGAGCGATTATTCATTAAAATTGTATAAGCTATCCCAGGAATCCAGTGCCCAGCATAGCTGTCTCCAAAAATATATAGATCTCTATTAAACCAAGTCGGGTATTTTTTGCTTAGCTTGACCAAGAAGTTATATAAATAAGCAGAAGCTTGGATTGTCGTGTTTTTCATATCATAAGCAGCATTTGCAAAGGAAAACCCAGCACCTAAGGGATAGTCAACTGAAATTACGTGAAAACTGCTAATTCAAGTGTCAGGGTTTATAATAGGCTGGGTATTGCTATTAATCAAAAAAGGACCTACTTTCTCATTTAGCATTCCACTTTCTCCAGAACACCCTGGGCCTCCTTGCAGTCATAAAATAATTGGCAATTTGTCTGTAAAAATGTTTCCGTTTGCTGATTGAAATAGCCAATAAAATAGTGATGAGCCTGTAAGATTATTTATGACAATTTCTCCAGCATAGCCTGTAAAGCCTAATATCGATCATGAGGCATCAGTATCGCTGAGATTTGCTGAAGATAGGCAACCTTGAATAAAAATCAACAATAAAATTTTCATTTTTACTAGGCTTAATAAAGAAATATGTCTATTTAATTTCTGTTGAAAATACTTTAATAATTCAGGATTTAATTTTTTTGGTAATTATTTTAAAATATCATAGAAAAATTTGGTTTTACATCAAACTAACAAATTATTATAAATGGCACAAAGAATAATTCTATATGACGGAGTCTGCAATTTATGCAATTCTTTTGTGGATTTTGCGCAAAATCGAAGTCCCAGGAATTTTTTTACTTTTATTCCTTATCAAGAATCCCAAGACCTGCTATTCCGTTTAAAATTATTGCTTCAGCTCCTCACATAGTAGAGTCTATTTTTTCATTTAAAATCTTAGGCTAAAAAATGCCATATTAATTTTGCCTGGCCAGGACTGAAATTAATATATAAAAAGTATTATATTACAATACCCACAAATACCTAGAGACATGAGTTCAATGGCTTATATAGAAAATGATACTATTTACCTTTATTCAGACTCCACACTAAAGGTCTGTTCTTATCTGAGCTATCCAGCTTATTTTCTTTCATGGTCCAGAGTTCTCCCAAAATGCATCAGAGACCCTGCCTATCGGTTTGTCGGGCGAAATCGCTATAAATGGTTTGGAACCTGCCAATGCTCAAAATCCGATTAATTTCTAATACGAAATCAATAATTCAGCTGGTTTTAGAATATTTCTATTATAAAAATATTTTATTAAAAATTAATAGAGATCTTGTCTCTTACTCCCCCCCCCTTTAAATTGAAACAAAATATAGGTAAAATTCCTACTTTTTTGGGAAATTCCCCCCTTTAAATTGAAACAAAATTTTATTATAATAGAAAATTTTATAGGTAAAAATCATTATTTTATATGTAAATACGTTAATACTCTATTTAATATGCTTCAAACATATAAGATTTAGAAATTAAACTCTATTTTGTCCAATTGTTATGGGGAGAGTTAGAAGAATACCATTTCAGCAAGTTTACACTTTGAGATTGAGAAATTTATGAATTAATTTTTCATGAAATTATAAAATTTTATCTCTGAAAAAATTTTTATATATAAATTTTTTTATAAAAAAATTTTCTTAACCCCCTTTAAATTGAAACAAAATTTTTTGTTTCAATTTAAAAGGGGGGGGGGGAGGGAGTTAAAGAATTTTTGAGTCGTTGTTCTGAGCTGGATTATTTAAACTTTTGCTGCGAACTGAGCTTCTTGATTCAGCATGCGAGTTCCTTGACTCTATGCCTCTTGGGGAATTATTTTGGTTTTTTGAGTCAATAGATCCAGCTGGTGACATCCCATAAAATTTAGCAATATTTTTCTTATACATGCTATCTAATGGACTTTTCGTAGATTTGCCTGGCTTTCCTATATCTTTTCTGGATAAATTAAATTGATAAGTAGCTGCTGATTCATTAAGCTTGGAAATATCTAGCTTAGGGGAAGTTTTCGTATTATTGGCTTTGGCTGCTGCATATTCAAACTCAGGGTCTATCGTTTTTTTATCATTTTCTCCATCCTCAGACCTTTGTGATGGCTGAGAAACCCCATAGAATTTTTCATTATTTTTTTGAAAATTTTGAGCTTCTGCGTCAATTTCAGTAAATTTTGTTTTGCCTCTATTGATCGTTCCTGGATTTGCCGCATTCATAAAAATATTCTTTTTAAGGCCCAAAAGACTATTACTTTTATATAAAAATATTAGTTATTAATTTATTTAAAAACGGTATAGTCCCTCCTTTTATATTTGGAGGATTTGTAAAGAATTTTTCTGCATTTTTCGAAAATCCTAAATTTAGGTCATCTTCAGCATAAAATTTCTGCGCATTTGCTTTAAAATCTGAGTCCTGTGACAATCTTGTAGGAGGTAGCGAGCTTTGCCTAGAAACCTGCCCATCTCTCCCAGGGGTTTCTGAGTATCCCCAGAATTTAGAATGATCCAAATTATGCTTTATCGGCTGGTTATTTTGTACTTGTCCATCCTCAGTTGCCCATTTATAGGTAGGATTCAGCGGATGCGTATTTCTCATTGTGGTAATTCCTTTTTTCAGAGACCCAGCTTGTGCTCCCTCAATATCATTGGTATTTGTAGTATTCCTATATTCATTTCTGTCTTTTTTCCCTATCATACCTACCCCAACAGTCCCTGGGGTGGCTCCTGCAATATCTTGAGTATTTAAATGTCTCTGATGAGGGCTTGCACTTTTATTTATTAACACCCTAGGCTTGCTTCCTTCTACCTCTCCTATTGTGACTAATTTTCCTTCATAGTCTCTAACTGAATACTGAGGCATCAAAGGGTTTGTGTTTCTGCCGTATTCAATGACTTCTCCTTTGTTAATATCTTTTGGGTCCATAAAATTTGGTTTTCTTATATTTTTTTCTGGTTTTGGCCTTGCGCCGTCAATATCAGTGACATTCATGGTGTTCCTGATTTTCCATTTAAAACGAGTTTCTTGCTTTGTCCCATCTATATCAGTGGCACCTATAGAATCTCTTATAAACCTAGGTGGGGTGATTGGTTTTGTTTCGTAGCTTGGAAGATTGTAGACTGGCATCAAAGGGTTACTGCCTATCCTATTTGTCACAAATTCAGCCTTATTAGGGTATGCTTTATAGATATCTCTGGTATTGAGATTAAAATTTGGCTTGTCTAAAGCTTGATGAAGCTTAGAAGGCTGAGCTTTTTCAATGTCGTTGACATTATAAGAATGGTCTGGCTTATTGATATAGCGTGAGCACACTATTGTCTCCCCTATTAGCTTTACAAATTTTATAACAAATTTTCCAATTCAATAGCGTGCTAATGCTATATATTGGTAGCCTTTAAGATTTGGCCTAGCTCCTTCAATATCATCTGTAATTAGAGAAGTCATGCTATTGTTGCCTCAGTGTTTTTTCTTACTAGGTGCATCATCTGGGGTAATAGTAGAAAAAAAATATTTATTTTTTTTATAAATTAAATAAAATTTTAATGAAAAAAAATAGTAGAAAGATACATTAAGTCCTCTAATTATCGCTTACTTCTGGCAGGAAAAGGCTGATAACTGCCTGTTGAAAACATATTTTTTAAAGTTATTAGTCAAATCTAGTTGCATCTCTTTCGTATTTTTGTAGGATCCTCAGCTCTTCATTGGAATATTCTCTGTCTTTGAGAGGGCATGCACCGTTGCCTTGACGATAATTTTCTGTATGACAAATAACACACACTTTATGATCTTGGCACCTGATTTCTGCATACGCCATTTGCTTTCTTGGGGTTTTGCAGATTTGGCAGATAAGTACAAGTTAAATTAGGCAGTGCCTAGTAGCACTCCCAGTGTGGGACTTAGCCTGAAACTAGTTAAGTCACGGAACATCCTGCCAATTAAATGGCGCACCATATGGACATGACTTACAAAGCAAAACCTAGCTGGCCCGACTTCGCGTCTTACTTGGTGCATTTCTTGCCTTTGCCTGACTAAGCTCCTGCATGTGCTCCATCTAAAAGTCGCCTCCCTCAGGTGTACTGACTCCTCCCCTTCAGTGAGTGAACAAAACCATTAAATAAATCGCTATTTTTTGCCCAAAAACCCACCCTCCGTGAGTGAACAAAAATTGTTTTAATACAAAAAATTTTTATTGAAAAAAAATTAGATATATAAATGATAATTAGTATAATGAAATCTAGAGCTAATTCTGTTTAATTTTTAAACAAATTCTTTTTTAAAACATAAATTTTATAAATTAAATTAATATTTGCTTTCCAATTTTTGCGAATTAGGATTTTTTTTAATTTCGAAAAAAAAATTTTTTATAAAATTTATATATAATTAAAAAAAAAAATTAACCCCCCTCCGTGAGTAAACAAAAATTTTTGTTCACTCACGGAGGGGGGAGTGAGTAAAAAACCTTGATCCTCTTCATTGCTTGGTACAGATCCTCTCGCCCTATTAAACCACTGTGCTCTGTGGAGAAGTTTTCAGGAAAAACCAAACCCTATAATAAAAATTCCATGAGGAAGAGAAAATTAGCAAAATTTCTCTCGAACTCATTTTATATATGCAGATTCGGCAGACAGTAATTGTGGGCTGATTAGCCACTTTATTCGGCCGATCTCATATGTGGACTTTGGTGCTTTGCCTTACTTTTGTTATGGTTGCTATATCTGCTTCACTCATTTCTACATTACAGAAACACTTAATTTTATCAACTCCAGTATTTTTTTGAAAAATTATATGGTCTCTTAAGCAAGGCACACAGTGTCGGTTCCCACAAGCTGGTGTTAAAAATTCGTTGTCTGTATGATTGCAGCCTGATTTTTTTTCTCCACCTCCTGTTATAATATTTATCCTTTCTTCTAGTTTAAATAAAGCTTCACTTTGAAGTTCTTCAAATTCAATAGAAATTTTTTCTAAAGAAGCTTTTAGCTCTAAAGTGATATAAATGGTGCTTTACTAAATAAAGATAAATTTAATATAAAAAATAAAATTCATTATAAAACAGTATATTTGGGATCTGGCTTAGCGAGTACATTTCTCTCACAATGTCTCAGACTTTGTTCAAATGGCTTAAGTCTTTTGGAGTTGTTTGGGTTGATATGTTAACTTTTACGCTTTGTTTAAAAATATCATCAGTTTGGACTGACTGGTCTCTTTTTTCTATTTTTGAGGTATTTGAGGATAAAATGACTGGTCTTGGAGGCTTGTAATTATTTTTTATTTTTTCGAATTGAATTTTTGGAAGGTGCACAAAAGGACTTCTGAAGTTAAAATTTTCATCTCTTGGGGAGCTGTCAAGCTGAGCTGCGTCTTTGTGATATAAAACGCCTCATTGGACAGCTTTACTATTATAAAACAAATAAGAAACTGGGGCTGGCATCATGGATTTATTTAAAACAAATTCATGATTGGTCATAGCCATTATATAGATTCCTATATTCACTGCTTCAGAAAACTTGTGTAGAAATGGCATCACCTCATTGATAGATAAATTGGTTCTCCTATTGAAAACGTCTGTTTCTGGGCATAAATAAGCAAAAATACATTTAATAGCCATGCTTAAGCTTTTTGCTGAGGTTTGTCTGTTTTCAGTCATGTAAACATTGAGGGTATCATATCCGTCAAATCTATCATTTGATGAAAGAAAAGATATGCATTTTTATAGTAAATTATTTATTTTTTTATTAAAAACTTATTAAAAGGAAAATGTAGAGAAAAAGTATATTAGATTTTCATAAATAAAAAATTCGTTTTCAAAGCCGGATTCTTTGGCTTTGTTTTGGATTTTTTGGTTGAGGAATTTTAGGTTTTTTCAAGAGGTTTTTGCTACTGGGCTGTTGTTAAGTCTGACTAAACTTTCAAGAGTGGAGATCCCAAAGGATAAATAAAAGGTTTGGTTTGGAGGCGATACTAAAGAGAGGTGTGAGAATTCTGAGTAATTGGGAGGCAGATTCTTTGTGGCAGCTTTTGGGAACTTTTTATAGTTTTCCATAGAAATTAAGGCTAATTTATTCTGCTGTAAAAATGCGAATATTAAATAAGTCAAATGCTATTAATAAACCTAGATAATTAGTTTTAGGAAATTTTTATGTTTGGCTCTTTCTATTTATTTCTGAGCAGATATTGGGGAAATGTAATAGAAGATTCAATTAGAATAAATTAATGAATATATTTTATTATGACTAATGAGTCCAATATGCATTATTGACAAAGAATTATTTCCCAATCTTTATAAGCTATTTTTTAGTTAATATTTATTTTCTTAAATACCTAATAAATACTTTAAATTGAGCATAATAAAATTATTAATTTTTATCTTAATAGATAATGCTGATATTTTTCGAAAATCGTTATAATGCTTTTTATTGAATCAGTGCAAGTATTTTAATTACGGCTGTATATGAATATTTCTTATAAAATTAATTTTTAAATAATTGTTTTTAGATTTAGCATATTTATAAAATATAGCCGTTTCCCGGCTATAGATCGGGCTTAGCTCGATCGTTGCCGGGAAACTCGGGGGGTTGTCCACGTCACCTTTAGGTGACGAGTCAACTCCCCGAGTTGGCAAATCACCATATAGCGGCTATTTGCCAACTCGGGGAGTTGACTCACCTCAAGGTGACGTGCACAACCCCCCGTTTTCCTGCAAAGATCGGGCTAAGTCCGATCTATAGCTGGGAACGGGCTATATATGATAGATTAAGCATAATAACTAACTATATTTTACTTTTGGCATAAGATTAAAAATTGCCATTTCTTATGATGTTTAATAATAATAATAATAATAATAATAATTATTTCTTCATGAAATTGAAAAAGCTTTAATTGCTTCGGAATAAAAAAAACCCACTAGATTTCTTAAAAACCCTATAAATGGCTTGCATGTTTTCTTCCAGAGAATATCGATAGCAACTAACGCAGGAAATTCACTAATTGAAACTTCATTTCTACCATTGGAGAAAATTTTAGCAATAAATATGTTAGGAAAGATGGGATTTTCTGCTTGAAATTTCTTTTCCCTTTATATTTAAATAACTCTCTCTCTGAAAACAATAAAATTAATTGCTAATTAATCGTTCTTATCCTTTTTATCATAATTATCCACTTTTTATAAATTTCCCAATCCAATCTCTATTTATCTCTCCAAGTATATCCCGTTTTAGGCGTATAAATGGAAGCGAGCCTTGAAGCAGCAGCGACTAGAGCTATCGAAGCCTGCCAAACCGAGCTTTTAGACTTAATCAACAACCCTCAGCGCCGATGGGAAAGTCTCGACACCAAAAAAGGCATTGTTCGTTCTCGTCTCGAAACAGGGGACGGAATCAACATTGTCAGGTCTTCAGGAACCATCAATCGTCCAGCCCAACAAGTAGTAGACGCTCTCTGGGACTATTCAAGAAAGCGTGAATGGGACAAACAATGCATGGCCAGCACCTTGGTCCAAGATTTTCCATCAGGCGTCAGAGTCCTTTACAATGCTTTCAAGTCCCCTTGGCCTGTCGCTGACAGAGACTTCTGCTTTGCTATGAAAATCATCAGAATGGGAAACCACACCTTGATCCCAGCCATCAACGTAGTGACACCTCAGTGCCCAGCAAAGGACGGGTTTGAAAGAGGAGAAATGAGGGCTTCTGGGTTTTATGTGGAAAGCTTGAGTGACGCTAACACTTGCAGACTTACCTATGTCGTAAACGTTGATCCAAAAGGATTGATTCCGAATATGGTCACTAATAAAGTCCAAGAAGAGCAGTCTATGAACGTCCACAAGCTTAGGAAATTCTTGGGAGACAGAGAAAAGCGTAGATAAGATATTAAAAAATATTTAAAAGAACTGAAACTTCTTAATATAAATAATTAAAGAAAGATTTATAAAAATAAGCGTAATTTATATGATAATATTTTAATTTTTTTCTAACTCCCCCCCTCCATGAGTGAACAAAACCATTAGAAAAATCGCTATTTTTTTGCCCAAAAACCCACCCTCCGTGAGTGAACAAAAATTTTTTTAATACAAAAAATTTTATTGAAAAAAATTTAGATATATAAACGATAATTAGTATAATGAAATCTAGAGCTAATTCTGTTAAATTTTAAACGAATTGCTTTTTAAAACATAAATTTTATAAATTAAATTAATATTTGCTTTCCAATTTTTGCGAATTAGGATTTTTTTTAAATTTCGAAAAAAAAATATTTTTATAAAATTTATATATATATTAAAAAAAAAAAATTAACCCCCCTCCGTGAGTAAACAAAATTTTTTTGTTCACTCACGGAGGGGGGGACTAAGAATTATGCAAGACCTTATAATTTTTCGCCTGGGTTTTAGCAGACATGATATATATCCCCTACAGAAGTCGTCATGCCTTAGATTTTATTAATAAAAATGAACATCAAAGCAGCAGGTAGTGCAGGAGCAGGCCTTTCCCTTTTAGGTGCTGTTGGTGTCTTTCTTTACAACTCTCTCTTCACTGTAGACCCAGGTCACCGTGCCATTATGTACAACCGTATCTCAGGCATAAACTCCAATAAAATTTACATTGAAGGCACCCATTTCAAGATTGTTTTTTTTGACCGTCCGATAATCTATGATGTTCGTACCCATCCACGCATCATCAGTTCTTTGACTGGAACCAAAGATCTTCAGATGGCTAATGTCTCGCTCAGAGTTTTATCAAGGCCAAATGTTGAAGCTTTGCCTGCTGTCTATAGAACTCTTGGGAAAGATTATGACGAAAGAGTCCTTCCAAGTATTGTCAATGAAATCTTATGCCTAATTAAAGACACTAATTACTTATTTTTTTTTATAAATAATCCAAAAAATATGTCAGTTAAAATGGTATAAAATCTGTTGTGGCTCAGTTCAATGCGACTCAATTGCTAACTCAAAGAGAACAAGTATCAAGAATGATCAGACAAAACCTTATAAGCCGTGCTAATGACTTCAATATCATTGTCGATGATGTATCAATTACACATTTAACCTTCGGGAAAGAATTCACTGAAGCTATTGAAGCTAAACAAGTAGCTGCTCAACAGGCAGAAATGGCGAAATATGTGGTCTTACAGGCTGAGCAAGAAAAATTGGGCATGATCATCAAGGCTGAAGGAGAAGCAAAAAGCGCACAGCTTATTGGGTCTGCAATTGTGGCAAATCCTGCTTATATTAGGCTTAAGAAGATTGAGACTGCTCAAGAGATCGCAAATATACTTTCACAGTCAAGAAATAGAGTGCTGTTAAGCTCAGACTGCCTTTTAATGAATCTTAAAGATCTTTTGGACTAAATTAGTTGCCCGAATTAGACTTTTAATTATAGAGTTTTATCATATAGTTGTTTTTATATAACTCGATCACGATAAATCTTAGTCTTCCAATCTTCCTGATGAAAAAAGGGCTGATTTGGCTAATATATGCTGGCAGTCCAACTCCTCAAATGGCTGAAATTCTGTAGAAAGTGGTTCCGTCACTTCGAGAGTTGGCTTGACAAACTCCTCTTTTTCTTATCGGAAAGATAGAATCGATAGCCAAAATTTTGCTCGGGCTATAATTAAATAAGAGCTCAAAATTATGAGAAAATTTGGTCTTATAGTTTTTGATGATGACTTTTTGTAAAATTTTTGAGCTCTTCCTTCTTTTCTAACAATTATTTTGAATTTATAGCTTGCCAATATTTTTGCAATTTCTTTTGAAATTTTCAAAAAATATGGATAATTGCATATACAACTGAATTATAACCTAAAACTCTATTAACTTACTCTCCTGTCCTCGATCAAACGATTCCATTGCAATTTCCTAAAGCTTGAAAATTAACCCTCATCCTTGATTGAACAACTCCATATAGTCAAGCAGAAACTATCGCACCTCAAACCAAACTATCTATCTTTATAAAAATAAATCTTATATATTTCCTGCATCATCACTTCTACAAAATTCTTATTCATTTTCCAGTATATTTTCATATATTGCATACCCTATCTCTTATAGCAGCGCATAAAATATTTTTATATAAGAAATTCTATAGGTTAAATGAACAATAGTAATCGGTTCGATCAAGGATAGGGCGGTTTAGCCTTTTACTACGAATTTTCTAATTTCGTCAACATTCATTGACTGCTCTTCTTGCACCTTATTGACAGCAAAATTTGGTATTGATCCTCTAGGATCAACATTTACAACATACGTCAATGTGCAAGAATTATCATCTAAAGGATGTATTAAGAACCCTGAGCTCTTCATTTCACCTCTCACGTGTGAGCTTTTCTCAGGACACAAAGGAGTCACTACATTTGCGCTTGACATCAAAATGTCAGAGCCTAAAATGACTTTTCTTGAAGCATAAACAAAGTCTCTATCAGTGACAGGCCATGGAGACTTAAAGCTGTTGTACATAATCCTGATTCCTGAAGGAAATTCTTGGATAAGTCTTACTTCTGTGCAGCCTTTATCCCATTCCCTCTTTCTTGTATAATCTCATAGGGCATCGCACACTATTTGTGCAGATCTTGGGATTGTGCCTGAAGATTTGACGATATTGATGCCAGACTCGGTGTAAATTTTATGACGAGTGAGGTTGTTTTTGGCTTTTAGGGTTTCCCATTGTCTTTGAGGGTTGTTTATTAAGTCTAAAAGTTCGGCTTCTGCTCTCTCAAGACCTGTTGTAGAAATGGCTTCAATTTCTGATTCCATTTATTATGTGACATCATAGGAAATGGGATTTTTATGGGTTTTTTAAGCTACTACTTTGAGAATGCTCCTTCTGTTTTGATTCTCTTTAAATCGCTTATTATTCTGAGAAAAATATATTTAAATAAGATTTTTTTAATTAGGTATCCAGAAATTTTAAATAGGAAAAGTAAGGAAATATTTATTTTTTATTGAAAATTTCCCAATTTTTTTTTTACTCCTCTGTTTGATTGAATCTTAATCTTCATCTTAAATTATTTATAACGTTTTACTTCCACTACGGGGTAGCCTTTTCCAGAGCTGCCACCATATTTGTCGACGTCTCGGGCCATGGGCCTCTGGATCGATCCACTTCGATTCATCAAGGCACGGGCAAATACAGCGTTCCCGACTTCGACGGGCTTCGCTGCTGCCAAACTTTATTCGAAATCAGCTCCTGCGTGTGCTCTGCCTAAGGGTCACCTTCCTCAGGTGCGCTAAGGGGTAAAGACCTGAGCCTCTTGAGTGCACTCTGGAGCAGTTCGTTATCCCCAGAGTTAAATTGCTGTTGTTGTGCAGAAGTTCTAGAGGTAAAAACCATCCCCATAAATAAAATTGCACTAGGAAGAGAAAATTAACGGAGCTAATTTGCTCGAACCGAATGCCGCTTTATTTATCCTGTTTGATTGAATCACATTTCTTCGCTCTAGCTAAGATGAAGCTTAAAAAAATTATAATTAAAATAGTATATATATTTAATTTTCTTACTCCCCCCCTTTAAATTGGAACTAAAAATTTTGTTCCAATTTAAAGGGGGGTTAATGTTTTTTTTTAAAAAAAACATATCAATATAAAATTTTTTAGAAAAAAATATAAAAATTTAAAAAAAAAAAAATTTCAAAAACTTATCGAGTTAGATTAATAAATTTGTTTAATAAAATGCTATTTACTATTTATCCTTTAAAACAAAGCAAGAGATATAACTAAATTTTCATTATTAGTTAATACGCGACTATTAATTGGCATCAAAATTATTTACACAAAAATTCTTATTTTTATTGATAAAAAAAAATTAAAAAAAAAAAATTTTTAGAAAATTTATCATCAAAGTGCTAATTTTGGTTAAATAAGATTCATTTATACTCTATTCTTTAAAATAAAGCAAGAAATAAGTAAATTTTAAATTTTATAAAGAATTCCTATTGAATTTATATCAAAGCTATCCGAATAAAAAATATCATTTTTATCAAAAAAAATAATGAAAAATTTTTAAAAAAACAATTAATTTTTTTTTAAAAATTTAGCAATTAAGGATAATAAATTTATTTAAATAAGATGCTCTTTATACTTTTTTCTTTAAACAAGAGCAAGATATAACTAAATTTTTAATTTTAGTTAAGTAGAAACATTTAACTTATATCAAAACTTTTTAGATAAAAATTATATATAATTTTTTATTATAAAAATTAAATTTTGTTCCAATTTAAAGGGGGGTTAATTTACCAAAACAGAGGAAATTTTACCTATATTTTGTTCCAATTTAAACGGGGGGGGAGTTAAATAAAAATTATAAATATAAAAAATTTGGGGAAAAAATTATAATTAAATTGTTTTAATAGGATAGAAAGAATTAATAATTTTCCAATATTTCAAGAAATATTTCTTAGGCTTCTTATTCATTAAGAATTTTCCAAATCTTCTGATTATCTTTCTTTTGAAAATTAATTAGCTAATTTCCTTACGTCCTTTGCCATCCATATTTTGATGGCTTCAGTAAATTATCTTTCCACACAATGGATTCATAATAAAAAATGAAGAGAGTTTCCGTTGTAGAGAGAGCACTGGAGGATATTGGCTGGGGCAAATATCACAACTTTTTATTCCTCAACTGCTGTTGCGGCTGGCTTACAGCTCTTATGTGGCAATCTGCTGTTGCAAATGTTATGGCTGAATATCCAGACCTAAGTCTGTTTGAGTATACAATGCTGGGGATTTCTGTAAGTGCTGGGTCAGCAGCTGGGGCTGTGTTGTTTTCTAGTTTAAGTGATAGGTATGGCCGAGGCTATATCTTTAAAAAAATCATATATTTTTTTCTATAAATAATCTAAAAATAAATTTCTTATTAATTTGTCTATTTTTAAGGAAAAAAGCATAATTCTTACTTCAATTAGTGCTCTCGCGCTGATTTTATCCGCGAACTACGTGATGGTTTTTATTTCCGTCTTTTTTGTTGGGCTGGGTACTGGAGGTGACGTTGTGTGCCCACCTCCTGTAATGATAGAAAGTACCCCACCTAGCAGAAGGGGCATAATAGCTGTCATGAATATAGGATATTGTATAGGACCTTTACTTGCCCAAATTTCATCACTTTTGCTGTCATTATACTGGGACACCTCAATAATGGCCAGATGGAGAATTTTAGCAATTTGTATATTTGTACTTACAGTTGGTTTTATGATAATGCGACAATATATATACGAAAGTCCAATTTTCCTATTCGGAAATGACAATGAAGAATTTCTAAAAGTCATAGGAAGGATCGCAAAAGAAAACGAAAGATTTAGCTTCGAAACAAGAGCGCCTTTGCTTGTAAATAAACAGGCAACTTCTGATGAAAATCGTGTGAAAACGCATTTACCGTTTATCGAAATTTTCAGAGGCAGAAACTTAAAGCCTACGATATTGTTGACCTCGTCAATTAGTCTTTTTAATTTTTCTTTTAATGGGATCATGCTATTTTTGCCAGCGTTTTTACAAGTCGACAGCATGGGGTTAAGATATACCATAATTGGTATACAGCAGTTTGCAGGAATTATTGGACTTTTCGTGGCAATGAAGACTGTTGATAGCAAAATAGGTAGAAGATATACGATGGGCGGAGGCTATTTAATAGGAGGAATCTTACTGCTTATGTTTTTGTTTTCAACTGAACTGAATTTTGTATGATATATTTAGATTATTATTTTGGCAGTGGCGTATTATTTTTTCCAAATGATGGGAGTTGCTGGGAAAAACCTGATTGGGGCTGAAAGCTTTGGGCCTCAGATTAGAGGGAAAGCCCTTGGATTTATTTATTTGGTAGCAAGAATTGCTGCTGTGCTCTCCCCTGTCGTTTCAGGGTTTTTGCTGGACATTTCTGATGGTAATAAATTGTTACCACTGGCTTCATTTGCTATTGGACTAATGCTAAGTGGAGTTACTGCATCGTTTCTTGATGAAACGAGGCCGAATTTAGTGAAGAAATAATATCATTAAATTTAACTTAATAATTATTAAAAATAAATTTTTTGTTAAAATATATTGAATTTTAAAAATATATAAAAGCATTAAAATTTCTAATATCTAGTTATTTATCCCCAAGCCTGGCTCTCAGCTTATGAATAAAGACCCCACGCTTCCCTGCAATCTTATTTGAAAGTGCTAGTGGAATGCTTCCTTTCAAGTCAACACTGACATAATAAGTTAATCTTGAAACATTATCTTCAACTTTTTCTAAGTGAAAGCCTGTCAAATCAACATCTGCTCGCACCATGCCACGCTTTTCTGGGATACTTTCAACAGGTACACTTGTCGACGAAATCAGTAAGTCTTCCCCTATAAAGGATCTTTTTTGCACAAAAATGAAATCTCTATTGCTAATTGGCCAGGGGCACTTAAAAATTTGATAAAGAACTCTATAGTCTTGGTCAAAAGTTTCCACAAGAGAGCTTTCAAGGCAGATATCGTCCCATTCAGTCTTATGCTGGTAATCCCAGAGCTCATCGTGAACTCTTTGGAATGATTGATTTATCAATCCAGTAGCTTTAATTAACTGCAAGCCTGCATCTGTTAAAATTCCTTTGGTTTCAACTCCTTTGTCTACTCCAAGGTCTCGCCATTCTCGACTTGCAGTCATGAGATCTAGAACCCTTGGCTGCAGAATTTTCACAGCTTGGTTGCAAGCTCTTAATAAAGCTGATCCACCTTCCATTAAATATAAGCAGACTAACTTCCCGATCCAAAGCTAAAAATTTTTTTTAAGCTAATATTTAAAAGAAAAATTTTTATTTAATTGATAATTGTATGTTTTAAAAATTCATATGCAAACGTCTTTTGGATAATTCTGGCTTTATTATCTTATTTAATAGATTTTATTATATTAATTATTAATTATATATTAAAATATATAATGAAAATGCATTATTTCGATAGGGTTTAGTAATAATTTTTAATTAAGTGCGCAGATCTCGTCAATATAAAGTAAATGGAGCGCGTGAATATTAAAACGACTATCATATATATAATAGGGAACTTAATATCAGAAGTTGGGACTATTTTGTATTATTCTTAAGTCATAACGCTGAGCACCCTACTTATGGAGGTTCACACTATGCTCTTGGTTATCTATTCAGCCAAAACCATTGCAGTGCAATCTATAGCGCAATCTTCATATTATGTAAAGAAAAAAATTATAATTTTTTCATTTTATAGGTTAGTTATAAGTAGCTCTTGATAACTTATTTCAGAACTTCATAATTATAAAATCTAAGATCTATGCATAAAAGCTATTCTGGATGGGAAATTAAGCCTCAATCCTCCCTTTAAATTGAAACAAAACAATCTATTCCAATTTAAGTGGGCTAAATTTAAAAAAAAAAATATAAATTGAGCACAAACATCGAATTTTAATTTATGCTTATGAAGAATTAAATATAATAAATTTATCGATTCAGCGTAAAAAACTAATTCTGCTTGAGTTTTTTCAATTAAATTAGGTCAAAAATAATTTAATAAAAATTTGTATTTTCATCATTGATTTTTTTTAAATAAATATATATCGAGCACAATGCTTTCTTTTTTATAAAGAATTAAATAACTTAATCGATTAGTGTAAAAACTGTATAAATAAATTCTGCTTGCATTTGATCTATTAAAAATAAAAAATTAATTCCCTCCATGAGCGAACAAAGCTTTTTTGTTCGCTCACGGAGGGTGGGAGCTAAATAAAATCCTTTAAAATCCAAACTTTTTTTAAAATATTTTTTTAAAGTCATGCCCAATTAATATCAAACCAAAAAAGCGTTGACATTAAGTGAGAAAAAGAGAAAGAACAGTCAAAAGTCTTCTCAATCTTTCAAAAGCACTTTATAACCAGATTCACTTCCTTAATCTGCAAAAATTCGCGATAAGCTTTCTATCCATACTACTAATCTATATAAATATCCAAAATCTTTATTTCATCTTTTTATAAATAATCCTAATAAATTTATCTTAACGCTTAACCCAAGGATAAGACTTTCTTGCCTTATAATGACTCGTCTTCTTCTGCTCCACATTTCTAATATCTTGCTTCAGCAGTCCAAACTTCCTCAAAAATGGTTTTAACGCAGGATATTGTTTTCCAACAGCATGTGCAATTGCCAACATTGCTGCATCACTTTTTCCCATAATTCCGCCACCTCTAACAAATACCTTTGCATCAAGTTCACACATAGTGTCAGTCACTTTAAAAGGTCTTACAAGCCTATCTCTGCTGACCATATCATAAAAGTACTCAGTCATATTCATTCCATTTACAGTAATTCTGCCAGTCCCTGGAACTACATAGCAATGTGCAAAAGCTTTTTTCCTTTTCCCGGTAGCATAAGATCTGCCTTTACTATCTGCTATAGGATCATTATCCCTTATATCTTCTTTAGGCCTAAAAACTTCAGCGATCATATATTCCCATGGCAGCACTGCTTTAACTCTTGCAGGCCTATATTTTTCACCGCCTACTTGATTCAGTCCTACAAATAATTCTCCCCAATAGGTAATTTGATTGTCCAAAAAGTGGTCAAAAAATCCATCAGTCTTTACCATAGCGTGGATTCTTGCAGCCACTTTATTTTTCGGTTTCGGCTCGAAATTTATTTTTGCCATTGATTCATGTCCTAGATCTGACCATTCTACTGCTAACTTTGGATCTAATCTTGGGTTCATTTCTCCATAATAAGCTTGTGGGATAACAGAGTCTTCAATTTTATCTGTGAATCCCCAGTCAAAATCTTCTTGGGTGTGGTCTTTGTGCATATATCGAGGGACAAAGTGCTCGTTGCCTTCATAATTGTCTCTCTGCAGCTGGTATTCCAGGTCTGGGTGATTCAAGGAAATTTTTTCTTCTGATGTCTGCATAAGCTGCTTAAAAGAAGGGACTCTTGGCTTGACTTCGCTTTCTTGAAGCTTATAGTCTTTGGCTTGGATCCTCCCTTTGACGTCAAATAGCTTAAATGGGGATTTTTGGCCATCAAATTTTTCTCTGAAGACATCAATGTGGGTTCTAGAATATGTGTGGCGCTGGAGCTTTAGCTTGAGCTGGCGGAACTCTGCTCTGAGCCATTGAGGGATTAAATGGGTTCCTGGGTGGTAGATGATAGCAGTGTGTTCCCAATCACTATCATCTGGACTATTTGCGATCGGTTCAGGTGTCATACCAGTTTCTTCGAAGATCTTTTCGTTTCTTAATAGTTGTTTTCTTCTGTTGGCAGCTTCTTTTTTATCCTCAATATCAGACCAATCTTCTGAGAAATACCCAATAGGCTCTGGGTGCTGTTTGCTTTCTGGAAAATCTTCATATTCGATTCCATGATATGGAGACTTTCCTTTGTTTGATTCCTTAAATATCTTGGTGTGGATTCTGCCTTTTTCTGAATTGATATCTGCTTTTGGAATAGTTGAGTACAGACTTTTTAAATCATTGAACCCTAATTTGCTGAGGGCTGACCTAACATTGGCGCCTCCAGTGTCTTGCTGATGCTCTTTTGCGTCTATTAAATCATTAGTCCAGCCGAAAGATTTCATGCTGTCTTCTATATCTTTTCTATGCACTTCAGGGCTTGAAATCCGATCAATTTGAGATACATTATGGAAATTCCATTCTTTTTCTTTAATTCCTAAGTATGTTTTAACGCTGTTCTTGAATTTGTCATTTTTAAGTGTGTTCCACATACGCCTGTTGCCTTGAACTAAGAGCTGTTTGGCATTTCTAAAGTTTTGAAACTTCGTCATGTCGTTATGAGGGTAAATTACAGTGTTCTTTGTAAAGTTTCGATATTCGCTGAAATTTCGTGACAAACCCATATGCTTATGTCTAAGCATTGCCATTTATTAAAGCTTAAAAATTATTTATCATGCAATATACGATAGCCAGGCCAATCTTTTGGTGCATTATAATCGTATTCTTTCATAAATTCAAGTATCACTTCAGTAGGGCCATCCTTGCCATTTTTATGAGCCAGAGCTTTTGCGAACCCAATTTGAGCTTCCAGCCAATTTCCTTTTAAGTAGTCTTCAAGGGCTAACGAAAATAAATGCTGGAAATTCTTGGAAATTGTTTTTTTCATATTCCTAAGATCTTTATCGTCCAAAAATAGCCTATGCGCCCTATAGTTTTTATTCTTTATAGCGTCATTAAGCTTTTCCCTCTTTAGATATGCATACGCTCTTGCCTGTTTTAAGTCAGCAAACTCATCGTCAGCCTCAGTAGACAATTCAAGTCCTGCTAAGTCTAGGTCTACTGTATAAAGCTCAATTGGGACTTTACTGCCTTTGACTGTCACTTTGTCAATTTTTCTGAAATTTTTCCTGGCTTGGTGAGAACAAATTTTATATAAAGCGTCGCTTATTATGCTGGATTTTATGAATAAGAGTTATTAATTATTAATATATGGGAAATATTTTATTTAAATAAATAAAGATAAAATATGGACACCAAATTGCCTGGTTGCAGCTTCTAATCTGGATGCCATATTCACATTTGGCGACAAATAAGAAGCATCAATTTTAAACTCACTGCCAATGGCTCCTTCAATTGCCCATCCTTGATGAAGACCGAATCCCATTTTTATAGAGAATCCTGGCAGTTTAGCAATTAATTCAGGATGATTTTGATATGCAAGGGTTTTTGGACTTTTATTTATGGCTGCAATTGTTTTTAAATATTTTTTTTTAAAATTAATTTAACTATTCTGCCCAATCGCCACCCCTGCTTTTTATAAAATTTGACTTTTTTTTATCAGATACCTAAATTTTGTTATAATAAATGAGAATAAGCAATTACAGATAAATCAGCCAAATCATTGGTATGGTGATTGTCAATCAGCCTCACTTCCCCAGTCAAAAAATCTTCTAAGACCGACTCTCTTCCAAATTTTCAAACAATTAAAAATGCTTCACCTATATTTTTATTGGCTGACCCAGAATAATAATTCACTGTGGAATGTACTATTTTGGCAATTTCATTGACAAAAATCATGACATCTTTCTGTAAGACCTCAGTTACGTCAGAAAACTGACGAATGTCACAAAAGCCAAAGATGCAGAACCGTTTTTTACCTGGAATTAATGGATCGACCTCTCCACCACTTCTATTTACATTTTTTGCGATAACTTCGGAGCCTGCTTCTCCGAAGCCTAAAGCAAGTAAAGCGCCGATTTTAACAAGAGTTTCTTCTAAAACTTTGGTTTCCAGAGGAGCATTTTTGTCTTTTTTTTGTTTAAGCAAGGCACTTTGAGTTACTCTCTATGAATTTTGGAAATTTTTATTAATAAATAATATATATACATAAAATGGCGGACGGCGACCGACCCACCCTCTCAGTGGTGGTTTACCCATGTATATCCGGGCATAGTTTTTGGAGCCAGGAGTTAGCCCAACAATGTCTGGGACCTCGAAGCGAGAGGCCTAAGCGCAAAAGCCGCTGCTTTTGTGACCAGACCCATGGGCAGTTACTCGTGACTTCTTTTTGCCAGCAGCGCTCAGCCCAGTGAGTGCCCGAAATGAGGCAGGGCGACTTACCTGCCTAAGCTGCTTTGTGCCTCGCCCCGAATGGCGAAAGCTGTTGAGTTCTTTCTCGGGATGACCGGAAAAGAGGGGAAGGCGAGTTAGACAACTAAACGGGGGTCTCTCCAGTTGAAAAGGTGCCCTTCAATGGGCAGATCTGGCGGACGACGCGGCAGTGTTGGCGTAAACTTAGGCGACGATCCAAGTTGGAAATGGAGGCGGTCAGCAAAGCCGGTATGAGACGGCCCTTGACAATGCCTCTACCGAGAAACCGGGGGTTTCGGCCCGGGCTTGGTAAACGCTCTGCCACCATACGGAAACCGTAGAATGCTTCCTCGGACGTAATGGGGACCTTAAATACCTAGCGTTAATCTAATCTAATCTAATTAATAAATAATAAATTAATATTAAAATAATAGTTAAAAAAAATTCATTTATAATAAAAAAAAATAATGAGAAAGGTTAGTGCCATATTTCTGGTGACTTCTTCGATTTCCTGCTCTTGTGCAGCTTTTACAGGGTTTTCCGAAATTTTCGAAACCTTATAAATCATTGACTCTAGTGGCCCTATAATCAAATCCTGCGTATCTTTAGAAAATAAAAGCGAAAACAGCGTCAGCACAAAACAAACAAATAAAGTGAGCCCAATATCTAAAGCTGACTGTTTTTTCGTTTTTCATCTCAAATCAAACATAGAAGCTGCATTATAGGTGGTATTTAAATAGTCTTTTGTGGTCGCATAGACCCCTAGTTCATCTGGTCTTAAATCACTTGGATTTGTGTCTGAGCTTCAGTCATAGTACAGATCGACATGCACATAAATAATTGGTGTGTCAATATCTTTATGCTCTTTTATGAAATAATCTCCAGCTCTATTAAGAGCTGCTTGGTCTGGAATTTCTTCCAACATGGCATTTAGTCCATAACTATAGGAAACATTTGTATCATAATATAGTGTGCTATCAAATAATGGTAAAAATATCACCATTACTAATGATATTGAAATTACTCTTTTTGTAGTCAAATCTGACAGTTTTTTACCCACCCTGCTCTCTTTTGGGACATCAAGTGCCTTGTCTTTTAGGGTGGATTTTAGGGCTAATGAAGATTTTCTTGTGCTTCTTCGCTTAGTAGAGTTATTAAAATGGATATAGAGCTAGGTACTCGATTGCCTACGAGTCGACCTGATGAAGGTGGAGATGGACTAGGAATTCTTTCTATGATACATAGACTAAAGATTGAGGAGAGATACTCTACTTTTGGTAAGCAGTTTTAGTCTTTTATAGGGATTAGGCAGGCTAAGAAGGAGATTCGGGGATATTAAGCAATATATTAGCCCTTTCTGACAGTATACAGTCCTTGCGCGCTGGCCAAAAATCAAGACCTGACAGATAAGTCTCCTCGAAGACTGTTTGATGCTATCATTTTTGACCGTTAAGACTTATGCTTAATGTCACCAACCCATGAAGCTGAAATAATTCTATGACCCCTATAATTTTAGTCTAATCTAATCTCGCTTAGAGCTGGTAGCACCATCTGACATAGAAAAATTCTGAGACATAGAATTTAGCTCTGATTCTTCGTTTATGCCAAGATCTGATTCAATTATACCTATATTATAAGAATGCTTCCCAATTATTATTAATTTTAAATATTTATTTTTAAAGCTTAATTCTGTATACTTCTACTTCTCCAATTGGATCTTCATTTCCTCGATACGCAACTCTAGCCCTTTTTAGCAGAATTTCATCCTTTTTTAACAGTTTTTCTTTAGCTGCCTGCGACAATTTATACAGCTTTGTAATTCTAACCAGCCTAATAACCCTAACAAGCCTCACAATTCTTGCTGCTCTTGTACCAGCCCTTGAAGCTCTACTTGCTTTAGTAAAATGACTTGATTTGCTTGACGCTTTATTTGTTGAATCTTGCCCTGTCATTTCGTCCCATGCCCAGCCAATATCAGTGATTAAAGATATGGTCGAAATAACGTCAAGCCAAAAGAAAAAAGACAGTCAATACCCTTCTTTTACAAAAGACGCTACAATAATTTCTATTGAAAAAAAACCCATACAAATGATAGTCAAAATGTAAAAAACCTCGTCTGTATCTTTTGATGTGAGAATGGTCCGAAAACTGTCGCCGAATAATGCATAGATTGTTAAAACCATCATAAAAACAGTTGTACACCAATGATCTAAAATAAATAAAGCTTTCTTTTTTAGGGCTATAACTTTAGATTGTTGCTCAGGCGGCTTATCTTCTTCTGGATTTATTGTAGGATTAATTGTAGGCTGCACTCCATCTTCATATGAATTCAGGGCTTTAAAATCGAGACTTGTACGTCGAGTTGAATCTATTGATACCATTTTTGCATATATTTTTAAGGTTTTAAAGGTTTTCACTCAGAATTAGAGAAAAGCTGGGCGTGATAATAAAAAGAGATATTAAGATCTTTTAATAGATAAAAATGCAACTGCCAATGGAAGATTTTTTAAATAAAATATTCTCATCAAAAAAGTAAAGCATTTTTTAATTATTTAATAAAATAATGATAATTTAGAAGGGAATGGGATAGGAATTTAGAATAATAAATTTATTATGGCTAAAAAAATAAATCATAAGGGTCGAATTAAATGTTCGAAAAATAAAATTTATTTGGAATCAGACTTGCGTTTTGTATAAAATTTGAATAATCATACAGATTCAAATTTTTATTCATTTTTGGTAATTTTTGTAATGCAAAAATTATTATGCCTTTTTTAATATGTTCACTCCCCTGCTAATGAATAAAGGTTTTTTGTGGTCATAAATCATTTTTGACTAAATTTTAATTAATTTTAATCCCCCCCTTTAAATTGGAACAAAATATAGGTAAAATTTCCCTTTAAATTGGGACATTTTTTTAATAGGAAAATTTTAAAGGTGCTAATTTATATATAAAATTATTTTTGACCTAAATTAATAGTGCAAATAAAATATTATCCAAACAATTTTCACGCTGTATCGGTTAATATTTTAGATTAATTCTTCATAAAATAAATTAAAATTAATTAGTATAGTCTCAATTTTTAAAATAACTCCTTTTTAAATTTGAAAGGATTTTTTGTTCCAATTTAAAAGGGGGAGTTAGATTTAAAATTTTTTAATGGCAGTCTTAAAGAAGATCACAATTTTTCTAATTATTAAATTTATATATTATATTTAGAACTGTCTAAAATAGAGCATAATTTTGATATAAATTTTATAAAAAATAACTATTTTATTTGTAATTAATTGCCAAAAATTAATTTTTTTAAAATGCATTTATTTGCTGGGGAGTCAGTAATATCATAATAAAATTTCAAAATGGAACTAAATTTATGCAGAATTTGTCAACAGTTTTATGGAAGCCAGGAAGGACTCTGCTCAAAATGCTATCAAGTAGAAAAACTAAAACAGTCAGCTAGTGAAACTTTGCCGTCACTGGTGGATTCATTGTCAGTGATCTCTGAAGAATCCAAAAATTCGCATTCACAGTCAAATCCTGAAATCTGTTATTATTGCCACAAAAGGACTGGACCTTTATCATTCAAATGCCGATGCGATAACTTTTTCTGCTCAAGGCACCGGCTTCCTGAAGAGCATTTATGTTCTTTTGACCATAAGACTCAAGGTATCAGAAAGCTCTCTGAAGAAAATCCACTCATAAAAGCTGAAAAATTTACTCGACTATAAAGATCTATTAAATAAGGCTTGAAGCTATATAAATATTTATATGTAAATAAGCTTTTTTGCTAATCTGGAGAATATTTTCTTAAATTGAAAATCTAATAGCCTTGTTGCTATGGATTTTAAAGCTAATAAGGAAATATGTGATAAGAAAATATTTAAGGTCAAAAATTAGTTGCATTATAAGTATAAATAATTTGTTAGCTTTAAATAAAATTAATTATTATTTGTCCAGCATTTTTAAAAATGATTTTTTATAATTAATTTGCTTTAGCATTAATATTGATCCCAGAATATTTAACAGTGGCAAGAGGCTAAAAGTTAATATTTAATAAATAATTTTAGATAAATATAGCCTATAGCATTGATGTTCTCCACTATATTTGCTATTAATGCAGTTCTCAATGTCAGTATATTTTCCAAAGTCTAATTTTCACGATAATTGACCCTCTTCTTTATATTAATATGGAAGCTCCCTATGTTATTGTGGTTCAAGGTCCACGAAACTCAGGGAAAACCACCGTCATAAAATCGCTTGTAAGGCACTACACACGTCAAAAACTCACCGATGTTCGCGGTCCAATAACTCTCAGAGCAAATCGGTCATTACGTTTATGTTTCTATGAATGCCCTACCGAGATGTCAGCTATGATTGACCTTGCCAAAATCGCTGACCTTGCCTTGATTGTTATTGACGCCAGCGTTGGCTTTGAGCTCGAAACATTCGAGTTTATCTCGATTTTACAAAACCATGGGATGCCCTGTGTAATGGGGATTCTCACACATCTTGACCAGTTTAAAGAAGCCAGCACGCTCCGAAAAATAAAAAAAGTCATGAAAAAGCGGTTCTGGGCTGAAGTTTATAATGGAGCCAAGCTGTTTTATTTGTCAGGGCTGAAAAATGACCTGTATACGGACAGAGAAATACACAATTTCACTAGGTTTATTTCGGTGCTGAAATGGAAAGAAATGACTTGGAGACAGGAACATTCGTATATTTTGGCTGATAGATTTGAAATGAAGAGGGATACAGGGGAATCGGCGTTTTATGGGTATATAAGAGGATGCCCTAGTAATGAAAATAATTTTTTTATATTGTGAGTCAATAAATCCTATAGAAAAACAGAAAAAAGTTATATATAAAAATAGGGCATTGCAAGTAAAGAGTAAAATAATGCTAACCCCCTCCCTCTTCATGAGTGAACAAAACAGATTTGTTCGATCATAGAAAATGTTAGTTCTATTTTTTAAAAAAATCCCACTTCTAAATAATTTTGAAAATATAAATTTATTTGTAAAATATTGTTTTAAAGTGCAGGCTTTTTAAATTCAACAGAATTAGTAAGAGATTTCATTATAATAATTATCACTTATATATCAAAATATTTTTTCATAAAAAATTTCTAATTTAAAATGATTCTTTGCTCGACAGAGGGGAGAGTAAGGTGCTATTAATAAAATAGAGTTTATCCCTGGATATGGAGAATTCGAAATGACCAATATTTCAGAAATCCAAGACCCTGTGCCTCAAATAGAAGCTCAAAAAAAGAAAAAAACACATAGAACCCTTAAACAAAAAGAGAGAGCTTTATATGCTCCATCTTCCAATATTGGAATGCTTAAATATGACAATAACACTGGCTATATAAACTTGCCAGACCAATATGTCATGTTTACAAAGCATCAAGGCGAAAATATTGAAGAATTCACCCCAGGGCAAAAAATGGTCAGAGAGCTGCAAGAAGCCGACAGGACTCTTGAAGACAAGCTAGCCCAAAGAGAAGATTTAGCACTCGTTGACGATATACAAGTAAGAGCAGAATCAAGCGAAAGCGAAATTGAAGAAGAAAACCACTTAAAAGAGCTTGCAGAAGAAATTAAGACAAAATTGCCCAAAAAAGAAGTCCAGGAGTATACAATTAATGATACAGTCGTCACTGATTTGACCACTTTGGTGTATGGAAAGAAAAGTCAGGGTGCTAAAAAAGTGATGGAAAAGGACACCCTAGATAGCTTTAAAGAAAGATATAAGCCAAGATTTGACAGCTTGGATAACTATATTAAAGCGGTTAAAAATAGATTTATGGCTGGGAGTGATTATAAAGAAGAAATAGAAAAAGAAGCTGAGGATGATATGAGAAAAAAAAAATTATTTTTATTTAAAATTTTTAAAACAATATTTTTTTTATTTTATAAATATTCTGATATGGATGGCGAAGATATTGAAAAAGAAATCGAAGACGCCCCAAAAAGTGAAAAAAATGGTATTCCGAAAGGGACTTATGTGAAAATTGAAATCAAAGGTATGAGTGAAGAACTTTTCGAAAAAATTGTGCCTGAATGCCCAATTTTACTATGTGGGCTAAAACCTCTTGAAAATTCTTTAGGCTACGTCCGAGCCAGATTTAAAAAGCACCGCTGGGCTAAAAAAATTTTGAAAAATAATGACCCATTAGTAATATCAATGGGCTGGAGAAGATTTCAGACTATACCTATATTTTGTACAGAAGATTCTGGCACAGACAGGCTTAGAATGGTAAAATACACTCCAAAATTCGGGTTTTGCATGATGGTTTTTTATGGACCTTTATCCGCAGTAAATACCCCTATCATGGCAATCCAAGATCTAGAAGGCAAAGACTTCAGGATTTCAGGCTCAGGGATTATTTTAGAGTTAAACAGTCAATTTTCAATCATGAAAAAGCTTAAATTGATAGGCGAGCCTTATAAAGTGTTTAAAAATACCGCCTTTGTCAAAGGAATGTTTAATTCACAGCTAGAAGTCACCCGATTTGAAGGCGCAAAAATAAAAACTGTCTCAGGGATCAGAGGAATGATTAAAAAATCTTCAAGAGATGGAATTGGGCCTCCAGGGACATATAGAGCTACTTTTGAAGACAAAATTTTGATGAGCGATATCATATTTTTAAGGACTTATTATGAAATAAAGCCTGAAAAGTTTTATAATCCAATTATTATACTATAAAATAATACTTAAGGTATTTTTTCATATCAAAATTTTATTATAAAATTCATTAAAAATAAATATAATTACGCAAAACAAAGACTACTCAAAACCACAAGCCAAATTAGAACAGAAAGAGGCATTGTGGCACCAGATAATGAAGATTCCCATTATAACCCTGTCATAAGAGAAAAAAAAGAATTCACTCCTTTCAAGGTTCCTAAGAAACTAGAAGAAGAGCTTCCATTTAAATCCAAACAAAAATTAACACAGCCAAAACAAAGAGATGAAACAGACGTCAAAATTATGCTGAATGACAGAGAAAAGAAAATCGCATTTTTCTTGCAAAGGCTTGGAACAGTCAAAAATATGAGGGTCAAGCATGAAAAAGAGAAAAAAGAAAAATATGATGAAGAAATTGCCAAAAAACAGAAAAAAGAAGACGACGCGAAGAGAGAAGCACTTTCCAGGAAGATTAAAGAAAGGAAAATGAAGAAAAATTTTCATAAATAAATAGAAATTTATATGGAATAAATCAATTTTTAAATAAATAATTTTGCTTATAATTAAGCTTCATTAAAATTTGTTGCGACCTCACGCGCTCTTTCTCTTGCATAAGTCAGTTCACTTTCCCTTTCTTCTGCAGTCATAGTATTTACTTTAGTAATGATTAATAAAGGCAGGATTTTCCCACCCATAAATTCTATAGGGTGTGTAAATACTTTTAAGACCGTTTCAAGCTCTTCTTTTGGATTATTTCCAGCTGTACATGATACTAGTCTGTCCTTCATTATATTCAGCTAATACAATTAAACCCATTATACTATTCTCTATTTAATTTGGCTATAATATAATAATGTTTAAACAGAGAGCTGACATATATAGAATAATATTTTTTTCCCATTTAAAACAGGGTCAGGCCACCCAAACCCTATAGGGAAATTCCTCTGCATCCACCCTGTCAAAATTGCAGGTGTCGTTTGCCACCAAACAGGAAATTGGAACACAATGATATTTGCTGCTCGAATTTTGTCCATTTCGATCTCGATTTCTCTGTCATAAGTATGATCTTCAAGAGCCTTCAAAGAGGCTTTGTCAATACTAAAAGCATCTTCTGTAAATGTTGGATAGTCGTGTCTATCAAGGCAAGGCTTATACCCCATTTTGTATAAGTCACTTTCAATCACCTCCCATCCTGCATCGATAAATCCGAGTTTCAATGATTCTTTGACAGCATAGTTAAGACTTGTTTCGCTTGGATGAGCATAGACTATTAGAGCTTTCATATTTAATTATGGTGAAAATAAAACTAAAAATTTCTGTAATATTAATTAGAGACTTGTCGTATATTATGCTAAATTGATTGTTAAGTCTTCATTTTTTATTAATTAATGATTTTTCTCTACTATAAGATTGCCATGCTTATCTTTTTAATTATGATGATAAATTTCCGGCAACGCCTTTAGCAATATTATAAGCATCTGCTATGAATTGCTTTCTTTCAGCTTCTGTAAGAGTATTATTTGGAGATACAGCTATTATAGGAAGAATTTCAGCTCCCATATAAGCAAATGAGGAAAGCTGACTTCTTATTCTGATATCTATATCTGCTGCCGAATAATTCCCAGCTGTGCATGAAATTAAAATTTTTTTATTCCGGAGCACTGGGTCTGGGTAACTTCATGCCATTTTATTGGAGAATTTTCCTCGTGCGGCGTTTCCTTGATTAATTTTGGTGGGATTTTTTCCCTCGTGAGGAATTTGATAGAATTTTAACAGGTTATTTCCGAGCAATTATCTCATGAACAAATAGTTAGGAAACGTCACACCAGGAAAAATAACTGGCAACGAGTCTGGGTAGCCAAATCCATAGCCAAAAACTCTTTGAATCCATCCTATTAAAATTGCTGGACAATTAGACCACCATATAGGGAATTGGAAAACAATTACACTTGATTCAGTGATTTTCTGTCTTTCAATGTTAATGTCTTCTGCATGAGAATTGTCTTCAGAAGCTTTTATAGCAGCTTCATCTGGGCGAAATGTTTCTTTATCCCAGCTTGGGTAATCGTAGCGGTCCAGATGTGATTTAAAATTCATGCGATATAGGTCACTTTCTATTATTTCACAGCCACTGTCTGTAAAGCCAAGCTTTATAGACTCTTTTAAAGCGTAATTAAAGCTGCTTGTATCTGGATGGGCAAAGACTATTAAAACCTTCATTTATCAATTATAATTTATAGATATGCAAGATTAATTACTCAAATTATAGTGATTTATGAATTTGCTACTCAATTCTAATAAATTATTTAAAAAACCCCTGAAAATTGTTAATATAAAAAATAAACATATAAATTTTTTCAATTGAAAAGGTTAGTGATATATTTCTTCAAAAAACTAAAATCTCTTATATTATTTTTAAATATAAAATATACAATAATTGCTAGCATATGCCTAATAAATTTATTTATAAATATACTCTATAATTATTCCCAGTATTTCTTCTTAAATAGTATACTTTCATTCAAAACAAACTAATTTTCACACAAATTATAATAAAGAATTTAGCCTTTAAGTTTTCCAACGATATGAAGGATAACCACCACAGCAATATATGATAGAGATAGCAGCAGAACTGTACTAGGACCAATTTGTAAGCCAGGCGCATCTTCTGTGTACAATTTTAGTTCCCCAGCATTCCCGTCACCTCTTCCAGTCGATTTCGATTCTAATTATATTTTACTGGTATTTGCGCCTCTTTTTCTCATGGCTGCTTGGACAGCGCTTGCGGTTTGGCCACTTGAGCTTTCTGAATGAGTTCCTTTAGCCATGTTTCCACGTATATTGTTATAAATGTAATATTTCGTAAAAATTAATTTCACTTTTGATATTTTTAATGAAAAATTTAAATAATCATTGAAAAACCCTTATAGTCTGATTTATTAGCAGGCATTTTTGGTATTATTAAATAAGCGAACTAAAGGCTGTAAAATCCATAAGAAAATTAATTAATTTTAAAATAATAAAATATTTTTTACGAGACTAATGCTTAATATCTAGGCATCTTTAAATTCTGGGTCTCTTTTATTAATAAATGACTTCATCCCTTCTTCTCTATCATAAAACGCAAAAGTGGACTGAAACATCCTTCTCTCAAATTCTAATCCTTCTTGTAATGTACTTTCATATGCTTGATTTATACACTCTTTAGCCATCATTGCCATCGGCTGTGAGTTTGCAGCAATTTTTGCTGCGATTTTTATAGCAATATCAACTACGTCATGATCAGGCACAATTCTTGAGACTAAGCCACTCTGCCAGGCTTCTCTTGCAGAAATCAGTTCCCCAGTAAGCAGCATTTCCATAGCTTTTGCTTTTCCTACAGCTCTTGTTAATCTCTGTGTCCCTCCAGCTCCTGAAAAAGTCCCAAGCTTTATTTCAGGGTGCCCGAATTTTGAATTTTCCCCTGCAATTATTATGTCACACATCATAGCGATTTCGCAGCCTCCGCCTAGTGCAAAACCATTTACAGCGGCTATAAGAGGTTTTCTAGTCTTTGCAATTTCGTCTCATTCTGATGAAAAATTTGTTGAGAAATTTCCTTGAAAAGTTCTTGGTTCCATTTCTTTGACGTCAGCACCAGCTGCAAAAACCTTGTGAAGCCCTGTAAGTACGATTGCATTGGTTTCTGGGTTTCTGTCGCATTTTTTAAGCTGGGTTACGATTTCGTGGATTAGTCTGTCACATAGAGCATTTGATGCTTTTGGACGATTCATAGTGATTATAGATACTTTTTCTTCTTTTTTTACATCAATAAACTGGTATTTCGTATTGAAGTTTCTTCAAGCGCTCTTTGCTTTTATAAATCTTGAGAGAGAAAACATTTCTCTGAAAAATATGGAATAAAACTCTTCATTATAGAAAAATATTGCGGATATATTAACTTTATCTTATTTTTAATTATATTATTTTAGTAAAATATTGCTAATAAATATAATATAAGACATGATATCTGGGATGATGAAAAGAATTTCCAAAGAAATAAATGACGAAAAAAAATTTTCTAAGGAAGAAATCAGCTTCTGACAAAATGATGAAAATAATTATGCTCATTTAATAGGAGCTATTTCTGGAGTAAAAAATTCACCTTATGAGGATGGAATATTTTATTTAGAAATCTTAATTTCTGAAATGTATCCTTTCAAGCCACCAAACATTAAATTTATAACAAAAATTTATCATCCTTGAGTAAACGTTAATGGATGAATATGTTTAGACATGCTTAGAGATCAATGATCTCCTGCTTATACAATTCGAAAAGCTTTAGTTGAAATTCAAAATTTGATGACAAGCTCCGATATAAGAGATCCATTAAATACTGAGATTTTCCACCTATATAAAACAGATAGACCAAAATATGAAAGCACAACTAGAGAATGAACTAAGGCTTATGCAATGTAGCAATTAAAATAATAGCTAGATTGTTTCTTGTTCTTTAAAGTAATGTGATATATTGATAATATAGAAATATAAACCAACAAATAGAATTATGAAAAATAAGTTTGCAATAAAACTTTTAATTTTGAGCTATTATGCAAAATAAGCGCAGCTAGGGAATTAATTAAGGCTTATACAGAATAGCATCTTCAGTAGGTTTCATATAGAAAAGCTTAATTAATTAAAGATTGATTATGAAAGATCACGGTATTATAATAATTTTATTATTTTTTATATTTATATGCATATTTCAAGCCTTTAGCATCATTTTTAACTATTTTTAATTAAATTCATTAAAAATGGGCAAGAGCATATTAATGTTTTCTACCTTTATTGATTCATTCATTTATTACTCTTTCTAAGAACATTAATAGTAATGGAAAATGATTTGATCTTCAATAGATACTTAAGGAAGGCTATAAAAAAGAAGGGAATATCTACTTTATTTATTTTTAAAGTTGAATTATAGTTATTTAATTTTAAATTATAATAAAATACAATATCAATAGAATGGTATCTAAGATAAAAACTAAACTCAAATTAATAAAAAATGCGCTAAATGAAATCACAGAAATAGCTACAAGAAAAACTGATAATCGAGATTTTAATATTATTCCAGCATTAAAAGAAAGCATATATAAAATCCAGCGCCAACTTACAGAAAATTTAGAAAAGATTAAGGTGGAGATGAAATTTTGTTAAAAATATATCAAAGTACTATTAATGATTAAAAACAGTGATCAATTTTTTCTGAAAAAATAGTTTTTAGCGAAATCTGGAAATAGAGCAATTGATTTGATTGCTAAGTATTTGCTTCAGGAAGCTTTTGATATTATGGCAGCTGAATCTAAAAGTACAATTGAAAATATATACTTGCCATATCATAAAGAGATAGATAAAAATTGAAATTTGCCTTTAAGAAAAAGAAAATCTGTTAATGGCTATCCAGATTGCTTTGATAATAAGTATTTAAATACTATGAAATATATTAGAGATTGAGATGGAAATTTATATAGATGGGTGAGTTATAACACAGAAACAAAAGATTATAAGGTATCTTGATGGATCCGTGATAAGTTTCTGTCTTGTCTTGCTTTCTCAGCGAGGATCCCAAACGGATTTTTCTGGCTTAATAGCTTAAACAGTGATTCATGCCTCTGATATAAATCTTTATACAAAGAAAATCAATGCTCTGTTGATTTTGAATTTATTTCTTCTCAAAATTTCCCTATTGATGGTACTGGGACTTATTACAAAAATTTTGTATATAGTTTTGCAACTGATGAGTCAGAAACAACCCAATTTAATAAAAAATATAGCTTAAATAAGCATAAATGACACTCCTTATCTTCTCCTCCAAATAAAGACTGAAAAATAAAATATTCCTCTTCTTGTGTTCCATTTAAGAATTTATTTTATTTTGCAATAATAATCATGAAATATTATTGCAATATGACATTGATTTAGACTGTTACTCAGAAATTCAGCTTAAATTAAAGGCTGCACATTTAATAACGATAAATTCGAGAGTTTATGCTTTTAATTGTGATTTAATGAGCGAGTGCGAATTTGAAAATCAATATGCTTGGCATAAAATTAGAGAAAATTTAAATATTAATATTGGATGATCAATTTGGACTTACCATAAAAATTCAATTTTTTTTGCAACTCTTTGGCAATGGGAAATAGGGTACTATAAATTTAATAGTTATAAAAAATGCGTAAATTGTGAATTAATATAATTTTCATATAGCCATAATATCCAAATTAATTTGATGCTCTAAGTAAAAGGTGGATTATGGTATTTTGGAAATTCAGAGGTATGTGAAGATTTATTAATTAATTATAACTGGGATTAAATATACAAGGGAAAGTATTGAAGAGAATGAAAATGATAGTGAAGAAATGAAAAATAAAAAAGAAGACAGCGAATATGAAAGTGAAGGAGATTTATATGATGAAGAGGAAAGTATCCGGGGAAATGAAGATAAAGTGGAAGAAGGGGAAATTAAGGAAGAAATTGAGCAAAATGTTGATTATGATGAAATATATTGGGTTTAAAGTATCTAGAAGCTAATGCCGTGATATAATAACTTATTGGTTATTTAATTGGTTTCTTTATTTTATATCTTAAGAAGAAAATCAAAACTCAAATAATAAATTATAATGCTTCTTAGCTGCTAATTAATTATAATTTTTCTTATTGATATTACCTGCGTACATGTTTAAGCAATTAAACAGTTATAATCATTATTATGAATTCATATATGTATAAAACCGCTTTTATTTGTGTCTAGACAATAATTTTATAGATAAATTACAGCATTCTTATATGAATACTTATTTATGTGCTACAATATTATTCAAAATCAAACTGATCCTAATTATTTTTAAATCTCTTTCCAATATCTTTTTATATTATTTCAGAAAAATAGATTTAACCAAAGTATTAAGAAAGAAATTAGCGTGATCTTCACTATTATAGCATAATTTACTTCTGACTCTTAAATTAATCATAAAAGCTGGGATGTATGATGAAAGTCAAAATTAAATTCTTTCAATATTTAAGAAATTTTGGTCTTAAACTAAAATTTAATAAAATAAATATTTTCTAGCATGATGATGCCAGGGTCCTTATACAGGATTCATAAAGAGACTAAAACAATCGAAAATTCACATTTATATAGCATGTGGCCAATTGATGATAAAAATATGTATGATTTTATAGGAACTATAATAGGACCTCAAGGAACTTCTTATGAAGGTGGAATATTCTTTTTAAAAATTCAATTTTCAGATCGTTATCCTTTCGTTCCTCCAAATATTAGATTTTTAACTCCAATATTTAATCCATGTATAGATACTAATGGAAATATAACTCTAGAAATACTAAGAGATATGTGAACTCCTGCAATGACAGTGGAAAAACTTTTGCTGACAATAATGAGCACATTGAATAGTTTTGATATAGAATATTCACCTCCTAATGAAAGTATTTTGGAAATATATAAAAATAATCCAACACAATATGAGACGATGGCTAGAGAGTGGACAAAGAAATATGCAATAGATTAAGCCTCAAAAATTAATTTAAATTCATCACATCCGCCCAATAATGACTATAAATATAAATTTACAAGGGATTTAGCTTCAAATATAAATTTCTGATTAATTTTCCGGTTATGGAAAATCTCTAATATAAAAAGCAGACTTTTAAGAAAAATTAAAAAAATAACCAATTAATATCATATCTAAATTAACTTCTATTTATTATATCAAGCGCAGAAGCTTTTATAAGTTCATTGGCTCTTTTTTCAGTTCTTTTTTTAGTTTCTTCTTTGATTTCTGGAGCTTCAATAATCATATTTTGGATTTCACCTTCCTCTTCTTCTATTTCCATCTTATCGCTTTCTATTTCAATCACATCTTGTGCAGCATTACAAGGAATTAGCACTCTTTCCACTTCCTCAAGCATATTACATTCCACACATCTGTCTTTTCTAAGTGAATCTATAAATTTACCCCAAAATTCGTTTCTTTTTAAACAGTCAGCTTTCCCCACAATCCACAGCCCAAACTTCGCTCTTGTTATAGCCACATTCATTCTTCTATAATCAGCCAAAAATCCTACAGAGTCTCCTGATCTGACTGATGAAAACAGAATTAAATCTTTTTCTCTTCCTTGAAACCCATCCACAGTATTAATTTCTATATCTTTTCTCCACAACCCTTGATATTTTTTATAAAGAATTTCTCTTATAAGTTTTACCTGCCTTCTATAAGGCGTAACTATTCCAATATTTAGCCTTGACTGATGCCAATTTGAAAATTTCTCATATATTTGCACAATAAAGTCAGCTTCTGGTTTATTAAATAAGCTTGTTTCTTCTTGTGACTTAGACTCATTACTGGTTTTTAAATCAAAAAACATCACGTCAATATGAGGCATCCAATTAGGCCGCGGCCTTGTAAGCACTTCTGGGGCATTCTGAAGTCGAGATTCATAAAAAAATTCTGAAGAAAACCAACAAATTTCTGGGGTCATTCTGTATTGGATTTCGAGCATAATTACTTCTGTGCCGCCTTCCATAAGTCTTTCAAATAGAGATCTGTTATATAGAACTTTCGGAGAATGCTTATTAAAGGTAGTGCTAGGCAGCTGTCTTGGGTCTCCAACTAAAACTACATGTTTAGCTCCATACTGCAAGGGAATTAAAGTGCTTAATTCTACACTTTGGCAAGCCTCATCAATTAGCACACAAGTGAACTTGTTCTTAAGTCCTTGCATTTCTTTGCTCCCTGCAGTACTTAAAGTACAAAAAATGATGTCAGCTTTTTCTAATAAATCCATTTCATATTCTTTTTTTCTTTCTTTAAATTTTGCTTTAATACCTTTTTCTCTAAATAAATTATTTTGGACTTCTCGCCTTTTTTCTTCAAGCTGCACTAAAACTGATTTATCACCTTTTGTTTTCGCTTTAACTAATGCTGCGTCTACTTTATTTAATTCATTTTTCCATTGGTCTATATTTACTTGTGGAGCAGTTAGTCCTTGCTTTTTGAATTTTTCTGATAGTAAATATTCCACAGTAATTTTTTTTACTTCTTTAGGAGTTTCTCTGGTATCGTTAGGATTTTTTTGTCTGAGCTCTAAATGCTGAAGATTTACGTGGCCAAGCCTAACGAATAATAAATCGTGTCTTTTTTTGCCATCATCCCCAAATAGTCCTTGTTTTACAGTTCTGCAGGCAAGCTCATCAATTGCAGCATTACTAGGGGCGCAAACGAGAAGGCGAGGCCTTTCATTATTAGGAGCCCTTATGAGTAAGAATGATGACATTATGCCAAGTAAAGTATGAGTTTTTCCAGTCCCAGGAGGGCCTTGCAGAAGAGTGATTCCTGTATTCTGTGAGCACACTTTTTGTATTGCTTCACTTTGGGAGGAGTTGTAGCGATCCTCTATCATTTTTATATACCCATTTGTCAAATCTGGCGCAAATCATATCCCTTTCATGCTCGGGTTCATAATAAATTCCCCAATATCCAAAAATTCAGCTAATTTTATCATTTTGAACTCCCTCATTAAAGAGGTGAGCGATTCTGCATAAATTACGATAAAAATTTCAGGTCTTTCTAATTTTTGTGCAAAATCGTTTTTTACTTTTAGCAGCCAGCTGCAGCCTCTGTTTTCCCTTTCACATACTCCTAAGTAATACTCTGGCACTTTTTCTGAATTTCATTCAGAAAACCTCGGTGGTATGTCAACTTTTGTAGAGCAAGGAATTATGATTACTAAATCGTCTTGTTTGATTGATTTATAAAATGAGACATTTCCTGATTTCTCGTCTCCAGGGACAACAATTGCATATTCTTGTTGTAGGCTATGCAACCTTAGCTCTATAATATACTTATTTAATTGATTTTATAATAGCTTAATCTTCTCTAAAACCAATTTTTATTATAAGAATAAAGCCAGCCTCCCAATTATGTCTATGCAAATAGGTATAGATTGTGAAGACATATCATTCTGATTTAACGCACAAAAAATATCAGCCCTCAGCTCATCAAAAAACGCCGGCAAAAAAAATTCCCTGTAATATTTCCCATTTTTAAATCCAATTGGTATTGCTTTTCTCGCTAAAGGTGGAGGATCTGGATTCGTCAAGTCTAAACTCAGCACAAAATTATAAAATTCACTTATAACTAGCCGATTGTGATATCTAGCAGTTCTAGCCTGAGCTTCTTGTTCTTCTGGGGTCATATTTTGCGATTTTTGAAGGTATTTCATCGCATTGTTAAAATCCTTCTCTTTTTGGCTCAGTCTTGCATTTTCAGCATCTTCAGCTTCTTTTGCTTGCTCTTGGATTTTTCTTTCAGTTTCCTCCTTTACGAAATCATTCACCTTAAACGCAACCTTTTTATCCTGTTTAGAAATTTTACGTGGTTCTGGCGCATCTGTTTTTTCTCGCTTTTTAGGGATTTCTGGGAGAGTTTTTTGGCTTTCAAGCTGCTTATTTCACTGGAGCAATTTGTTGAGAGAAATGTCTTCGTCGTCTTTTTTGGCTTTTTGCAAAATATTAAAGTCAGGGAGAATTCGTTTAGCGGGCTCTGAAGCATGAGATTTTACGGTAAGGACTAATTCTCGAGATTTTTGAGGAGGTTTTGCATTTAGTCATGGTTTTTTTGAGTCTGAGTCGTAAGAGTCATCAAGAGAAATGCTTTCTTGGCCTTTGTATGTTTCTTTAAGTTTATCAGATATAATTTTATCTGAGCCCATAGCTTTTTTAACGATATCAGGCGCATTGTCTAGGTTGAGCACAGGGTCCTTTTTTAAATATGACTTTACCATATCAGGCCTTGGTTTTTTGCTCTTACTGAGATTTTCTGAGCTCCTTTTCATATTTTGCATTTCACCAAGATACTTATTTATGGGGTCTTAGAATATTAAAACTTATTTGATTATTTTTGTTTGAATCCTGGCCCAATCTTTACTGATAAATAAATTAACATTCAAATGGCAGATTTTATACTATTTTATATCAAAAAATATTTTTAAAAATTATTTTATTTTTTTTTTAAATTATACTAAAAATCATACAATTTTGGGGCTAATTATAACACAGCTGCTTTCTTTATCAATTTATTCTCTATTAGCACCGTTTTATCCATCAGAGGCAAGGCACAAAGGAATACATGGAGGTATGATTGGCCTAGTTTTTAGCTGTTACCCAATTGCAGCTTCAATTTCATCACCTTTAATAGGGAAATATTTAGGGTACTTAGGACGTAAAAGAATGCTTTTTGTGGGCTGCTGCTGCAATACATTGGCTATGATAGGCTTTGGCTGCATTCCATATATGAATAAGCACGGATTTTTAAGTATTAGCATATTATCTAGACTATTACAAGGTTTTGGTGCTGGATGTATAGGAACTTCTTCATTTGCTATTGTAGCTGCAAGGTACCCAGATAAGATGGAAACAATGATGGGCTTTATGCAAACTGCAAGCGCTGTAGGATTTATGTTAGGCCCTTTGTTTGGGTCTGTATTATATTCGATAGATGGTTTTAGTTTTTTATTTTTTACTTATGGATTGATATTTCTATTCTTTTTACCTTTTTTCTGTGTAATGATACAAAAGGATGAAAAATATTTCAAGCCTGACAATATAGTAATTTTAATTGATTTTAAAAAAAAATTAATATGATTTTTTTTTAAAACATTATAACGGATTTTAATATTTTTTAGCATAATATTAAAGCCATGGACTTTATAAAAGTATATCCTGCAGTTTTAGACTTGATTTTGGTAGTTTTAGCAGCAGCCTGTCTAAGCTTTCTAAACCCAACTCTTGCAGACCATTTAGAGACTTATAATATTCACATTGTTGTAGCTGGGATAATTTTTACTTTGCCGACTCTGAGCTACATTGTTGTAGTTATTGCAATTAAATATATTCATATTGAGAGAAAAGCTATTATGGCTTTAGGATTATTTACAATTGGACTTGCATGTATAGAAATCGGGCCTTGGAAATATTCAGGACTTCCGCATAATTTAGGGATTGTGATTGTAGCTTCAATTACTTTTGGGATTGGATACGCATCTTCCATTATTCCATCCCTTCCAGATATGATTGATAGTTCTCAGACCTTGCTATCTCAGTATGAGCATCAACAAGTCTCTGATTTTATTTTTTATTTAATAAGCTTTGTTGGAGTCGAATAGCACATTTTCGTATTTTTGGTAAAAAATATAAAAAGCTTACTCCCCCCCCCCCCTCCGTGAGCGAACAAAAAAATTTTGTTCGCTCACGGAGGGGGGTTAATTTTTTTTTTTTAAAAAAAAAATTTATATATAAATTTTATAAAAAATATTTTTTTCGAAATTTAAAAAAATCCTAATTTGCAAAATTGGGAAGCAAATATTAATTTAATTTGCAAAATTTATGTTTTAAAACGCAATTTGTTTAAAATTAAACAGAATTAGCTCTAGATTTCATTATACTAATTATCACTTATATATCAAAATTTTTTTCCATTAAAATTTTTTCTATTAAAAAATTTTTGTTCACTCACGGAGGGTGGGTGGGTTTTTGGTCAAAAAATGGCGATTTTTCTAATGGTTTTGTTCGCTCACGGAGGGGGGGGGGGGGGGGAGTTAGGAAATTCGTGAGTTTAATTTTAAAGGAAAAAGGCTATATCTGGGATCCTTAATTTTGGGTTCTTTGCTGGAGAAATGATAGGGCCGCCACTTGCAGGGGTTTTAAGCGATAATATAGGCTTTGAGAATTCAGAAGCGGCAATATCGCTGGTGTTGTTTTTGTATATTGGAATTTTTGTATATTTTACGAAATCTTTCAAATGCAAAGTATACGAAGAAAGTGTCAGCCCAATTATGAAAAATAAAGTAGATGTTCCATATGACACTGTAGCATTGGAAGATATTTCTGTAAATCCTTAAAAATTATTTATATGAATTTGATTAATATATAATTTTATTCCATTATACAAATTCTTTTTCTCAGACTTAATATAACTAACTTCCAATGAATTTATAATGTAATGTAAAATAAATTCAACATATTTTATATCTGATTCACTTAAATTATTTTATTTGCTTTAAGCAAATGAATTTCTTCATTAATCTTCATTTTTTAGTTTTACTGACTCTTTGTGTATTATTTTATAATTATTGCTATTAGTATTCTTTGATATTAAAACGAAGATTACTAGCTCAATATTTTTTATTTTAATTTTCTGTAGAAATTTATATTCCAATATAAATAGCTCATCTAATTTAATTTAGAATGTTTCTGTGTCCTTTTTAAAGTACCTGTGAAATTAAGTCGAACACACCTTCTAGAACTATTTTTTAAAAACTATGTGATTGATAATTTTTACTCTTTAATTGACTATTTGTGTGAAATTTGTTATTTTATAAAGATTTTTAAGCTATATCTAAATATAGTTAAAATAAATATGATGATAATACAATTCTTTTCTATAAAATACAAATTTATTAAATTGAATTTAAGTATAATATATAACATATTAAGAGTATAAAGCCAAAGATATAAAAAATATTGACAAAAAAATCAAAATTTTAGCAATCAATGATATTGCAATGAAATAAATCAACCTTAAGTACATAGTTAATAAATTAAGTAATCACAATGGAAAATAGGATCTGATATAAGAATTCATCCTAGTCTATAATCATTTAAGACTATCATATGGATATACATAAAATGGCGTATGGCGACCGACCCCACCCTCTCAGTGGTGGTTACCCATGTATATCCGGGCATGGTTTTTGGAGCCAGGAATTAGCCCAACAACGTCTGGGACCTCGAAGCGAGAGGCCTAAGCGCGAGAGCCGCTGTTTTTGCGACCAGACCCATGGGCAGTTATTCGTGACTTCTTTTGCCAGCAGCGCTCAGCCCAGTGAGTGCCCGAAATGAGGCAGGGTGAATTACCTGCCTAAGCTGCTTTAGTGGCTCGCCCCCCGAATGGCGAAAAGCTGTTGAGTTCTTTCTCGGGATGACCGGAAAAGAGGGGAGGCGAGTTAGACACCAAAACGGGGGTCTCTCCAGTTGAAAAGGTGCCCTTCAATGGGCAGATCTGGCGGACGACGAAGCGGAGTTGGCGTAAACTTAGGCGACGATCCAAGTTGGAAATGGAGGTGGTCAGCAAAGCCGGTATGAGACGGCCCTTGACAATACCTCTACCGAGAAACCGGGGGTTTCGGCCCGGGCTTGGTGAACGCTCTGCCACCACACGGGAAACCGTGGCATGCGACCTCGGACGTAGTAGGGACCTTAAATACCCAGCGTAATCTTAATCTTAATCTTAAAGACTATCATATGCTTTCAATTCAATTATTCAAAATTAAATTACTTTTGCGATAAAATGATGGGTGATGAGATGCTTAAAAAAAGATTATTACTGATACCAATAGCTTTATTCTTGTTCTGCTTATTTTTGATGTTTTTTTCCTTTATAGACACCGATTGAGCGAAAATTCAAGCAGGAGAAGATATTTATGAAATCGGCCTTTTTAGTTGTTCGAATTGCCAAAATCAATATAAAAGCTGAGATTGAAAATGCTTTTCTGATTTTGCTTGCATTTCCCCACAAAATTTAAGAAACTGTTTGGACTTTACAGCAGCTACAAAAGCTTCAAGAGTATATATATGCCTCGAATTTTTTGCTCTGATTTCAGGATTATTATTAATTGACAAACTCGTGATTGCTTATTATAATAAACAATGGTGCCATTTCTTTTAATTTTAAAAAAAAAATTATTTAATTTCATAAATAATTTTTTTTAAAAAATTAATTTTTCAATAAAAATAATTTTTAAAATCTAATGCAAAATAAACACCATGTATCAATTAGCGTTTATTTGCTGAGCTCTCTAATGAGTATATCACATTTAATCAGCTACTTAAGCTGGCTTTATCTTATAAATCAAGAGGTCATTTCCAGTAGATCAGTCGTTACGGAAAGTGGTCCAAGAGTATACTCAAAAGAAGGATCCTCAAAATCAATGCTTGCCTGTGTTCTATCTTTTATTGCGATAATTATTTTACATTTGGTGATGAAATCTTATGAAGGAAAAGACTTATACTATAATTACTAATAATTTTATTTTTTTTAAAAAAATAAATCAATATTTTTGCCAAATATTTATTTATTTATATTTTGTATAATTATTTTCGATGACACAATTTCTCTTGACACCCTTATAAAAAGGTTCACAATGAGACGTTGAATGTTTAGATGTGGCTTATTATTTACATCAGCTTTTTCCTTAATTTCTTTTATCCTTTATAACGGAAGATGGGTTCTTCGGTTCACCAGAAACTCTTATTGGCAAGGTGGTTTGTTAGCATGCCAAGACTGCAATGAAGATATCAAAAATTTGCATTGAAATTGCTTACAGTCACTAAACTGTGCCAGCGATTTTACTAAAGGAAGCTGCGAGTTATATTCAGACCTTGCACTAGCTTCAAAAGGTTTTATACTTTTTCCTATAAATAGCCTTAATTACCACCAAGCTATTTTTTTTTTGCCTAAATATCGTAAAAATTTTATATTATATTTGAAGCAATTGCTTTTATTTTTTTTATTTTCTTTTTACAAGCTTACATTAAGATTCTGGCAGGGAAACACTATGGTTTTCCTATCATGAACTATTTGTACGCTATCGGCGTCTCATTTTTTAATTTTTTAGCAACAATTGCTTGGTTTTATTTAAGCAGGGCAAGTCTTACTTTAGATTGTCAAAGGGAGCCTCTTGAAAATGAGCGTCCGCCAGCGTGTTCGACAGTAGGACCATTTGGTTTGATGTTTTCAAACGTCTTTTTGATTCCGATGTCATTTATGTTTTGTTATGCGTATTATCACAGAGAAATTAGAATAGATTTAATTGCGCATCAAAATAAGGATCTGGATTCAGAACAAAGTGAAGTGAGTTTTGACCAGTCTAATTTAGAAAATTAATTTATTATGAATAGGGCGACTTAGAATGAGCTTTTTTAAGGTTTTATTTGAATTTTTTAATTATTTAGGAATCTTGTGATTATTGTTAGAATCCTAGTCAATCTTAGAGTTAAAAATTGACGTACTTACACCCCAAGATGACCATAGCAGCTTATGTTTATTTTTTTCAGAAATTCCTTCATTTTCTTTACTTTTTTCCTCTTGACTATTGTCATCATTCCATATTTTAATCGTCTGATCTCGACTTGCTGACAATATAAATCTTCCACACGGCGAATAGCATATAGAACTTACTGCATCTTTATGCCCAACAAGCTGATTTAAAATTGTTTGACTTTCTATATCCCATACAATAATGCTTTGATCTCAACTCCCAGACACAAAATACTTTCCGCATGGCGAAAACGCAAGAGCTGAAATATTTCCTGTATGCCCTTGGAAATGCTTTATTGCTTTTCCAGTCTCTAGAGAATAAATTTCAATAATTTTTTCGTTTCCGCCAGAAGCTAAAAATTTGTCACAAGGTGAAAATGCGGTCACTAAAATAGAGGCCTTGGATGTATATAGTTTTTTTACCCTTTTTAGAGTTTTTGATGACAATATAGCAATATAATCTGCATTTAAAGCTATAGCTAAATATTTTCTTGTGCTTGAAGTAGAAATTGAAATAATAGCTTCAGTGGAGTTTTCTGACTCCCCTCCCCCCCTTTAAATTGGAACAAAATATAGGTAAAATTTCCACTTTTTTGGTAAATTAACCCCCCTTTAAATTGGAACAAAATTTAATTTTATAATACAAAATTTTATATATATAAATCATAATTTTTATGTAAAAAGTTTTGATATAATTTAAATGTTTCTTCTTAACTAAAATTAAAAATTTAGTTATATCCTGCCTTGTTTTAAAAGAATAGAGTATAAAGAACATCTTATTTAAATAAATTTATTATCCTTAATTGTAAATTTTTAAAAAAATTTAATTTTTTTTTTATAAAAATGATATTTTTTATTTAAATAGCTTTGATATAAATTCAATACGAATTCTTTGCAAAAATTCAAAATTTACTTATCTCTTGCTTTATTTTAAAGAATAGAGTATAAATAATATCTTATTTAAACAAAATTAGCACTTTGATTAATAAATTTTCCAAAATTTTTTTTTTAATTTTTTTTTATCAATAAAAATAATAATTTTTGTGTAAATAGTTTTGATACCAATTAATAGTGGCGTATTAATTAATAATAAAATTTTAGTTATATCTTGCTTTGTTTTAAAGGATAAAGAGTAAATAGCGTTTTATTAAACAAATTTATTATTCTGATTCGATAAATTTTTGAAATTTTTTGTTTTTTTAAATTTTATATAAAAATTTTTATAATGATTGTTTTTAAAAAAATTTTCTTAACCCCCCTTTAAATTGGAACAAAATTTTTAGTTCCAATTTAAAGGGGTGGGGGGAGTGAGGAGAACTGAATTTTGGAGTCTGAGAAAAAATCTTTATGATAAACAAATGATCAATCCCTCGTTAAACAAGAAATCACATGCTTTCCACTAGGAGAAAATGCGGCAAAAATAACACCTAATCTTTCTTGATGCGATTTTATAAGCTGGCCAGATTTTAAGTCTCATAGCTTCACAGCGCTATCGAGCCCTCCTGAAACTAAATAGTTATTGCAACGAGATATGGCAATATTATTCACAGAACAGGTATGGCTTTTTAATTTCTTTATAATTTTAAATGTTTTTGCACATCATACAAAAATTGCCCCGCTGCTGTCACAGGTAATAAAAAAATTCCCACATAGTGATCAAGCTACTGCATTAATAGAGCTTATGATTTCTTTATCTCTTGGCTGAAACGAATGCAAACTTCAGATTTTTATTGTTTTGTCCCAGCTTCCAGAAGCAAGAAATTTCCCACATGGAGAAAACGCTATGCTGCTAACTATTTCACTATGATTTTGTAATATTCTTTTTTGATTGCTTTGTCAATAGGCCTTAAATATTTATTGCCTAATTTATTATTAAAAATGTTTAAATTTAATATAATAATTTATTAAAACAGTATAAATGAGTTTTGAGTTTTGAATCAAGATCATAAACATATATCCCACTTAAGCTGCAACAAGCCATTTTATTTTCGCATGAAAGAGCTACTGCGTTTACTATATTTGGATAATCTCCAAATGATGTTGCTTCGGATTCTTCCAAAAGATTCCAAATTTTGACACCTTTATCTCCACAAGTCGCAATAAACTTTTTATGTGTTATATAGGATAATGATCGAACTCCATATAAATTTGAAAATTTTTTGATTTTTGTAAGATTTTCTAATTCCCAAGTGCAGACTCAGCTATTTTCATTCCCAGCAATCAGATATCTACCACAATTGGTAAATAAAAGTTTCTTAATCACATCTTCATTGCAAATTTTTATAGTTTTAGTCTTCTTAATGCTAATATTTAATATTTTTATATCTCTCCTCTCATGCCCATATGCTAAATAGTTTCCACATGGTGAAAAAGCGACTGCACCAATTATTATATAGGGATTTGTCAATAATAAAAGCTCGTTACAAGTTTCAATGTCCCATAATCTTACTGTTCGGTCCGCTCCTGCAGATGCAAGAATATCTCCATTTGGCGAATAAGCTACACATTTAATAGTTTGCTGGTGGCCTCTAAATATTTTGAGTTCTTGTAAAGTTTTAAGGCACCAGAGCTTTATAGTAGTATCAGCGCTTGCAGATGCCAAATACTGCCCACAAGGAGAATAGCATATCGAGGTCACCCAATTTTTATGGCCTTTTATTGTAATTTCGCCAAAACTAGCAGAGCTTAATTTGCAATTTTTTAAATTTGAGCAATAAATATTTGAGTAAGAAAAATTTACATTGGTAAGGTCGCTGCCTTTGAAATTTGTATTAATTCAGTTTCCGCATGATAAATCGGCGTCTGGTATTTTTATATTTTTTAAATTTTTATTGGTAAATGAAAATTCAGCTAAATTTAACAGTGAAATCGCATTGCTGGCTGCTATTGAAATTTCTTCTGAGTCTTTGGAATAAATTATAAATTTGTAAAGTTTTTCTTTTAATTCGTCTGATAGAGAGCCTTTTATTGATGAAAAAGTTTGAATATTTTTGGAAAATTTTATTTTATTGAAAAATGATATTTTCAGAGAATTTGTATCAGATAAAAACGATATTTCTAATAAAATTTTTCCTGATAGTAGTTTATCTAAATTTATTGAGCAATTTTTTCAGAATATTTTATAGGTAGTAATTTTTTCATCATACATTAAAATGGCGTGGTGCAACCTCTTACTCCCAGGGGAGTAAATAATAATGTAGCCAGGGTGAATAGGACCTTTTGGAAAGGAGTACAACATTTGGAAATGAGCATCTGGACAGGTTTTTATTGTTTGGTGGAGCGCAATGTCATATCTAGCCAACCATATGCTTACACCCAGCCAAGGTTTTAGTCTGTGCGGAGATGGAGCTCAAAGTTGAAAATGGACATAATGAGGTTCCCTTTCGTCAATCAGGAGCATTTCCCAGCGCGATATTGGACATTGCGTCTTGAGCTTTGAGTTTCTATCTTGGTCCACAGAGGACCAGATAATTCGATTTTCTAATTTTCAGCAGGCTGAACTCGTCAATAACGGCATGGCAACCCATTGCCCCTGACTCACGGATAGCGAGTTCAAGCCTTCATCCGTTGGGAGCAGCATAGTGATAGTTGTAGGCAAGCAGTTGAGCGTTACAGAGTTTATATGGGCTTTGTAGGCCTACAGGGAGCTTCTCTTATAATCTTAGTTTAAATTAGTCATTTTTGTTTGATCTTTTAAGCTGAAACGCTTTGATAAGAGCTTAGATTGAGGTTCTAAAATAAAAAATGCATTCTTCTTATCCTGAGTTTGATTTTCACGAGAATTATTATCAGAATGCAAGCCTCCTTCACAAGAGCTATAAATATTTTTATTTCTATCAAAAGTTTGATCAAGCGAACTAATTTCTGTCAGCAATTGTTGCCAAAACTCAATTTGGCGATCAATTCCCAACAAATTCAAATTCAAGCAATCAATTTCTTCAATTCCCCAATAATATCTTCCTATTGCATAATTAAAAATAATTCCCTTATTCGATCCCATTTTTATTGTTAGTTGCTTAACAATAAATAATTCAGCGACACCTTCCACTTGATTATTAAAAAGAACATATCTTTAAATCCATATTACTGGAGAAATAAATGAAGACTCTTTTATTAGCAGTTCTCATAGGAAGCGTCCTTTCCATGATGACAATCCCACTCCACCCTGTCCACGAAACTCCTGAAGAAAAAGCAAAATTTATTAAATCCCTTAAATATTTCCGAAGTGGAGCTGGCCCTACAGGAATTCCTTTAACTTTTAACTACGAATATTATGGCTTGGTACAAATTGGAACTCCTCCACAAAATTTCCAAGTTGTTTTTGATACAGGCTCTGGAAATTTGTGGGTGCCAAGCAGCAGCTGTTACTCAGTTTCTTGTACACTCCATAACACCTATATTATTTTTGATTAATTTTCGCTATTTTTTTTATTTTCAGCTAAAAATTGATATCGTTATTTGCAGATTTTTGAACTTTACCACCTAAGTGTGGAATTTTTCCGCGTGTGAAAAGAGGATTCCACATGTGAAATCAAAAGGGCTCCACATGTGAAAAGCACCTTTTCACACGCGGAAAAAATTCCACACTTAGGTGGTAAAGTTCAAAAATCTGCAAATAACGATAATATTTATTTGATATTTTAAAGCCTACGATTTAATAGAAAATAGTATACAATCATTCCAAGTCGTCAACTTATGTGGCTGATGGAAAAAAAATTTACATTGGATATGCGGCTGCTTCTGTGGCAGGATTTTTATCTAAAGATACGGTCACTTGGGCTGGAATAAAGATTCCTAACATAACTTTTGGAGAAATGACTAGCTTTGGTGGGACTTATTGGACTACTAAAAGGTTTGATGGTGTGTTAAAGGAATAAAGTATTCAAGATTTGATGCTTCCGCATGTTTGAGACCACTAGAACCTGCTTGCAGGAGGAATTTAGTTGCCTAAACCCTATCTCAACAGCGGCCTACTCCCGGAACCTGAGGCTTGTACCGATATCCCTGAGTCTCAACTAGCTAGAAAGACTCCTCTTGCTTTACGCCATTGCGTCCTATGGTGGTAAAGGTCAGCTGATATCTCTTGTTGATCACCTAGAGGAAGCCAGGAAAATGAACCACAACCCTCCAGAATAGGCATAAAAGAGTTTATGGCCCAAAAACGATCCGGATAGCTAATACTTAGACTTGAATCGCCATCAGTTGAGTCTCAAGACTTACCCACCCCATACTGCCGCTCTAGGCTAGCAAATGGTTAGGATTAAACCGCCAGAGCCTATAAAGCGACTTTAGCGCCCAAATTGGCTGTTCGTCAAATACATATTTTGTCGTCACCACTATAATTATAATGGGGTGTTAGGAATGGGGTGGATTGCAGCAGAAAAAATACCTCCTGTTTATATGACGATGTATAGTTTGGGGCTGATTAACGCATATAATTTTGCTATTTATTTAGTCCCTGGAACTGGCGTTGGGAGTGCAATTATATACTTTTCCTTACTTTTGCCTATGAATCTGATAAAATCTTCCCTTTTATACAAGTTATAGGTTTTATTTTTCTATTCCTATGCCAAATCATTCTCTTTCAGTTTACCTTAGGCGGCTACAACACAAGTTATTCAAAAAATGACTGGAATTACATCCCATTGCTGAATACCGAAAACTGGCAAATCCCAATCGATCAAATTACCATTGGTGGCCAAAAAGTTCCAATTAATGGTATGAAAGCATGGATTGACTCAGGAACTCCTCACCTTGTAGGGGATAACCCAATTATCGCGCAATTCAACAAAATGATGCCAACGGTCTTTGCAAACTGCTCAAATCTTGCCTCACTTCCTACTGTTGTCATAACGATGCATGGGGTTGATTATCCATTAAATTCATCAAATTACGTTTATACAGTAGTTAATGATGGGATAACTACATGTGAAACAGGCTGGATTGGAAACTCAGGACTTGACAATTTTATTGTGCTGGGTGATTTATTTATCCAAGTTTATTATACTTTATTTGATATGGGAAATAAGCAAATTGGGTTCGCAACAAGGATATAACCATATTTAGCTAATTATATTAGGCTAATTTTGCTTACTCCTCCTCCTCCTCCTCCTCCTCTGTGAGCGAATAAAATAACTTTATTCGGTCACCTGAGTCGGGTTAATTTTTTTTATATATAAATTTTATAGTCATTTTTTTTTCAAAATTTATTGTAAAATTAACCAGAATTAGCTAGAGATTTCATTATACTAATTATCACTTATATATCAAAATTGTTTTTTTCATAAAAACTTTTGTTCTTTCACGGAGGGTGAGTTTTTGATCAAAAAATAGGGATTTTTCCAATGGTTTTGTTCGGGAAGTTAACTCCCCCCCCCCCTCCGTGAGCGAACAAAACCATTAGAAAAATCGCCATTTTTTGACCAAAAACCCACCCTCCGTGAGTGAACAAAAAATTTTTTTTAATAGAAAAAATTTTAATGGAAAAAAATTTTGATATATAAGTGATAATTAGTATAATGAAATCTAGAGCTAATTCTGTTTAATTTTAAACAAATTGCGTTTTTAAAACATAAATTTTGCAAATTAAATTAATATTTGCTTCCCAATTTTTGCAAATTAGGGATTTTTTTAAATTTCGAAAAAAATATTTTTTATAAAATTTATATATAAATTTTTTTTAAAAAAAAAAATTAACCCCCCTCCGTGAGCGAACAAAATTTTTTTGTTCGCTCACGGAGGGGGGGGGGGAGTAAGGATAATAAAAATTTAAGAAATTTCAAAATAAAATTATTTCACCTTATAAAATGAAAGGATATTTAATTCTCCTTTATATTCAAATTGCTTTTGGAGCATTTACGATACCTCTCTACCCGATCCATAAAACTCCAGAAGAAAAAGCTTCATTTTATAAGTCCCTCAAAACCTTCAAAGCTGGAGCAGGCCCTACCAATGTTCCATTAACCTATAATTATGAGTATTACGGCTTAGTCCAAATTGGTACTCCTCCTCAGAACTTTCAGGTGGTTTTTGATACAGGCTCTTCCAATTTATGGGTTCCTAGCAGCAGCTGCTATTCAGTTTCCTGCTCCCTTCACCATACATATAACCATTCCAAATCATCAACTTACATCCCAAATGGCAAAAAAATTGGAATTGGCTACGAAGCCGGCTCTGTGACTGGATTTTTATCTAAAGATACAGTCACTTGGGGAGGAATTCAGATCCCGGGCATTACTTTTGCAGAAATGACGAGTTTTCCAGGGACTTATTGGAGCTCAAAAGCATTTGATGGGATTATGGGGATGGCTTGGGTGGCTGAGTCTGAAGACAAAATTACCCCTGTTTATCAGTCTATACTTAATTTGCTGAATATTTAAATATTCAATATCTTATATAAACAAGTATATTTTAGCCACATAAGTATATGTATAGCTTAGGGCTTATCAATGCAGACAGTTTTGCTATGTATTTAGTCCCAGGAAATGGAATTGGAAGTGCTTTAACGTTAGGAGGCTACAATACAAGCTGCAGCAAAAATGACTGAAATTGGATTCCATTACTTAATGAAGGGTTCTGGGAAATAAAAATTGACTCAATTACTGTGAATGGGAAAGCTATACAAGTGACTGGGATGAAAGCTGTCATTGACTCAGGGACGCCTCATCTTGTAGGGGATAGCACAATTGTTAACCAAATTAATGCAATAATTCCAACTGTGGCGTCTGATTGCTCTAATATTGGGAGTCTTCCAAATGTTGTAATTACTTTGAATGGTGTGAATTATACTTTAACAGGACAAGATTATGTGGTGCAGTTGAATTCAGAAGGATTGACGTCATGTGAAACTGGCTGGACTCCTGAAAATTTCCCATCTTCTCTTAGAAATGTTTTGATTTTGGGCGACTTATTTATGCATGTCTATTATAGAAATTGCCCGAGGATGGCGCTATATTGCGCCATCCTCGGGCAATTGGAGACACGGCTCCACACGGGAATTGTGTTCCACGTGTGGAGCCATTTTTCCACGTGGGAAAATGTGGATTCCACACGTGGAAAAATGTGGATTCCACACGTGGAAAAATGGCTCCACACGTGGAATACGGTTCCCGTGTGGAGCCAATTTTCGCTTGCCCTAGGATGGCGCCATATAGCGCCATCCTAGGGCAAATCCTATATACACAGTTTGATTATGGAGGTTCACGAATTGGGTTTGCGACTGCAATCTAAAAATAAAAATATAATTTTTATATCAGTGTTGTGGTAAAATAATAATAAATGAATTATATCAAATTAACAATAAGGAACACAAACAGTGTCTTGCAATAATATTTTATTTTAATTATGATGCTTGAAAAAGTTTTTTATAATGCCCATCTTCAATATTCATCAACAAATTATGACTCCCCATTTCTATAATAGTCCCCATCTCTAATAAAATTATTAGATCATAATTTTGTATAGTTTTCAATTTGTGTGCAATTGCTACAATAGTGAATTTTTCTTTTTGTAAATTTTCTTGAAGGTTTGATTCAGTGACACTATCAAGTGCGCTTGTTGCTTCGTCTAAAATTAAAATTTTTGGTTTTCTTAATAATGCTCTTGCGATAGCAATTCTTTGTTTTTCACCTCCGCTAAGTTTATTTCCTCTTAAACCTACATCTGAGTCAATGCTATATTTATTTACTATATTAATAGCTTGCGATTTAAAAATAGCCTCATTTATTTCATTTAAAGTTGCGTTTTCTTTTGCAATTTTCATGTTGTATAGGATTGATCCTTTGAATAAAATAGGTTCTTGGCCGACCCAACAGATGCAGTCTCTTAGATATGCTATATTATAATCTTTTATTGGCCTATCATCAATTTCAATACTCCCAGAAACAGGATCATAAAATCTCATAATCAGCTGAGCTATCGTTGATTTTCCAGACCCAGTCGTCCCAGTAATTCCTACTCTTTTCCCTACTTTTATTTCAAAATTAACATTATTCAAGACCACATTATTCCTATTTTCATATTTAAAGCATACATTTCTGAATATAATATTCCCAAAAATCGGTAAAAAAATCCCTGCCTCCGACTCAGCATTAATTTCTGGCTTATAATCAATAATTCTGAACATATGTTTCGCACTTTCAATGCCTCCACTAATATCAGGTGCTAATGCGCCTACTATCATTAATCCCCATGAAGAAAACATATCTCATTTCCATTAATAAAAGCATCTTTCTGTATAAATGTCATTAGTAAACTATTTATTGTAATAAATATAATACAAAAAAACACAGTAAACATATCTTTAATTTCTAATTTTCCTTCCTTTATTCTATATGTCCCAAACCAGCCTACAATTCCTCATAAAAAATACATAGCCATATACCTAACACTAAACATGACTCCATTACAATATGACGATTTCAGCACTCTTTTGTTTTCAGCCTCAGTAGCTGATATATATTCTCTATAAAAATATTCTTGTCTATTGAAGGAGTGGACTGTTTTTATATTTGTCAGAGCATCAGAAGCGATTTCTGTAGTATTTTTTAAATCACTGTGACTTATACCTTTTAGCTGCATAAATTCACCTTTGCCGCCTGTTATCATGACAATAGGAAGTAAGACAAGAACGAGGATAGATAAAGGTATATCATGCATACTGGCTATAATAATTCCTCCAAGTATAGCGGTTAATACTAAAGATTGGAGCCCTAATATGGGACCACCAATACTAGAAATTTTTTCACAGTCTGATGCAAGCCTATATGATAATGTTGAAGGGTTGCTTGATGGCTTATCAAAATATTTTTGATCGTAATTGAGAAGTGATTTAAGTCCTTGGTAGCGTAAATCATAAGTATAAAGTGCAGTGACTCTGGAAAGAGCAGCACATAGGATTGTTAATGAAAAAATAATGATGGAGGCTTCTATAAATAAATAGTACATATTAGTTTTTGTGGAATCTGTCATATCAGAACCTGTTTTTTCAATCAAAATAAAGACATTATCGGAAAATATATACCCAAAAATAGGAAATAAAATTCCTGTAATTATTGCACATAAAGATGCTAATATAAGTCAATATCAGTATTTCTTAGCGAACCATAAAATTCTTGCAAATGTTTTTGACGTTTTTTCTTGCTGTATTATACCTTCTTCAAGTTTTAATTCTAAATTTTTATTTTCTTTGATTTTTAAACTTTTATATGAGCTTTCTTTTTCAATATTTTTCTGGACAGCTTGAAGCCTGGCATAGATTCCATTTTCCTCTATCAAAGATTCGTGGCTCCCTGATTCCACAATTTTCCCATGGTTCAATACAATGATTTTTTCAGCGTTTTTGATGGTGCTCAGCCTTTGTGCCACTATAATTGTTGTCCTTCCTTTCATAATCTTATCAAAAGTTTTTTGAATTTTCTTTTCAGTATTTACATCTAAAGCGCTTGTGGCCTCATCTAATAACAAAATTTTTGGTTTTTTAATCATGGCCCTTGCTATTGCAATTCTTTGTTTTTGGCCTCCAGATATTTGGGATCCTTTGATCCCTACATAAGTTTCATATGCGTTTTCAAGATTTTCTATAAAATGGTTAGCTTCAGCTTCAGCAGCAGCATCATAAATTTCTGAGTCTGACGATGATAATTTGCCAATTCTTATATTTTCCTTTATAGTTGTATTGAATAAAATAGGCTCTTGGCTTACCAATCCAATGCTTTCTCTTAGGCTCGATAAATCGAATTCCTTTATGTTTATCCCATCAATTAATACAAACCCAATTTTACAATAATAAAAACCTTCAATTAGCTGGATTATAGTGCTTTTCCCAGACCCAGTTTCCCCAACAATTGCTAAAGACTCGCCTGTTTGTACCTTAAATGATACCCCTTCTAGTACTTTATTAGAAGAATAGCTGAAATGGACATTTTTAAACTCAATTTCTCCTTTTAAATCGTCAGTCCTTCTATAACCATCATATTTTTTTGTTTTCACTATTATTTTCATCACTCTTCCAGCAGCGATTTTTCCATTTTGAATAAATTGCAATAGCGGCACTGCAGTTCCCAAATAAAAAGCTGACATTGAAGTCGCAAAAAAAATCATGACCACATGTTTAGCCTGACATTTTTCTCCATCAGATCAATTATCTACCTCATTTTCAAAAAATAAAGACCCAAAATAAAAAATCGTCCCTGAAAAAGTAAATAAAATTAAAAAAAAAATTGACCAGCCAAGACCATGGAGAGTCCCCATAACTGTCGTAAAATTTTTTAAAGGCTCCAGTTCTTTTTGGTATGATTTAGCAAGAAAATCTTGAGAGTTACAGGAGGAGACAGTTTTTACCCCTTCAAGGCTTTCTTCAGCTATTCCTCCTGCTGTTTTATATTTTTCTTGGGCTATTACTGTGCTTTGGTATGATGCTTTGTCAATGCTGTAGGCTGTTATGATCTGGATAGGGAGCATGATGAGGGCGATTAATGTTAATTGTAGATTGATAAAAAATGCGACCATTCAGGTAGCGATAAAAAGGACAATTGAAGAAAGCAAAAGCATGACTTTCTCACCTGAAGCCTGCTCTATTGTGTTACAGTCTAGGTCAATAGAGCTGCCAAATTCAGCTGGGTTGTGCTTGTCGAATCATTTTATTGGCTTATTTATTATATAGAGATTTAGCTAAATTAAGATAGAATTTTTTACTTAAAAAGATTAGGGAATGTTTAAATAGAGGAGTATAGCTTTGAAATACACATTTTTCCATTTTAATCCTGTATTATTTCCAAGCCTTATAAATGAAACAACTGCAACTCAGCCAGCAATTACTGTGATTGGTCCTAGAATAAATTGAACAACTGCAATTGATGTTCCTTCCTCATATAGCTCATCAAAATTGTCTCTATTTTTGTACATTGCATCTATAAGGTCTCCAATTTTTATAACCAAAAATAAAGGCAGGACAGAAAATATAACTGTAAATATTAGCCCTAGTCATAAAAGAATATAATCTGATCATAGTGAAAATCTATAGAGATCTATAAAAGACATTTCTAGGATGGCTGTATTTTTCTCTTTGATTTTTAAAGGAACTTTGTCGTCCTCTCCATCATTTTCTTCATTGAAAAGTAACTCTTTTTTCATTTATAAATATCTTATAAGCTAATAGAAAATATGCATATAAATAAAGATTAAACAAATATTGAACTATTAATTAGATTACTAGTAATGTATAAATTTTAACAGCTATATTGCAAATTAATTCTTTCTTTCTTTAACGGACATTATAACGGAATTAATCCTCCATTTTTAATTTGATAATATTGATAATTGCCTTACTAACCCTGATAAACAATATAGCTTCTCGATCATGCAGCCTTGAGCACATATTTAAATATATACAACAAGGTTTTGCCAACCCACAAATGGTTAGCTTTCTTTTTTTCCGTATCTCACGAGTTTTCTTGCTTCAAAGCAGATTTTTTCGAAAATGTCGTTGACGAATGAGTTCATGATGCTCATTGATCTCTTGGAGATTCCAATATTTGGGTGGATTTGTTTTAAGACTCTGTATATGTGGAGTGCGAAGGTCTCTGATCTTCTTTCCTTTCTTCTTGTCTATACTTTGGAGGCTGATTCTGCTTTCTTACTATCTTTAATCATTTTATGATCAAAAATGGTTAGCTAGTAAACAATTTCAATAGCGTGCTTACCCTAGCCTTAGTATGGTTTCAGAGTGGATTTTAATCCTAAGGATCCAGGCAACTGTCCATTAAAGGCCAGTAGTCATGCCATGGGCTTAAAGCTTCCCTTTATACAAAAATTACATTTTTATAGGAAAGTGGCTTACTCATGATTCTTGGAATCACAACATCGACCCAAGCATATCATGGTGATCAAAAAAGGTTGGCACTCAGCACGTGCAAAGATGGTGAAAGCTCGAGGAAGGCAACCTTGTATTGGATTCTAAGTGTTTAAAGTTTTAAGGATAATAACCTTTAACTTAGTCTGAATTATATACAGAAATGCTACAATAGACTAGGACCAGTTTCAGCAATTTCATTTAATCAATCAATTTAATTATTTATGAGAAATGCCAATTTCAACATTTATTCAATTTAATATTTTGAGCTTGAGCAATATTAAGTTGCGAAATGAATTCTAATTATCAAAATATTTCGTAAAAAGAATTTCTGTAGTGCCGAGAAATTTCTTCGAAAAAATCATCACTAACAGACGTTTTACAGCAAGTAAATGTGCTTTGGATCAACAGCTTTAATTGCATATTTTATAGGAGGATGTAGCAGAGAAGTACAAATCTTAAAAAAAAATGGATGACTAAGCCAAACCCCTTACTGTGCAAAGGAAATGCACACTTTTATTTTCAACAATCGGAATTTCTTACTATATTGGAATATAGAGAAATTAAAGAGATAGGCTGCCAATTACTAATACCAGAAAATCTTTTGGATTTATAATCTTTTATTTTATTAAGGCCAACAAATTAACATTAAATTGAAGCAAATATCCTATTTACTTATAAACCTGATTATCAAATTTGCTATGTGATGAAAATTTATGCAATTGAGGATAAAGAAAATTTCTGAACCTAAAGAATTACGGATTCTGGGAACCAGAGTAAAAAACAAAAAAATTAGATCTGTTTTTTCCTTAAAATGTAAGGAAATGTGCACTTTTAGGATCAACTATAGTGATTGCTTATTTCCTAGAAGTGTTTAGTAAAGAAATCATTTTATGCTAGCAATATTATTTTAACACCAGAAGATCAGAAGTATCAATAGAATAATTATTGATTATTTAATTTAGTACCAAATAATTTCATTTTTATTATTTTTATTCTGATATAAGAAAATGCCTTACATAAATTTAATAATAAAAAATATGGGATTAATAGAGTGAATTGACACATCTCTTACATCGTATGGGTTTTTGCCAATAAATCAGCAATCTCAAGATAAAATAAGTTCTGAAAGCAATGATAAGAGACTTCAAGAGATTTCAGACAAGATCAGAAGTGCTATGACTCCTGTAATACATAAAACAATAGATGGGCTTAATTATTTAAAAGAGAATGGGCCCAATACTATTGCTAAAGCAGCTGTAAAACTTGATCCTGTTTATGAAAGCGTTAAGAAAAACTCTAAAGAAATATTATCGAATGAAAAATATCAGCAAGCAATTGAAGTATACAATGATATAAAAGAGAGAAGAAGAAAGTATATTGAGGGAACTCCTTATGAAACTAGAAAAAACATTGTCTTATCCTTCTTGGAATAAAGCTTTTTTTACAAAAAAAACTTGTAATACTTTGTGATAAGATTTTTAAAAAATAAATGGATATTGTTTTTAGCTGAAAAGTTAGGCTTTTCAGCAGCAACTTTTCTGTTTTCTCCTGTGCTGATGAACAGTTTAAAAAAATCCTTATTTGTTGCTGCAGTCGGAAACTTAGCTTTTACTCCAGAAGAATTTGAAAGTTTAAAGAAAACTATTAAAGTTATTAATTAGCATTTCGCAAAATGGTGGATTCTTAATATGTCTGAATAATTTTTATTATGTATAACTTTTATTTATAAATTATAGCTAATTTGGTCTAACAAATACTATTTTGATATCTGCTTTACTGCAGATCTATATTAATATAAAGTCAATTTAAATCATTTCCTTATATTCTTAATGCTTAATAAAGCGCAGAAATTATATAACTAAAAAACTAATTCCTTTATTTAAACTCAACTTATATAGTATCAGCTAAAAGAGAACTTTTATGTAATTATTAAGAATGCTCAGCTAAAAACTTTCTCACTTTTTCTGCCTTGTTATTTGCTCCTACTTGCTCAAGTAAGGGTAAAGCTTCTTCCATCAGTTGTATAGCTCCCATCAGATTAAACCCTTCCACCAATAAAAACGCCTTCAAATACAGCGCTTTTGCTCTCTGAAACTGCTTCTGCTTTTTTCTCTGGTTAAATTTCAGCAGCAACAAATAATCTTCAATTGCACAAAGCCCATCATCAATATGCACATGATGTTTAACCGCCAATTTTGCTATTTTATATAAAAAATCAGGCTCCGAGCATACCAAAAATGCATCATTTGACAGCTGCTGAGCCTGCACAGGCAATTTTTTGCTTTTTTTATCCTCCAGTCCTTTAAACTTATATTCAACATTATTTTTCGATAAATACGACTCAAAATAGTCCTCAGATAAAATATTGGCCTGGGTATTTCTATAATTTGTATAGCTATAAGACTTAGATGACTCTATTGCTTTATTACAAGCTGCTTCTAGCTCATCTAAATTTTTTGCCCTTTTAAGGGTCTTTGTATATGGGATTTCTGCAAATGGAAGAGGTGGGAAAACCTTGGCTAAGCATTTTAATAAGATAATCGCATCAGCAGGGGTCGCTGTTATAGACAAAACGTCAGCGTACAGAATATGCATTTTCATTCATACAGATACAGGGAATTTCACGACTTTGCAGCGTGAAATCATCGCTTTGCCAATTTTTTTGAGAAGTTTGGAATTATTTTGGATTTTTAAGTATTTGAAGACTTCGTCATAAGCTTTTAAATATAAAGTATCAGAGCTAGAGACTTCGTCAAGCAGCTCAATGGCCTCTTCCTCTTCTCCTTTCATTCATAATAGCCTTGCATCATAGCATTCTCCTATTTCTTTACTGAAAACTTTTACTTGATCACACAAATTTTTACAGTTAGCTAGCTCTTCTTCAGTCATATTTGCCTTAAAACTGTTTTTAAGGGTATCAATAAGCTCAATTTTAGGCCTGATGTCTTCATATAGCTGCTTAATTTCATTTAATTTTGGAACTTCAGTGCTTGGCAGCAATTTTCTTGCTTTTTTGATCGCTTTTGAGGCTTCATATATCTGCTTGTCCTCTACCAGGACTTTGGCAAGCCAATAATAAATCTTCCCAAACCTCGTCTTATTGCAAAGCCTCAAGCTTTCTTCAAGCGCTGCAATTGCTGACCCTCTATAGCTTGGGTCTGCAGATTTTGCACAGATTCTGCCATAATGATACAAAAACACTGTATATGTCGGATGCTCATTGAATTTTTGCATTAAAAGTTCTAGACAATTTGGGAGTTTTCCGTTCTGAGCGTATGATTTTGCGTAGATTATGCAGAAAAGGATATAGTACTGATGGTTTTCATAGTCTGTGATCCTTAAAAATGCTTCAGCTGCCAAATCTTCTGATTTGAGATATTCATGCTGCTTGTAGTAATAATGTTCCCATAGCACAATATAAGCTTCTGGGATATCAGGGTTTGATTTAATTAATTCTTGCAAGATGTCTAGGCCTTTTTCTTCTTGGTCTTGTTTTAGAAACAGTGTGCTTCATGCTAAATAGCCATAATAAGTATCAATTTCTTTTATATTACTTGCGTAGTATTGGGGAACTTCTATTTCTGAGCCACATTCAAGCTGTTTTGATAGAGAAATTTCCATTAGCCCCCACAGTATTTCTATTTGTTTTTTATTCTCCCTAAGCACAGTAACCATTGCTTCTTTTAAATTTAATAGGTCATGTCTATTTCCTGCAAGTTTTCATTGCACAAATTGGTACCAGGTTAAAAAAAGGACGTCTTTTGGCTTGTTTCGTAAAGCCACTCTTAGGTGTTTTATTGATTCTTCATATTTTTCTTCATATGCCAAAACCCTTCCTAGTCCAAAATTTGCTTCATTGGACTGTGGGAGTTTTTGCAACATTTCTTCAAAAACTTGTTTACATGTTGATAAATTAATGAATATTGAAAAGGAGGATACTAATCAGAGTAAACACTTTTTTAAAAATAATTATAATAATAGGTTTGGTAAATTTGTAGTAAAAATAATGAGAAATGGGATAATTCATAGTCAGGGATTAAATCATGCAAAGATTTATTTTTCACAATATAGCACATGAAGCATGAGCCATTGTCAATGTGAAGTTTTCGAGTTGATGGCTTTAATAATGATTCACCAGGACTCATATTTTGTTGTTGCCCTGTGTATTTTCTTCTGTTTCTAACTTCTTCTTGGACCATTTCTTCAACTTTTTCTGGAGAATACTGAGTCATTGTTTGAGGATCATTTTCTTCATGCCCCAGCTTTTCTTTGATTATCCTGTTTCTCTTACTCGCTCATAATATTTTTATGCAGCATTAATAATTTTTTAAAATCATTTTTTCAAGAATATTAAATATTTTTTTGCAAATTATTGAGCTTTAAAAATAATCTTAATTAATAGCGCATTTTAAAAAAATTCTTATATATATTAAAAAAAAAAATTCCACATAAAATATTTATATAATTAATAAATCCACAAAAAGCTTGCTTTTGATAAAGAAAATTAGAAACTTTTATTTTTGAGAGCACAGATTCTGAAAACTCGTCTTTAATTATGCTGACTTCATCAACTTCTGGAATTGTAAGATTTAAATCTTGATTTGCCTTCTGCCTATTAGTAAAGCCAGTATTAGATGAATCTTGTGTGCTCATCAAAAATCAAAGAAATTATAAAAATGAAATTAAAAATCCACAATTTTCCTTATCTTAATCTTAATTATCTATAACGCTTTAAGTCCACTATGGGTAGCCAACTCCAGAGCTGCCACCATATTTATTCACGTGTCGGGTCCATGGACCGCTGGATAGACCTACTTTAATCACCAGGGCACGGGTAAGTACAGCGTTCCGGCTTCGCTGCCGCTACGGCTTTATTCCGACTCAACTCCTGCGCGTGTTCCGCCTGAGGGTCCACCTCCTCGGGTGTGCTGAGGGGTAAAGACCTGAGCTCTTGATCGCACTGAGGAGCAGTTCTTTGGTTATCTCCAAAGTTAAGCCGCTATTGCTGTGCAGAAGTTCTCGAGGTAAAAAACCCAACCCCATAAATAAAATTGCTTGAGTGAGAGAAAATTAGCGGAGCTAATTTCGCTTGAAGCGAAGCCATTTTATTTATACAATTTTCCTTATCAAAATTAATTTATTGCCCTGACCTTCTTAGCCTAATGATTTCTTGCTTTATCAAATCAAGCTGATCCATGCTTCTTTTATATTTATTTTGGAGCTCCCCTATAATCGTCTGTAAAGCCTGAGCTTCTTTTTCTAAATTTTCTGAAATTTCTTTGTTTTCTTCAATTCTGCTTTTGGTTTCTTGAGCTTTGAGGCCTTCAAGCTGCAGAACCAAGTGATAGTCTTGCACTTTTCCTTCAGCAAATTCTTTAAACCCTGTATATGCTTCATCTGTGAGCTGTTGCCATTTTGACTGCAGTTTCCCTCCTTTTATAAAAGGTTTATGCTATTTTTCTATGAATTGCTTTAGTTTTCAGGCATTTTTTATATTTTTTTTAATTATTTCTATTAGCAATACCTATAAATTCCTGATTTTGCGATTCCAAAGCCTTCAGCTCAGTTTTTTTACTTTCCAATAAATTCCTTAAATCAGTAAACTCATGATTTATTGCTGGATCTGCTAAAATTGGCTTTCTCATGGCCTTGATTGTGTGTAGTTGCAAACTGAAATTTTCTTGTTTTGCATTAATTAAACTTTTCAGCTTTTCGATTTCTTGGTTTTTAAGCTGCAGCCTGATGCTCATTGCTTCATTGGATTTTTTATGTTTTTCTATTTCTGAGATGACTGTGAGATATCGCTCATCAGACTGAGCCATTTCCATATTATCAATTTAGAATAAAAAATAGAAGACTAATTTTAAGTATTTGAAAATCCTTTATTTAAGGAAAAATTAAATTCTAAGCACATATAAATATTTAATATAGCCTAAATTAAGATTATTCATCTAAGCTTTCAACATCTTCATCCTGTGGCATCTCCACCTCTACGTCTGGCTCTTTATAAGGAGCTTTAGGATCAATTCCAATATCTTGTGCAATCATCCATTGAACTTTTTGATAGAAATCTCTTGGGTCAGAAACGAAAAATCCTGACTGAATCAGCGAAATATCATACATCATAGCTGCTAGGTCTCTCAGCTCCATATCATTTGGTAAAAGCTAAATAGTCCTTACATTTGCCCATTCGTTCATTTTTTTGACCATTGGGTGTGCTGGGTTAAGTTCCCAAATTTTTTTCATTGGCTCATAACTATATAAAAACTTACGCTGACTGGTCTTTTTTGCCAAAAGCTTGGTGCTTGCTGATTCTTTCCATGTTCGCTGACTGCCCAGAGTCTCCAGTCGTCACAATGCTTGGCTCATCATCTAGCTTGCTGCTGATAGTGACAGTGTTTACTTTGTTCGGGATTAGTCCTCTAAGCCAATCTGTAAGTACATAGTAATATTTTTTAAGCTTTTTTTCTTTTTTCCTAGCGTCTTCTTCATTTTCTTCAGGAAGGCTCCATTCGTCAATTCCTACGTTTTGTAAATGCATTTTTTCGTATTCGTGTAATGAATTTACAGCATATTCGTCAATAGGGTCATCTAAAATTAAAACTTCATAGCCACGCTTTTTAAGTTTCTGGATAAGTGGTGACTGGTCAAGCTTAACTTTGTCATCTCCTGCAATGAAAAAGATGTCTTCTTGTCCTTCCTTCATTCTGCCGATATAATCATCAAGGCTTGTCAGTTCATTAAGATTATAAGTGCTGTAGAACCTTAAAAGCTTGGAAAGTCTGGCTTTATTTTTGCCGTCTTCCATAAGGCCAAGTTTTATATGTTTTCCGAATTCTTTGAAAAATTCTATTTTACAGTGGAAATTTTCCTTATAATTTATTTTTTTTGTTGCATCCGGTGTCTAATTTTAAAAGGCTATAAGCAAAATGGCCAACAAATTATATATATTCATTGAAGCCATCTTCGTCTGCTCCTTCATCAGCCATTTCTTGAAGTTCTTGCAAGATTTTTCTGGTTATTTTAGTATTAAGAAGTTTCAATATTTTAGTATGCTGGATATTTTCTCTGGCCACATTTAGCGGCAAATCATCAGAATCGACGACTCCTCTGATAAAGCTTAGGTATCTTGGGACTAATTCTTGGAAATCTTCAGTAATCATAACTCTTTTCACATAGAGCTTGATTGGCGCTGCCTGCGAATAATAATTTCTAAATAAATCTGAGCTAGAAGTCTTAGGAATATATAGCAAAGCTCTGAATTCTACCTCTCCTTCTGCTGTAAAATGAATCCAGCTCATTGGGTCTTTAGAATCTTTAGTTAAGCTTTTATAAAAACTGGAGTATTCTTCGTCAGAAACGTCTTCTCTCAGCCAAATCGGCTTGTTTTCGTTGACTCTTTCCCATTGCCAGACTTTTTCTCTGACGATTTTTGATTTTTCTTCATCTTGGGAGTCTTCGTCTTCGACTTCTTTAGAGACGTCTTTTTTTACTCTTAAATAAATAGGGTATTGGACGAACTCAGAGTATTTTCTGACTGTTTTTCTTAAAATTTCTTCGTCGACGAAGTCAAGAGCGTCTTGTTTTAGCTTGATGGTGACTCTGGTTCCTCTTCCAAGGGTGTTCCCACGAGGGTCTTCGATTACGCTAAAGGTGTTTCCTGCCCTGGACATCCAGATGTGCTGGGAATCGTCGTTATGCTTGCTTGTCACAATAATTTGTTCAGCAACTAAGAAATTGCTATAAAAACCGACGCCGAATTGACCGATTAGGTTTATATCAGTGCCTGCTGAGAGAGCTTCGACGAATTGGGTGGTGCCAGACTTGGCGATGGTTCCGAGATGCTTGATGAGGTCGTCTTTGGTCATCCCGATGCCTGTGTCAGTGACACTTACAGTTCTGGCTTCTTTATCGTATTCTATGAAAAGTTCAAGGTCTTTTTTATCTCCAAGAACTGTGTCATCAGTAATTGCGAGATATCTTATCTTGTCTAATGCATCTGAGCCATTTGAAATAGTTTCTCTGAGGAAAATATCTTTATGGGTGTATAGAGGATAATTAGGATTATTAAAGTCAGGCGTTAGCTATATTGGTGACGTAGTCACCAAAGACTTCTTGTACGGAGGCTCTACCACTTTTCGACTCCAGCCTAGAGGTCTATCCCTCATACGAGTACCTTCTGTCTCCTCCTTGAGGCTTTAGTCTTGAGTGGGCAGCTATGGGTGTATAGAGAGTGGATGAAAATGTCCATGACTCTAGAAACATCTGCTTGGAATTCATGTTTTTCTGCATCAGTCTCATCAAATCCTTCTATATCCAAATCAGAAGCTTCTGATGACTCAGCTGGAGGAAGGGGCACTTCTTCATCAAGGGTTTCTTGCGATTGTGTAGGTTCTTCAGTTGCTTCTTGGGCAAAGCAAGATAGAGCTAAAAATAGCAAGAAGTATCTAACCATTTTTTATACACGTGTTAAATTTGCAATATTTAATACAAATATTCTAAGATCTATATTAAAATTCCTGAGCGTTTTAGCTGAGAATTTTTCACATTCTTTTGAATTATCTTTTTTATTTATTATACATTTAAATTGTATATCAATTATCAATAAAACTAAGAATTCATTACTTTCGCTATAGCTAAACAAGAGATTAAAATATAAAAAATATATGTAATTCTCATTTAAAGATACTTATTCCCCCTCCGTGAGCGAACAAGAAAATCTTGGCGAGAGGCTAATTTGTTTTTTAGAAAAATTTTTTTTTTCGAAATTTTAAAAAAATCCTAATTCGCAAAAATTGGAAAGCAAATATTAATTTGATTTGCAAAATTTATGTTTTTAAAACGCGATTTGTTTAAAATTAAACAGAATTAGCTCTAAATTTCATTATACTAATTATCACTTATATGTCAAAAATTTTTCATAAAAAAATTTCTGTTCGCTTACAGAGGGTGAGTTTTTGGGCAAGAAATAGGGATTTTTCTAATGGTTTTGCTCGCTCACAGAGGGGGGTTAATAAAACCGTGACAGTTATATTGCAAGAGTTATAAATGGCTTCACAAAGACAATCACAGCAAATCCCACAAGAAAGCCCTCCACGCAAGCCAGATCCAGCATTACAATCCCTCCCTATCCGTGCCTACTTAGATCAATCAGTTGTTCCTATACTTTTACAAGGACTAGCAGAGCTCGCCAAAGAGCGTCCATCAAACCCAGTTGAATGGCTTGGGCATTATTTGTTAAAGAATTCCGAAAGAAGTTAAACTAATCCTCAATTATTATTTTCCTTCTAATCTCTATCATATATAATTTTACAACCCCTTTTATATCACTAATGTATATTTCATTCCCACAATTATATTCTTTTTCTAATCAATATCTGATATTCATATAGAAAAATCATAATTAATTTGAAATTAATTTGGTTAATTTTGATTTTTGCGTCACCGTCAAGTTTTCCCATATTTCTGGAAGCCCTGGATAATAAGAAGACTGTAGCATCGCTATAAAAGTCTTTACTTTAGGTACTGTATGCTGGTCAATTAATTTTGTTTCTAATACATCTGCAAACAATACAATAATTTTCCCAAGCCTCTCATGTGAGCTTCCAACTGTTAATTGTGTGTTACTTATAGCGATATCTACCAATAAATCATGCATAATCCTAGCTTCAGTTTTATCGTGCTTTAATGGCAATAAATCGACCCAGCTTGGTACAAGTGGGTTTAGGTCTACACACATAGGCTGATATCTGATTATTTTTCCTACTGCAGATATAGCGTTATCTCTGGCGTGCTCATAGGTTTTTTTAGATCTGCCTAGTGGCAATGCAATGGCTTTATTTAAAGAATCAAGAATTTGCTGAGCCATCCCTTGGAATGCCTGTGAATTACTATGAGTCGCTAACATCCCTAAGCCATACACAGCTGCTTGTCTTACACTGTCATTTTTATCACAAGAATATCTAAGCAGCGCTTCTGCTAGTGCACTCCATTTACTGACAGCCAAATCTTGCCCCACAAATTCTACAATATCGTCTATTACAAAAATTGCAAATTTATGGTCTTCATCAGTCGACCCTGGAGCTAAAAATTTGCTCAATACATTTGCATATAAAAATTCCACGATATTTAAAGACTGTGTTCTATGAGTTTTAAAAAGTACACCAAGTACTTCAGAAACTGCAGACTGAAGGGAGTCTTCTTCATGCTTATTTGGCTCTTCGACGCCTTCTTCATTGTCGCTGTCTTCAGCTTGTAAAAATTGGTGCCTTGATCTTCTCTGAAGGCTATCTTCTAATAGTTTTAATACTCTTTCACCCACGTTATTGACCTCTTCAGCAGAAAGATAAACAGTTTTGGGGGTTTCTATAAGCATTTTGATAGCTTCAAGCTGGGCTACTAAGGTTTCTATTTCGAATTCTTGGCTTGCTGCAATCCAAAGAGCACTTAAAAACCTTCTAGCTAAAGGAACGACAAAGGAAAGGGAATTGGGATGGCCTGACTCTTTGAGGGAGACTATGAGGGAGGCACAGATGCTGGCAGCGGCTGAACGGATGCTTTCGTTAACTGGGTATCCAACTAATGGTAAAATTATGGTAGCTGTACGGTCTACATGTGGAGAATAAGCACCTTTGAGGACGTCAATGATGGTGAGCAGGGTTTGTAAAGCGACTTCTTTGTCTTCAATGTCAGATGTAGTCACGCTGAGCTTTTTCTTGGTATCTGACTTCATTAACTCCCCTCTGTGAGTGAACAAAAATATATTTTACGCTTAATTATTTTTTCGAAATTTATTCTCAAAATTTGTAAAATTATGTTTGAAAATGCTACACACTTAAAATTTAACAGAATTAGCTAAGATTTCATTATATTAAAAACGACTTATATACCAAAATATTTTTTCATAAAAATTTTGTTTGCTCATGGAGGGTGGGTTTTACCCAAAAAATAGGGATTTTTCCAGTGGTTTTCTTTGCTCACAGAGAAAGGGAAGTAAGGACTCTATATCAATTTGAAGTTCAGGCTCAGTGCTGATGGAAACTTCTGCTTGGAGATTTGCAGCTTTGAGGAGGCCAGGAATGACATCACCAAGATAAGGAGCGAAATCTGATTTTAAGGTAGCACTGATTCTTTGCCAAGCACTGAGGAGATAAGCTTTAAGAGGATCGTTTTCCTCAAGCTGATGGTCTTGAATGTCTTTTAAGAGAGCTATTACTTGAGAAGCATTTCGAGAAAAAACATTTCTCCCGACAGCATTGCACATAAGGGTTAAACATTCTATCGCTTTTCCTCTTACTTCTTATGAGCTTTATTTTTTAAAAAGAATTTATTGATAAATAAGCATAAAATAAATAAAAATTTTCATAAAAAAAGCTAGTAATTTATAAATCGAACTTTTATAATTTCTAATTATCTCAAAAAGATATGGCGCCATCTGTGGATAATATACCGCAAACTCTTCTTTACAAGCTTCAGCTAATGACGCAAGCGCAGATAGGGCAATTTCTATAATAAATGAACAATTTTGTGAAGAAATCCTATCAATTAATTTCGGGATAATCAGAGGCGTATATTGGTTCGCTATAGTATGTCCTGCGTTTTCCATAAATTTGTTTAAAGCGGCGCATGCACATGCTGCCACTCTTGGAACAGAATCAGTTGTCCCTTCTAATAAAAGCGGCACAATAATAGCATGATGGCCTCTTTGGAACTCTTCTTCATAGTCTTCACTTAGTTTTTGTATACAATGATAGGCAGCCCATCTAATTTTTGAGTGAAATTCCTGCCCCACGCTACTTTGTAGTATAGGGATAAGTGTCGCTATTCTGGAGTCGTCATCTATATATTGGGCTACTTCGGCAACTGTCATTAGTCCTGCATATCTGATTCTCCAGTCTTTATTAGAGCTGTTTAAAGACTGCTGGATTAGAGTTAGTACATAAGGCATTAATTGGGTATCCCCGACACCTTCAAGAAGTCTGCTGAGAAGTTTGCGGCCGCGTTTAGCATAATCGATATCAATGCTGCCTTCTTCGTCTTCTTGTTCTTGGTATCCTTCAGGTGGGACAAATCATGATTCTTCAATTTCTGAGTCTATTGTAAGCATAACTTTAAAAATCATATACAAATTAATAGTAATTTGGACTATAACCTTATTATAGTAAATATGACTAGTTTTGAATGACTAAAATGGGATATTACAAACAGCTTCTGCAAAAGCTTTGGCATTTTCCATTTCTATTGAAAGCCTTTCTGCTATACACACCAAAAACTCAATAGCTAAATACTTAAGTCCTGAGTTTTCTATATTTAGCTGGCATATATTTGTAACGAAATTATAAGCAAGCTGCAGCTGTGGCTTAAAAAACTTCGGCTCAGATTCCGTAAGATCTCTTAGTGCAATCAGCGCTTCTTCTCCACTAACCTCATTTTTTTCGATTATCCACGCAATAGCCTTAAATATCGGACTTAAAAGCTCTCCAAAATACATAGCATCAGGTGTATCAATAATCCCTATCATATTGCAACAAGCCTGTACACAAGACAATTTTACATCAGCATCATTGTTTTCCATTTGCCTTCTAAAAACCTGAAATAAGCTTTCTTTATGCTTCAACATTTCTTCATGAAAAAAGGGAAATAGCTCGTTTAAAGTATGAAATCCTGACGAAATTGTTCTATTATTATTTCCCATCACACATTCAAATAGAAAAGGCACTAATTGGTCCCATGACCCTTGTTCATCACTTGTGAAAATAGCGACTGCAAGCTCTGATATAACGTCTCCAAGCCTTTTGCATAACGCTAGCATGTTTTCTTTTTTCATAATTTCGAGCAATTCTGATTTACAAATTTCTTGGGATTCAGGGGTCAGTCTTTTCCAAATTTGGATCCTTGATGGTGATAAATTGGAAAACATCTGTCTCAGTATAACAGCCCCAAGCATTTTGACCATCCCATCTTGGCTTTGTCTAAACATTCTTAAAATACAAATCACAAACTCATTGGGATGTTCAACTCTGAGCGTCTGCAATTGATTTTCTGCTCTTTTTCTAATAGCATTATCAGAAGATAAAATCGAGGTCAAAATTCCTATGACACCTTGAACCTGCTGTTCAGTCACTATGTCCATTTTATGGTTATAAAATGCAAAGTGTCAGCGATGGGAGGATCCATTTGTATAAACCAGGCACTTTGGAGAGAAATGAAGACAGAAATTCAATTGTACTGCAAGCTTTGGAGACTGGGGATGGAGAATTGCTAGATTGGTGCATTGAAAATATGCAGGCGCCGCTAGATGTGCCTGATAGCTTGATAGCTCATTTGATTTATTTTTTGGCTGGAAGATTTTGGGTGCACTCAGACCCAAAAGCTTTAGGATGGATAAGAAGCACAATTGTGAATAATAAAGAAAAAATCAAAGGAAACCAAGAAATAAGGCTGGTGCTAGATGAAGTCAATGGGAAATTAAAAGCAAAAGCTGCAGGAATAGAAGAGGTTGGAAAGCTGAAAAATAAGCTCGACAGAATTTTTACACAAAATAAGGCTGCTCAAGATTTTGCTATTATTGAACAGCCACAAATAATAATCAATGAAGAAAACGATATGGATGTGGAAGATTAGTTATTAATTTTACATAAAACTATAGAGATTAAAATGCGATTATTGACATATTTATAGAAATAAAATGCACTCTTTAATAAATAGAAAGCGCTTTAGGCAAGCTGATGGTTCGCTAATTCAAGGAATTCCAAGTGAAGTGGAAACGTTTATAAAAGCCTTCCCAAACGAATTTTACCAGATAAAAGAAATTCCAGATGATCAAGATATAAAAAAGCAATACATTATTGCAGCTCTTTTTGAATGCTTTTTCTTTTATAGGCTAGATGAATTTTCTTGTTTTGAGAAGTGCATAATAAATTTCAATGTAGAAACTAATTATCCTATAGAACTTATAAGACGCTTTAAAATAGAAAGAATGCAATTTCTTGATAAGGAATTTGGCACAGAGATGTTTAAAAATTACTCAGTTTGATTAGTTAATTTTATTTGTAAATTCAATCAGATAGAGGGGGAAGATTTTGATCATAGAATGCTTAAAAATTTGACTCAATCACTCCCATTTAGAGCTGTTTTAGTTCGAAATGGCTCTAAAATATTTTACACAAATCCTTCAAGCATGGTTACTTTGATCATTTATATTAATTTGCAATGAATAAAAGCTAGTCGATGGCTACCCATTATTTTATTATGGCCAAAAACAAATGTTAGCAGGCATAATATTTCCTTTTGCTGTATATGGTATACCTTTGCAATGGTGCATTTTATATTTTTTACCCAAAAATTACCTTTAATTGGGATTCGATATATAAATTTATCCCTGAAAAAAATTCTCTTCAAACGGGTAAAATTAAGTTTAGCTGTTTTTGCTTAGTGAATCTTCCTGCACATCTAGATGGATTTAACCAATGACTAGAGATAACAAAAATGATGGAAATATGCCCAAAATGTGCATCAAAAAATACATCAATTGACAGAGAAATAATCAAGAAATTTAAAAAAGATTGTTTTTTTAATAAATGCTTCTATTGTAGGCAGAGCACAGATCTGATAAGCTTCGAAAATATAGACTATTCTTTTTGCCGATCTTGCATAGTCACTTATAGAAATTCAATTCTTAAAGATATAGGTTCAATTGCTAATCAGGAGAGATTTGATCCAATAAAAGCAATAAACACTTTGAGTGAAGAAATAAGAGAAATAGAAAAAAATTATTTTACATGCTATAACTGCAGATGCCTTAATATCAACAAAAATGATCCAGTACGTCGCTGCTTTACTTTTAGCCCTAATATATCTATCTGTAGGATTTGCATAAAAAACATGATCGATTCACAGCAATCTGAATTTAAGTATCAGAATTTGAAGGACCTATCCGAATTCCCCAATTATATAAATGTCATTAAAGCTGATAGAGAATTTTTAGAATTGTTTTGTGTGCGTTGCAATGAAGAATTAGCAAGCAAAAAACATATTGAAATTTTAAACCACGAAACTTGCATTCAAAGATATTGCCAAAAATGTCTAAGCCAAATAGATGTTGAGGAATGCTGCTGGTGTGGGAATCTGCTGATCAATACTTCTAATAATATTCTTTATGATATGTGCATAAGTTGCAATAAAAACCTTCCAAAATCAGTCATAAGCGAAGGTATATGCAAAATTTGTAAAACAGATTCTGAAATGGACATGGAAACAGAAAAAGAGTCCAGAGCAATGATCGACATAAAGAAATATTTGAAGACCCCTCTTAATTGAAAGAAAGTTAATAATGGTATAATAGAAATATCTCCAGAATTTAGAGATGATCGCAATATATATGTCGGAAATTGCCTTATTTTTAAACTTCAACTTGATAGAGGCTACATCTCTTCTGTATGAGTGATTCCAGTCATTTACCATCCAAATTTCAATAATGATGGAAAATTATCATCTGAGCTTGTTCTGCAAAAATTAAGAACAAAAAGCATTTCTGACGATTTACGTTCTCTTTTCAAAATTCTATATCACCCTAATGAGTCATTTATAGAAAATGAAAAAGCATTTAAACTGTGGAAAAATAACCAAAAGGGCTATAATTTGATGGCAAAAATATATCTCAACACAAGTGGGCTTGAAAATTCATAATACTAGCTCTTCATTTATTAAAAATATTATTAATAAAAATATTGAAAATAATGGTTGATTAGAATTAATATTAGATTTAAAATATTAGTAGGATAATCAATAATTTATTTCTCTGCTTGACTAAAGCCTCAAACTTTTTTTCTATATATTTTATTAATAATACTAAATATTCCATATTCACCTTTCCCTTCTTAATTCTAATACAATCAATATTCTTAAATTAGTAAATTAAAAATTTCATTACCCGAAAGCTTTTAAAGATAAATCTGAATAAAACTTGACATCGACATCGTCATCTCTGCTCATTGTCTTCAAAATAGCTTTTATCCGATCTTTTGTCGATGCATCAGTAACTAGAGGGAAAACTTCTTTGATAAGCCTAGCAATGTTAAGCCTTATATTAGGCACTGCATCTGATGACAGAGAAACTATCATTGGGACCACAATCGCTAAAATTTTCTCTTCAGACATTTTTGACAAAAACGCTTTTACCATGGAAATCATTGTCATTCGTCTCAGATAACTTTCACTTGCTTGGAATTCAGCTATTTCTTCACTGATTTTAGCTTCTGCCCATGTAGAGCCATATAGCTCAGAAAGTTCTTTGTAGCCTTTTATGATCGACTCTCTGACAGAGAACACAGAATCGTTCAGCAATTTTTTCATGATTGAGTCTAAATGCATGCTGAAAAATTCTAGGCCAAGCTGTCGGCCTAGTATAGGAATAGTATCAGCTGCTCTTATTCTAATTCTTCACTGTTTATCTTCACTTAGTTCTTGGAGAGCTGGTATTATATGTTTTCCAATAATTTCAAAACCTACGACTGACCCTAAGCTTTCTAAGTCAGAAAACAAACACATTCGTAAATCTGGAGAAGGGTCCTTAGACAAGTCATTCAGGATTTTTACTATGTGCATTTCGGTATTCGCTTTGCCGATTATTGGGGAAACTTTATTTATATTGGACGCCAAAGCAATTTTTACTGAGTCTACGTCAGCTGTTAAAGGTGACAAAATTTGCAAAATAATTATCATTTGGTCAATTGGCAAAAGTTTTCCAAACTCAGCCAATCTTGTGCAGGCCATTGTTCTTACTTCAGTTTCTGGGTCCTGCAAGAATTTAATGTAATAAGGGCATAATAAATTAGTCCTGTGCTCATTTGATAAACACTCTCCAAGCTCAGCTATTTTATCACATAGCATGTACCTGATTTTCCAGCTTTTATCCTCTAAGATTACTCTTAGCATCGGAATTATGCTGGCATTTACAATATTTTCAGGGTAAAATTTACAAAACTCAATAAGATTTTCAACAGTTAGCAGCCTCACTGTATCTTCTTTATCATTCGTTATTAGCCTCAGACACTCAATCAGCACATTTTCATGCGAAATACACACATTTGGTAGGAACTTCAAATTTTCTGCAGCCGACTTCCTCACCTGTGGCTGGTTATTTTCTAAAATTCCTTTAAAAATCTCAAGGACTGCTGTTTTTCCTTCATTTGACATGCTTCCTATACACACCGAAATAGCCATAGCAGCTCCACTTTTGGACGTAAAATAGTCGCCATCGTTCATTCTTTTAATCATATCAAGCAGTGCTGGCTCTAATAAAGGCATATCTAGCTGATTAAAAATTGTTTTAAAACTTTGAACGGCCGATGCACGCACTGAGGAGTCTTCTACTTGGCAAAGCAGCTCTAAAGGGTCAAACAGGACGTGTGCGAAATATTTTCCACCTACACAGTCAATCATAGTAGGCAAAATTTCTGAGAGTGACAGCAAAACTTGTTCTTCATCATCTATTAGTTCAGATAAATAAGGATAGAGATTAAGATTTTAAATGGCAATAAGTGGGCTAGCCAGATTATCTTGACTGCAGGAAAGGTGGCCTGTGCTGAGTACACCAGAATGCAATTTGTGTAAGGCCTAACCAAAATTTGCCCTCTTGAATTTTCTGGTGAGACTCTCTAGTCTAGAGCCACCCTCTGTAGGTGCTCTGATAGTCCTGATAGACGAAGGCTAGGTGAGAGGCAAAACTTGTCTAGAGATAGGGAAAACCTCCGGGGAGAAGCAAAACTTCCCTCTTTGGCAAGGCATTCCCAAACCTGAAGGCCTACTTTAAAAAGGGACAAAGACGCTGCTTCAGCTTCATCAGGATGGATCTTACCTGCTCCACATTGAGTGCGTCTCGGAGACAATTTCTGTCAACTTCACCATTTTATTTCTTTCAGATAAATAAGATTAAGATTAAAGGGCTTAAAGACTTCAAGGTTTATGCCTTTCACGCGTGCGACCGCCGGAGCCTGCTTGCGAGAGGCGTCCAGTTGCCTGGACCCTGTCTTATAGCGGCCTATTCCCAGACCTGGAGCTTGTACTGATATCCCTGAGTCTTGGCAGTTTAGAAAGATTCCGCTTGCTTCACATCTTGCGGGTGCAATGGAAAGGCTAGCTCGATACCTCCTGTCGCTTCATGATGAAGGTGACACCCATGAAAAAAGAACAACGGCCTTCCAGAAAGAACCCGAGGCCCAAAAACCATCGGATAACTAATAGCTTGACTGTATAGGACACCAGCTGACTCCAAAGGTTCCCATCCCATACGGCTGCTCAAGGCAAGCTAAGGGTTAAAATTAAAGGGCCCGGACCTTTAGGCTGTAAAGCCATTTTGGCGGCCAAAGTGATGCGCATCATGGCCATATTTTTCACCACCGCCATATTAATTATTCCAGATAAATAAGGAATCAGCTCAGTTCTAGTTCGTTCATAGCCTAAAGCAGTTGCAATTGTGCGGAGATTTTTGATGGAGTTTATCCTTCGTGAAATTTCGTCACTTCTAAGCTCATCTATGAGAACAGCGATAGGGTATAAAGAACTTTCTTCAGAATTTGACATAAATTTATTTTAACTAAAAATAAACCAAAATTAAAAAAAAAAATATAAAAAAAATACAGAAAAATTTAGGAAAAAAATAAAGAAAATAAATAAAACCATTATGAAAAGAAGGTATTTAATGATTGAAAAAAGAAGCCTCCATCCGGGTTTGAACCGGAGACCTTTTGCTTACTAAGCAAATGCTCTGCCGACTGAGCTATAGAGGCAGTGATCAAACTATGCAAGAATAATATTTATACAAAAAAACTTTTGTATCAGAGTGTTTATAAATTAAAGAAAATATGATTTTTATATAAATTAGCCGCACTATTCAAAATGGATTCTGTTTTTCGTACTCCTCAAGTCCACGTTATTGGCGAAATCATAGGTGCAAGTGGCTTTGCTTCAACTAAAGTATATGCAAGAGTAACCACAATATAGTGGCGTATGAATGTTGGTCATGATTGAAGGCTCCTATCAGGAATTGATAATGGTGAAACTTTCTATGACTGTACCGAAGTAATTGCCAATTAGCACGTCGAAGATATCTCTGTATTTGAGCATCCTTTAGATTTACATTATGCTTGTAAAACGATTTCTGGCTGGCCAAAATTTGACGTAGAAGTATGAACAGTTGATACACATGGCCGACATTCTATTGCAGGCTATGGCTGTCTTACACTCCCAATGTCCCCTGGACAATATGAACTCGACGTCCTCTTGTGACGACCAGAAGGCGGAATATATGAAAAACTCACAAGTTTCTTTTTATCTGCAAACCCTGAGCTTGTACACAAAAACATGGTAATCTCAGGCAACGACAGGTTTGGCCTGCAGACAATATCAACTGGAAAAGTGATGCTGAGGGTAGGAGTCATTGTAAAAGATTTTAATTTGCATGGAGTTTTAATGTAATGCATAATTAATATGAGAAGAGTTGTAGTGACTGGGATTGGAATGGTCACTCCTTTAGGAAACTCAGCAACTTCTACTTTTCAAGCACTTTGCAATGGTGAATGCGGGATTAGTAGGATTAATAATGATCAATTTCGAGCTCTTCCTGTACAAATAGGCGGAATACCTAAATTTCAGCCTGAATCTTGGCTTTCAAAATTATCAATAAAATCTCTTTGCAATACATATGCCTTGGCAGCGTGCACAGAAGCGTTAGAACAAGCTAATTATAAGAAAATAAACAAAAATGATATAGGAATAGTCATGGATTCCTGCTCAAGTGACATAGTGTCAGCTAATAAAAAGCTGAAAAACAGTGAAAATTCTCAAGAAAGCGAATTAGGGCCATCATTGTTTATGGACTCCAGATCTCGAATTTTGGCTGAATATTTTGACATTTTTGGGTACAATAATACTGTAGTTACACCATTAGGAGCTTTAGCGTCAGTAGGACATGGTTTTAATACTATACAGGACGGAAATTCTAAAGCTGTTTTAGTAATAGGATCCCAGCACTGTGTAGAGCCTATTCATATACAAGCTTTAGACAATCTTGGCTTATTAAATAGAGATGACAACGGAACTCCTAATAACTCAATGAGGCCATATGATATAAATGCTAAAGGAATTGTCCTAGGTGAAGGCGCTGCAGCATTAGTATTAGAAGATTATGAGCATGCTAAAAATAGAAGCGCAGAAATAATTGCAGAAATATTAAGCTTTGCAAGGACAAATGATGCAAAATATATATTAAAAGCTGATGAAGAAGGGAATATGATGGACAAAGCGATCAGTTTAAGCTTAGAAAGAGCTAATGTAGATGAAAAAGATATTAGTTTAGTGATTGGAGAAGGGTCAGGACTGCATGAAAAAGATAGGGTGGAAATACAAGCCTTAGAGAAATTGCTGAATTATCCATCAGTGACTACGTATAGAGCTGGATTAGGAAATATGATGGCAGCTTCAGGGCCAGTCCAAGCAGCACTTGGAGCTATTTCTATAAAAGAAGGCAAAGTATTTCCGATACACAATTTTAGCGCTTCTTTTAGGATTAAGGGAAGCATACCTGATATAGATTTTGTTAAAAAATGCAGCAGTTTGGCACTTGAAAATGTATTGCTGACAGGAATTAGTATTGGTGGGAATAACTACGCTATGGTTTTGAGTAAAGCCAATAGGAATTAATTTAGGCTCGATTTAAATTTTAAAAGGTCTAGTTATAAAAAATAAGATTTTAAGACAAGCAAATTAATAATTACACATTAGCACTTGCAAACTTCTCAGTTTTTATAATCTTTAAATCTGCAAACTGCCGATCTTGGGTCAATTTAATATACCCTTTATTAGCAATAATCAGCAACTCATAAAAGCCTCCAGCAACTACTTTTCTTTCTTTGTTTTTTGCTAACTCCTCCTTGAGTTAGTGAGAAGAATATTTTTTATATAATTTTTTGGTGCAAGTTATATGTTTAATATATAATTAAATGATTAAGACAATGAAAAAACAGTCAAATATATTAATATTTTAAAACAACAATTAAATTAGATTTTTTAATTTCAAATATTTAAAAATTAAAATATAAGAAAAAAATGTTTTTCTTCGAATTATGTATAAAATTTTTCAAGCAAAAAATTAATCCACTTGATTAAAAAGCTAGATTTTTTGCACAGTAACCAAGAGGAAGAGTAAGCTGTTATACCCAATCATATTATTTTTTTTCATATTTTGCTTTAAAAGTGCCAGCATTTTGGCTGATCTTTGACTTCAATCTTCTCTTGTATCTACTACAGGCGGAGATGGCGGAATTACAGGCTCAAATTCTTCAATTGGCTCATTTATAGGGAAATTTTCGTCTAAAGGCTCAATAGGTGATGACGGGTTAAACTGATTCGCATCAAAGTCATCAGGTTCATATAAAATAGGCTGCTCTTCTTGCTTTTTCACTGGAAACTTCCCAGTTCCATCATAAAATTCTTTAAGCTCAGCTGGAAGATCAGGAATTATTGCTCTTTGAAATAAGCTGATAGCATCTAGCCTATACTCTTTTACTGTAAACATACTATGCATTTTCAATATCTCCCCTTCACTTGTATATAAATTGTCATATTCTTGTGTCATTATTGTCTCTTTATCATCAATCCAATGCTTTTTCATGCTCCTGTGTTTTTCTATTTTTTCTGTTTTTTTTCTTTTTTTTATTGCTATTTTAGGAGTTGCCAAGCTAATTTTGTCAGCATTCTCTTCCGTCCTTTCTAGCACTGGCTGCGGCATTTGAAAATCATTCATCTCTACATCGATATCAGGCCCTACCATACTTGTGTCAAGCTGCATTCCATCATCAAATTTCATACTAGAAGCTACGTCAAATAGAAAATTATCAGTGATATCCAATTCCCCAACACTTTTCATACCAGTCGAATATCTTGAGTATCTTGGCGTATATTCAATTTCTTTTAATGTAATTTCATCTTTTGAAGCTCGATTTCTAGCAATTTCAACGCTGGATCTGGCACTTTGAAGTAAAGAAGAAGACGATAAAGAGTTTTCAAAGTATGTTAAAGGCTTGGGCTTTTTATTAGACATAGTTATGTCAGTTGAGGTAGCTTTTGTGTTAGCGTTTTTAGATTTTTCCTTACCTGTGGTGACGTCGTCGATTAAGGATTCGACTTCTGAGAGGATTAGGAGAGCTTTACGGTAAAAAAGTTTGATTATTCCGATGAGAAGGTACCCAGAGACTCGAAGACGAATTTGAGTTTGAGGAGATTTTATTACGTCTATGGATTCTGTGATGTTGTGGTTTTTTATGATATTCTTAGTAAGCTTTTTTTCCCAGTGAGCAGCTAGTCAGACTTGGGCTAAAGCTGCATTGTCACTGATTACGAGTTGTGTATTCATTATGGCGGGCTAAATAAGTATGCTAAAAATGGTTATATAAAATGCTTACTTACAAAGTCATAATTGGATTTTTTCTTATATGTCTCTCTGGGTACTTCTATTATGACTTCACCAGCATCCGAACACCTTTCTCTAACAAGCGAAATCCTTGAACCCACCAATATTCTTCTAACAAAGATGTAAATATCAGTGACTATGACTGTCCAAGCTGCTCCTGGAATCTCTATACCCCTAACCCTTCTTTTACTAAATTTGAGTCTATCTATGAGTTCAACGACGAAGCTATTCCTCCTGAAACCCCTCCAATCCTATGTATCCCTGACAGTTTTGGCTATACCCATGAAGAAGCTGGCCGAATTTTCCCAAAAATTGATTTTCCTGACTGTGTTGAGAAACTCCCTCATAAGTACCCATTTCTTGATTTAGACGTAGAAAAGAATATCCTTACTATGAATTGCAGTAAAGTTTCAAAATATCCTGGAAGATATGTCCTTGGGATGAGCCAAGAGGATGAAGAGCTAGGTGTTAAAGAATATACAATACCATTTGAGGAGTATCCAGGAAAGCCAGTTAAGCTAAAAAATAAAGAAGAATGGGCATATGCTACTTGTTATGAGGACAGAGACGAGTATTTAGAAGAAGCTGCTTATCATCATAGGCCAAAACCTGAAATTTTAGAAAGGCCTGCCCAAGAAAGCCCAATTGTGTTTATAAGTTTGACGCTTGATTCTGTATCAAGAAGAAATTTCTATAGAAAACTGCCAAAAACAATTGAATTTCTCCAGTCTCTTGAAGATGATTATAAAATTTTTGACTTTAAAATCCACAATGTAATGGGTGAATACTCAGCCAATAATTTAGCACCTCAGTTTTTCGGCGACATTGAATATAAAACACATAAAGACAAAGTGTATAAAGACATTTTCTGGGAAAAAAGCATATGGAAATACGCCAAAATGGCTGGGTTTGTAACTTTATTTATAGAAGACGGCTGCACCAATGATCTCGCCAGGTACTTCGGAAGATCTATCAAAGTTGACCACATTGGGACCTATTTTTGGTGTGGCGCCAAAAGATTTAATAACTACGAAAATAACATGGAATCACAGCGCTGTATTGGCCGAAAAAATTCCCATGTTTATATATAGAAATTGCCCGAGGATGGCGCTATTTTGCGCCATCCTCGGGCAATTCAAAAAATGGCCCCACACGGGAATTGAACCCACGTGTGGGCCATTTTTGGTACGTGGAAGCCAATATTCTCCACATACCAAAAATGGCCCCACACGTGGGTTCAATTCCCGTGTGGGGCCTGTTTTTTGAATTGCCCGAGGATGGCTCAAAATAGCGCCATCTCGGGCAATTTCTATATATGACTATATTTCAGAATTTTCTAAAAATTACAGACAGCAGAGTCAATGGGTTTTTACCCATATAAATACTGCTCATGAAAACTCAGGCAAAATTATATCGACACTTGATATAGATACCAGGGATTTTTTAAAGGCATATCTTACCCAACAAAAAGGTGTAAAAATTGTTTTATTTATTAATGGAGACCATGGAATGAGATATGGGGAATGGTTTAAAAAAATTGATGGGTCTCATGAGCATAGGCTGCCTTTATGTATGTTTATTGCGTCGAAATCACTATTAGATATGATTCCTAATAGTTATGATATTTTGACTCATAATTCCAATAGGTTGACCACAAAGCTAGATTTGTATACAACCCAGCTGCATATTTTTTCATTACTTAGCCAGAATATTACAAAAGATTCAGAAGAGTATAAACGTAATTTGTAACTAGGGGTATAAACAAATGACTACTGAGAGATTCCAGCCTATTAGTTATTTTCTTGAAAAAGCACCGAATAATAGAACTTGTGAGTCTATTGGAGTCCCTGCATTTTGGTGCTCATGCTTAAAATTTACAGAAATTACAAACAGCACCTACCCAAATTTCGTCAGAAAGCTTGCTGATGAAGTTATTTACCAAATTAACGAAGAAACAAATTCCCCACGACAAGCACCTTATGACCATATTTGCCAAAAAGTTACCTTAAAAGAGATAAAAAAACTATGGGTGTTAAGCATTTCTGAGGATTTTTATAAGTTCCATATTATGACTCATGAGTCTGAAAAGGCTCTTTATGAAGCTGTGGTTCTTGTCACTACTGCTCCTTTAAGGGCAAGAAGCATGCTGGATGCTTTTACAATTAATCCTTATTTTGAGACAGGTAAAAAAAGGATATGGATTGCTTATATTAGAAGAGTTGACTCCTATGCAGGAATATGTGAGACTATTACAAAAGCAAGGAAAATTTCTTCTGACTCCCCCCCTTCGTGAGTGAACAAAAAAATTTTGTTCACTTACGGAGGGGGGTTAATTTGTTTTTTTTTTTAAAAAATTATATATAAGTTTTTATAAAAAATATTTTTTTTCGAAATTTAAAAAAATCCTAATTCGCAAAAAATGGAAAGCAAATATTAATTTAATTTATAAAATTTATGTTTTAAAAAGCAATTCGTTTGAAATTAAACAGAATTAGCTCTATATTTCATTATACTAATTATCATTTATATATCAAAATTTTTTTCCATAAAAAATTTTTCTATTAAAAAAATTTTCGTTCACTCATGGAGGGTGGGTTTTTTGGGCAAAAAATAGCGATTTTTCTAATGGTTTTGTTCACTCACGGAGGGGGGGAGTGAGTTATGTATATGTAAAAATACAGACGAAATTGTGAAAAATGAGCCAAACCTTTCTCCTTTAATTAAGTAGCATAAATTACTATTAATTTATTTCTTTGTCGCGCGAGGTGCACTCGCAGGTCGCATTAATGATTTTTTCTGCTCCAGCTCTTCAATCATGCTTAAAATCCCTCCTCCATCATTTTCTTCTCTTTTAAATGTATATCCAATAAAATGGTTATCTCTCATATGCTTTTTTCTCTTTGGCGGAATTACAGGATAAAATGGTTCAGTTTCCTCAATATTATCAAAATTACTTGTATCAATTTCATGCTTTATTTCAGGGATTATAGGAGCTCTGGTGTTTCTTATAGCTCTCCCTCCGCGAACGAACAAAAAAATTTTGTTTGCATACGGAGGGTAATTTTTTTAAAATTTATCTATAAATTTATATGCTAATTTTTTTCGAAATTTCCAATTGAGAAAAATTGAAAAGCAAAATTAATTTAATTTGTAAAGTTTAAGTTTTTAAACGACAACTGTTTTAAGCTATATTCGTTTTATTAACTATCACTTATATATCAAAATATAAAAATTGTGTTCGCTCACGGAGGGTAGGTTTTTAACCCAAAAATAGGAAATTTCAATGGTTTATTTTGCTCACGAGAGGATTAAGTATTTATAATGATTGAAAACCTCTTTAGATACAATTTACGATAAAATACTTGAAGATGCAGGAATTCCCTTTTAATATAAATAGGCATATATTATCTCAATCAATTCCTTCAAAAAAAGGATGGCTTTTTATCTCTTCTATGCCGTTTTTTCCTAATCTTTTATCTGCAGGAGCAATCAACCTCCTAAGAAGGTCAATCGCATTTTCTGAAAGCCTTGATTCTCTCGGGATTCTGAAGTGCTTTTGCCATGCCACAATTTTATAGCAAGTTTCGGCTGGCTTATCTGAGAAAAAAGGAGGGTAACCAACAAGCATTTCAAATAAAATTACACCAATTGACCATCAGTCGACAGTTTCGCAGTATCCTTGCTTGCTGAAAACTTCTGGAGCTATATAATCAGGTGTCCCTACAGTAGAAAAGGCAAGATTCCTGTTCCTTCGCACCTCTGCGCGCTTTTCAAGGGTTTGTCTATAATTTTCTTCATCTTCTAGCTTTAATAGAGTTTCATTATTTTTATTTACATTCATATCAAAATGCTTGGAAAGGCCAAAATCTGTCAGTTTTATATGTCCGTTCGCATCCATAAGCAAATTGTCTGGTTTTAGATCTCTGTGTATATATATTTTGCAGGTTTAAATGATAAATTATTTTAATTCAAATAAAATTATTTGTATATAAAATAGGATTATTCACTGTTAGATATTTATTTTAATAGAGAATAGTTTAATTTGTGTGTAGAATCGACAGCTAAAATAGCTTCTGCAATATAAAATCTTGCTTCAGCCTCTGTTAAAACATCTTTTCTTACAAGCAAAGTCATTAAATCTCCTCCAGGCAGATACTCCATAACTAAATACAGATATTTCTCATCTTGAAATGAAAATTTTAAACCTACAACCCATGGATTATCTGCGTTAGCTAATACATCTCTTTCAGCCTTTATTTTGCTATATTATTATTGAGAAGCACTCCATCGGCCATGCTGATTTTCAAGTCCTTTGCTTGCTAGTCTAATTGAACAGCCTGAAGGTATATTTTGCTCCTCCGGACGAGTACTTGTGCCCGCTACTAAAGGTAAAGAAGCTGAGTCATCGACCGTAAGTTAACGAGGTTGCCCCTTTCCGTTAATTTAAAATGCTAATTTTCTGGCCAGACTGAATTTGCAGCTCAGGACACAACTCCTGGCATTGCATTGGAAAATAGCCTGATTGACCAAGCGAGCACCCTTAAAGTTTGCTGGACTATCCCTTTCCAAATTCCATCGTCCCTTGACGGAAAACCTTCCCTGAATGTGAGCCTGATGTCAGTCAATCCGACATTGCTTCACCAGGCCAAGTAATACCTGGCCGATACTTTGACCACACACTGCACTCCCTTCCACACTCGCCAGACTCCGCCTGACTGTATGTGTTAAGAGAGCAGGTTGGCTCGCCACGCCATTTTTAAAATGTCTTTTCAGCCTTTACATGTCGCATTTGGTTTTTAAAAATCATTTCAGTTTTATCTATATAATATGCCATGAATGCCTCCTTTTTTTATATATAAATCAAATATTGTACTTACTCAAGCCACGCATAACTTTTTCATTGCTAAAATTTCACCAGTCGCTTTTCTTCGAACTAATCTTACCTGTCCAAATGCTCCTTTTCCAATTAACTTAATAGGTTCAAAGTCATAAATATTGATCCTCTGTCGGCTTCTCCTTAAGTTTTCAGCTTCTCTATGGAATATCTCTTGCTTGATATTTTGCTGCTCAGCATGGGTCAGCTTCATTTCTCTCATTTTATTATGCAATTCATTTCATTCGATTTTTTTCCGCTCTTCTATTTGTCGGAGCCTTAGGTATTTTCTTTCAATGAAATCTTTGGCTGCTTGAGCTTTTTCACGGGTATTTGAAGAAATTTGGTCATCTGGCTGCTTGCTTTGAGAAGGAGGCTTTTGACTTGCCATGATATTTAAAAATAATTGTGAATTCTTGTTATTCTGTTTTTTTTACTTTCACCAACTTGAGCGAGCAAAATCATTAAAAAATTTGGTATCAATTAAACATTATTTTAATAATAAAAATTTTTATAAAAAAATGATATTTATTAAAATGGAATTTATAAAAATTTATATAAATTATATTTCTAATTATTGGAATTTAGAAAAAAAAATTTGCCACACAGAAATGTGGGGAAATTAGTAAAATTCCAGCTTTAATATGGCTTTCACAACAACTATATGATAATTTAATTAAATTCTTATTTTATAAATCTAACACCAAATAAGAATAAAAATTGATTGAAAATGAAACTCTTAATAAATATAAAATTATTTTATTGAGAGGCCATAAGCACTTTGATCTCTCTTTATTATAATTTATCTAATTTTAATATTTTCAACAAGTGCTTACCTGACAACAGCTACATATTTTCTTATATTTCCTAAGTCCCTCCATCATATAATCGCTAGCATTAATAAACATTCATATAAAATGGGACAGAACTTAACCCTGCAGGATTACCTCACTGACTTCATTGAGCCACCCTACACCCACAAACTCCCTCCCACTCATATCCCTTGTTATCCCCTATCTCCTTTAATCTCTTATTTTCCCTCACCTTTACATTTCTTTACCCAAAAGGCCTAAAAAAAGAAATGAAAAGCATTGGAAAAATGCTCAACTAAACTTTAAATTCCATAGGTTAAAGCTAAAAACGATGGCGCACAAATAATTATTGAATATGGAGCTCAAAGCCGAAATAACCAAACCAAGAAAACAAATCCAACAAAAGGCGGCATCGGCTGAGGATTTCGCGCAGTTCGTCAAGGATATCGTGAAAGCTGAGGTCAAAGAGGTACTGAAAAGCCTTGTCACTGAGGAGGGCATACAGGTAGGGAAGAAACATATCGAGAAATCTAGGAATAAGTAATTCATATGCAGAATAATAAAAAAGATTATGGATGGAGACAAAGGCAGGCTCCAAACTGATCCTTCGACAGTAGAGAAGATCAAAGTTTTCGTCAAGCGTTATCTTATACATCAATTCATCAGACACCAGTAGGGATGTAAGCAATTAACTATGCTTTTGTGGGTGAATTGAGATTATTCTGTAGAATTTATGAGGTGTTAAGGTAAATAGAAATTATTAATTTAAGAATTTGGGCTTATTCGCTATGAAATTTAGATTTTGATAGTGAGGATTATAATTATAAATTAATATAAAGGTTTTATATAAAAACATTAAAATTTATTTTATATGGTATAATATTTGATTTTTCTTTTAAAGAGTAAAGCGATTCTTTAAATGGTCCGCTGGGCCCAGAGATTCCATAAGACGCTAAGCTTTGTTGTAATCCTCTATCAGTTTCTCGAATAGCATTCTTTCTGCCAATTGGGCTTGAGCTGGCCAATCAATATGAATTATTTGAGCCGGAATTATTAATTTTTCTTTCTGAATTTTTAAGCAATGAGCTTGCAAAGCTATTCTTTTATATAAAAATAAAGCTAAATACTTAGCAGTCACTAATATTTTATTGTCAATTTAATAGAGAATATTAAATTTTGGGCTTGGCATATCAAATTCTATTGTCTGAGTGCTCGAGTCACTGAATTTCAAAGCATCAGTTATCGTAGATTTATCATCCTGTGATAAAGAATGCCTACTATACACACTGATATCAACTCCAGTGCTATAACTAACAAAACTCGGAAACTCTGAAGGGGTGCAGGCCCTTGTTTCCATTCTTGAAAAACTTCGATTGGCTTTATTTTCTATTACTCATGGGTACCTTGATTTTCTATCTCTTTCTTTTTCAACAATTTTTCTTCACCTTAAATCTGAAGCATCATAAAAAGAATAGACCGCCATCTCAATTATTTTTATTTAAAAACAACTATTTTATTACTAGTCATCAATTGTTATGTATTATTTCTTATTTGTATATTTCTCAAATGCGTCTACTGTTTGAGGAATTGAATTGATTTTTAAAGCTTCTTCATCAGTTAGTTCTACACCTAATATATCTTCTAAAGCTACAATAGCTTCTACAGTATCTAATGAGTCAAGCCCTATATCTTTAAAAGTAGCATCTTGATTTAATTTTGCCGGGTCTACAGTGTCAAATTTTTTCAAAACTTCGAAAATTTTTTCTCTAAGCCCTGCACTTTCTGCTGTCACGAAATGCCTTCCTGCTACAGCTCTAACCAATCGCCACATTTATATACTTAAAAATGCTTGGTAGACTTGCAAAGAGCTCTTTAAGAAGCTTTACTACCCATCACGCCTGGACGCCTTCAAGGTACTCCTTCCCCTCAGCCCATGCTTTTGAAGTGACTCCTGAAACAACAGAGCTATTCGTAAGAAGAGTCATTAAATGTATAAGAGAACGCCTGGTGACTTACGACCCCGAAAGATGGAGAGGAGTTGAGATCACTTATAATTCTCACTGGAACCATGGCGGATATGTTGACATTCCTACCTGTATTCAGGTTCATGAAGCGTTAGAAAAGGAGTTTAAGGTGGAAATATTGGATCAAAGAATTTTGGTTACTGATGTAAGCACTGCATGTGCTCTCGTTGCAGGAATTGAACACCTTAGATAATCTTTTAAGCAAGTTCATTGAATTTGAATTTAAATTATATACTAAGTATAATGAATAAAGCACGATTTATATTAAAATAGGCATGCTTCTATTCATTATAATTAGTATATATAATTTATGGGATTTTGAACAGATTGCAGCTAGATATTTTACTACTTTTTACATAAGTGGCTAGCCAATCGTATTAATATAATAAATATGCTTAGACGCCTAGCAACGAGGACCTTTAAGTCATGGCATCAATATCACGCAGAAAGCCTCGGCCTCACTATGGCCGAATACCAAAAAATGCGAGAGCAGAAAAAGGACGGCGGCTTTGAAAAGTGGAAAAGAGAGGTCTCAACAGGCAACAAAATTAGCTTTTTATTAGACCATTGCAACGACGAAGAAAGAGCCCGCTACATTAAAGAATTCTCCACAGCAGAGCTTGCTACCTATCTCAAGAATCACGTGGGCAATCTAACTGACGAACAATTGGCTAAACTTGTTGATTCTAAGGTCTCTTATCATAGCTTATCAATATTAAATCCAATCTTTAGCTACGGTGCAAATTTAAGGACAGCGAAAAAGCTTTCAACAGTCAAAGATGATAGACTGGCAAGCGAAGTTGTGGTCGAAGAAGTTCTTCAAGATAAGCTTAAAGAGCTTGAATGGAGACAAATTGATAAGAACATTGTGGACGACGTTTGTGTCACTAAGTCTCAAGTAGTGGAAGAAGCGCACCAATAAGATAATGAGAATTATCTGAATTTAATATTTACTATTAGATGTAATAGAATGGAAGAAGTCTTTCTAGCCCTGATAAGTCCTGCATGAATTGAGACTCGAGATGCTCCCATTTTTCTGTTTGAATTGTAGATAAAGAAGAAGCTTGGGTTTTGGAGAGCTTGTCACCGTGGATACGTAAAAAACAAGCCAAAATGCTTTGGAGGAAATCGTAGTCTGGAGAGGATTTTAAGGCTTCGAGGAGATAGGAGGTAAATAGAGGGACTTCTTCGTCAGATAGGGTGAGGATGTTAAGTTCGATTTTGCCAGGGGATAAGGTTTTGAGGTAGTTTGTGACGGATTCAGAAGAGTGCTGAAGATGGGGGGTAAGGTCTGACTCGTCGAATTTGATTTTTTTCCTTGGTTTGTCGTCTTCTTGTGTAGGGACTTGGGCTTTGACAATGTTAAGAGAGTCTGGTAAGAAAAATGGCACTTTTTCAGGCTTTTTTGGAGGCTTGATTGGCTTGTTTCTTTCTTTAATGTCGTCCAGGTTGTAAAGGGCTTGAATTCTGTGGTATGGGATATCTGATGTTTTTATTGAAGAATGATCAGGAACTTCTGGGAGTTTGTCAAATTGTGTTATAGAGTCTGCAGGCAGCTCATTTGGCTGTGTAACGAGCTGCTGCACGTCGATGAATTTTGAAGAATAAATATTTTTCCCTTTGCTTGCTTCAAAACCTTTGATTTTTCTCGGCTTTTTGGGAGATTTCTCTATGATTATAGTCTGGAAATAAGCCTTGTTCATCCACAAATAGACACCTAAGCAGCCCTCGTGGGCTGTTGCTAACTCCCCCCCCCCCTCCGTGAGCGAACAAAAAAATTTTGTTCGCTCACGGAGGGGGGTTAATTTTTTTGTTTTAAAAAAAAATTTATATATAAATTTTATAAAAAATATTTTTTTCGAAATTTAAAAAAATCCTAATTTGCAAAAATTGGGAAGCAAATATTAATTTAATTTGCAAAATTTATGTTTTAAAACGCAATTTGTTTAAAATTAAACAGAATTCCCCTGATGGCGCAAATGCTAGGCTGACAGGGGCGGAGTCAAACTGAAGCCACTCAATTAGCCTACTGCTTGGGATGTCCCAGACCTTAATAGTTTTTTCTTCACAAGCTGCAAGCCATCTTGAATCATAGCTGAAGCTTAAATCCTTTACCCCTGATGCTGCGAATTCTCTTGTAATTTTCCCACTGCGTATATCATAAAGGACTATTAAATTTTCCATAACAACTGCTAGCATATTACTAAATCTATCCAGCTCTATTAATAAAGCCTGTCCTGCTAATTGAACTCTTTTAAGAAGCTTCCCAGACAGAAAATCCCAGAACACAAGCTCAGAACTGGAGGAAGAAATCATAATTCTATTAAGGGCATCAATACAAACTCCAACCAACTGTGAAGAGTGCTCACCTTTGAATTCAAATTGATGCAAGCCAGACTGCATATTAAATTTCTCCAATTTTCCGCTTGCAAACCCAGCTTAACCTTAACCTTAACTTTGCATTTAGAGGTCATTATACAATTTATAGCAGAGCCAAAGCTCACTGCGCTAGGCATCAACGCCGTTATTACCCACCGTTAACGATGGCAAAGCGATTTACTTCTCAACTCACTCCATTGTCTTGATCAAAAGACTCGCCTTCAATATGTTTACACCCAATTAGCTTGTATCTCATCATTTGGATTCCGATGAGATGACTTTTCCATCTTGTCTTAGACGATTCTCCTCTCTACCAACTTTGAATCATCGCATACTCTGGTAGTCTACACTAATTAGTCTTCGTCTACACGCCTTGATGTCGCCAGCCATCATATCCTAGGAGTCCAAGGCCATTGACCCAGTGAAAGGGCTTAACATGAGGAAGACCTCGTTGAGAAGCAAAAACTTCGCCGTAGGAGAAAAATTAGCTTAATTAAAAATAGCTCACGGTCGCTCGAGCTAACTTCATCTTTGGCTTATATTTTTTGCAAACCCAGCTACTCCATAATTTCCGCACGGGCTTACACATGTGGCAGTTACCTCAGAGTCCTGCTTTACCTCAATTGGCTTTTGTCCAAGTACCTTATTTTCATAGCTCCATAGCAATGGCTCTTTTTGGTTTTTATGACAAGTCAGGATATTGCACCAGTCTTTTTCCCTGGTTTCTGAAAAATCGAAACTTTTGTAGTTTTTAATAGAAAACTGGATATGGGATTTTTTGATAGCTTTGTGGATGTGTTTGACTGAGAGGTCAGTGCTTTGGTGCTCGTTAAGGATTGATAAGTCTCTTAAAGAGTTGTTGGAGCAGGCTAAAATGTGCTGAGGGTTGTAAAATCGAATGTGGTGGGGTGATGAGTTGAAGCCGGAGCGCTGCTTTAAAAGGCGAGGCTCTGGGTCTGAAAATTCAAAGACCCATTGTTTTAAGGAATTGTCAGGACCTGATGAGGTTATTAATAAAGGCTCGCCAGGAGGAAAGAAAACTTTGTCAACTTTGAAGCCAGGATGGGCTGAAATTGTGGCTTGGAGCCTTTGTTCAGGTAAGTCCCAAATGTGGACTTGTCCTTGGGAGTTTCCAGTTGCAAGCTTTTCTTTGCCTGGATGGGTGCAAAAACTTATGCTTGTGACTGCTCCATTTTGGGTGAGCTCAAACAGGACGTTGTCATGCAAAATATCGGCAAAAATAATTTTTCCATTTTCCAAGCCTACTGCAATTATGCTTATTAAAAATAAAAAAAATATTTAAAACTGATATACCTAGATCTTGTACTGCATATAATAAGAGATTAGCTTCTAATAATTAAAGATTAGGCTATTTTATTAAATATACATCTAAAGCTGGGCTGTGTTCTAAACTTGTAATTTCTGAGTCAATATGGTTGGTGATTTTTGGAAAATTGTATATAGTTGACTGGGTTTTTACGTTTATTAATAAAAGCTGCTTACCTTTTAGTGCAAGGATGATTTTGTTTAAATAGGTAGGAGGGTGTAAAATAATTAATCCTTCATGCACTAAAGCCATTTTTCCAAGGGATTCTGCAGACTCCGCATTTCAAATTATCCTATTCTTTATAAAAACAATAATATTTTTTTCCTATTTTTACTTAAAATAATTCAATAAAGTACAGCATAATAATTCCGCTGAAAAATTTAATGCCAATAAGTAATCGCCGAATACAAAAATTTCTGAAATCGCAGATTTTGATCCAGAGAAAACCTTTTCTTGTTTGACTTTATGCCAAGCTGAAATGGTATTTCCAGCTGCCACAAGTATCAAGTCTTTATACGAAGCTACGCTGTTTACTGTGTGTTCGAACTGAGGACCTAGATACCTTATCTTTAGAGATCCTGCATAATAAGTAATATATGATTTCGCAACAGGAAGAGATATGAGTGGCTCAGGATCATCTTTATGCCATACAAATCCCATGTCTCCACATGTTAAGCCAAGAGTTCTGTGGACTTCAAAGATGGCCTCACTCATTACTTTTATTATAATCTAATCATCATAAAATGAAGCATAATAAACTTATTTAAATTTTATTTAATATAAAATTATTCAATAAATTTTTCAGAAAATGAAGACAATTTCAAAGCCCGAATTATTAATAATTTAATTTATAGTCACCTCAGGTATATTATAGAGCTTTGTAATTTCATTAAACTTTACCTCAAAAATTTGGTATAAACAATAAAATGGAAAGAAAGCCACAACTTAAGAAATCTTCAGTTCTATGCACATCTGGCGAGTATAAACAGCTAATTAGAGAAACCCCTAAGACTGACTATTCAACTACCGCTACCCCAATTCCGTCTCCTTGCCCATCACCAGTTTCTTCTTTCTATTCAGTTTCCTCTTTTATCAATTCTTTCACATCTGACTCTTCTCATCTTTCTGCAACTTCAAAAAATGAACTCCTCCAAGACCTCGAAAAAAAAGTCGTGAAACTCTATGAAGTTGTCAACAAAAAATCCGAAAAAGTTAATAAAGAACTCCACGCATTGTCTGAAAGAAGCCAAATGATCCAAAGATTCAAAAAAGGGATTAGCGGTAAAAGGCCAGAATGGATAGAAAACAAAATACGAGTAAAAATGTATAGAGAGGTTGAAGAAAGAGAAGCAGAACTGGAAGCTGAAAGCAGAGAAGTAGAACAGTGGGAAATGAGAATAAAAGAGAAGGAAAAAGAGTTGGAGAAAGAAAGCAGCAATTTAAATGAGAATATTCTGGCAGTAAGAGAGCTGGAAAATAGAAGTGAGCTTGCAAAAAAAATTGAAGGGAATGAGAAGGGATTAAAGAAGCTTGAATTTGAATATTCTGAGCTAACAGAAAAATCAAAGAGGCTAAGAAGGGATTTTATTATATATAATGAACAGCTCCAAGCGATTTATGCTAAGCTTGATATACCTGAAAGTTTAAGTTTAAGTTTATTGAATTACTCTAGCATTTTAAATGCCTATAAAGTCCCCTTGCTTGAGGTTCAGCTAAATTAGCAGCTCTGAACAATGGTATGTGAACCGGCCTAACCGTCTAACCGTTAAAGTAAATAAGCCAGTTAAGACTTCTCTAGTCAGTCCCAGACACAGCAGTGACCCTTCTCTTCAAAGCCGAAGCTCTCAAGAAGTTGACTTCTCTCACTGAGCTCGGTATATAGGTCCAATCCTGTTTGAGCATGAGCTAGGACCTTTCCCTAACTGACATTTTTAATATTGTGTACCTGAAAGTAAAATTAAGCAGAGACAAGTGTTAATTTCAAACACACAAGAAAAAATCAGAGAAAATGAATTAGTCAGAGAAAGAGTAAAAAATGCAGAAGAAAACTATAAGGAAATTAATGAGAAAAATAAAATTACACAGAAATGTTTGTTGTCATTAGAAGAAAAATATTCCAATAAGGAAAAAAGTAATCACAACAAAATAAAAACTCTTGTAAAGCTAAAAAAGAATATTGAATTTACACAGTCTGAGCTTAATTCTTATAACTCACAAATCTCTGAAAGTCAAAGAGAAATTTTAATTAAAAAGGAAAAGATAGACGAAGCTGAAGAGATTTTTGAGCAAAAACATAAAGAAATTGTTACTGAAGAAAATAGGCTGTTTATAATAGAGAAAGCATTGAATGAAAAGCTGAAATTGTTTGAAGAAGAAAATAATAAATTTAGTAGTCCTGTCCATAAAAGGAAGATGAGATCTCTTACGCTTAAGGTTTCTGAAATAAAAAATAAGGAATCTAGGCTGCTAGAGATTGAAACCAATAGGAATCCATAATGAGGTATAGCGCTTTCCCGAGGATGGCGCGGAATGGCGCCATCCTCGGGAAAGCCAGGAAGGCATCCACACGGGAACTGGGAGTTCCACGTGGGGATGCCATTTTGACATGTGGAAGTTTGGATCCCACATGTCAAAAATGGCATCCACACGTGGAACTCCCAGTTCCCGTGTGGATGCTTAGTTGACTTTCCCGAGATGGCGCCATTCCGCGCCATCCTCGGGAAAGCGCTATATTTTTTATATAATTAATAATAATAAAAAGTTTTGTTATGATTGAAATGCTATTATTGATAATTATAGTTTTATTTGAAAAAACATTTGATAATAAATTGCAATGCTGATAAATTTTTTAAAAAAATATTTTTATTAATAATATTTCTAACCCCTTCGTAGTGAGCAAAAAAAATTTGCCAGGAGTTAAAAATTTATAGTTGATTTTTTTCAAAAAATTTTAAGTTTTATTATGTAAATCTTTAAAAATAAGATATTTCATTATAATAATTACGACTTTTATATAAAAATTTTTAGATTTGTTAGCTCAAAAAATATAGTCTCTTGTGCTTATTTAGGAGGGATTTTTCCAATGGTTTTGCTCACTCAAGGGTAAGTATTTTATTTTTAAATTTAACTATAAAATTAAATAATTGTATTAAAAATTAGAAAAAGAAATATCATAACAGCTATTATTATCCAAAATTGTAAATAAAAATTACATTCAATAATATAACTGAAAATAGAAGTAATATAGCATACCCCAGCAGAGAATAATATACAGGGGGTGACAAATCGAAGGAAGGAGGCTGGATCTCAGTAGATCGTAAGACAAGCTTACTCTCGTACGTACAATCCCTCGTTCCATGTAAGTGGTCTGCAAAAGATTTGTCCCAGTCACTATTTGGTACATTGAGAAGCCGTCTTCAGCATTTCGCCTGGACAAGGATCTCAGTTGGGAGTGGGATTATGGTTTCCATAGGTGACTGGCGGACGTCGCGTTCCAGCATTGATTCTGACTTAGAGGCGTTCAGCCATAATCAAACAGATGGTAGCATCGCGACACTTCCTTGTCAGGAAATCGCATGAACCAGTGATCTGACCCAACGGTTCCTCTCGTACTGAGTTGGATTACTGTAGCGACATCAGTTCATCAGTAGGGTAAAACTAACCTGTCTCACGACGGTCTAAACCCAGCTCACGTTCCCTATTAGCGGGTGAACAATCCGACACTTGGTGAATTCTGCTTCACAATGATAGGAAGAGCCGACATCGAAGAATCAAAAAGCAACGTCGCTATGAACGCTTGGCTGTAAATTATTTATTATTTTTCTATATATAATTTATATTCTATATTTTTTTTTCTGATATAACTAGAAACCGCTTGGCTGCCACAAGCCAGTTATCCCTGTGGTAATTTTTCTGACACCTCTGGTTTAAGACTTTTAAAAAGCAAAGGATCGATAGGCCACGCTTTCGCGGTTTGTATTCGTACTGAGAATCAAAATCAAGCAAGCTTTTCCCCTTTTGGTCTACAAGAGATTTCTGTTCTCTTTGAGCTTGCCATAGGACACCTGTGTTACTGTTTAACAGATGTGCCGCCCCAGCCGAACTCCCTACCTGGCTCTGTCTCTCGCTTAGCAAGCAAAGCTAGAACCACGAATGGTCGCTACCTCACGAGGTAAGTAAAATGACATCAAGAGTAGTGGTTTTTCAAGGTCGCAGGGCTCCCACTTGTCTACACCTCCTACGCCATTTCACAAAGCCAGACTAGAGTCAAACTCAACAGGGTCTTCTTTCCCCGCTGATTCTGCCAAGCCCGTTCCCTTGGCTGTGGGTTCGCTAGATAGTAGATAGGGACAGTAGGAATCTCGTTAATCCATTCATGCACGTCACTAATTAGATGACGAGGCATTTGGCTACCTTAAGAGAGGGACAAAAATAAAGCATTTTTATAGTAAATTTACTAACTCCCCCCCCCCCCCTCCGTGAGCGAAACAAAACCATTAGAAAAATCGCCATTTTTTGACCAAAAACCCACCCTCCGTGAGTGAACAAAAATTTTTTTAATAGAAAAAATTTTAATGGAAAAAAATTTTGATATATAAGTGATAATTAGTATAATGAAATCTAGAGCTAATTCTGTTTAATTTTAAACAAATTGCGTTTTTTAAAACATAAATTTTGCAAATTAAATTAATATTTGCTTCCCAATTTTTGCAAATTAGGATTTTTTTTAAATTTCGAAAAAAATTTTTTTTATAAAATTTATATATAAATTTTTTTTAAAAAAAAAAAATTAACCCCCCTCCGTGAGCGAACAAAATTTTTTTGTTCGCTCACGGAGGGGGGGGGGGGGAGTAAGAAATATTTATGGAATTTTTTTTTTAACCCAAAGAGAGTCATAGTTACTCCCGCCGTTTACCCGCGCTTGATTGAATTTCTTCACGTTGACATTCAGAGCACTGGGCAGAAATCACATTGTGTCAACACCTTTTGAGGCCTTCACAATGCTTTGTTTTAATTAAACAGTCGGATTCCCCTCGCTGCTCCAGTTCTGAGTTAGCCATTCGCTGTCCTGGGTTACTCCTGGCTCAACAGTCGCTAACGCTGGTCAGGTCGCCCCTTCCTGCGAAGCTATGAAGAGGTCAAAAGGCCCAAGACCTGGCCCTCAGAGCCAATCTTTTTCCCAAAGTTACAGATCTAATTTGCCGAATTCCCTTATCTACATTGTTCTACGTACTAGAGGCTGCTAACCTTGGAGACCTGATGCGGTTATGGGTACGGCCAGGCGAGCGATAAGATTTCCCTCAAATTTTCAAGGGCCGAAGGAGGTGCACCGGACAGCACAAAGGGTGTGCTGCTCTTCCAAACCGATAGCCCTCTCTCGTCGCAAAGACCTCCAGGGCAGCGATTTGTTAAGAAGAAAAGAGAACTCTCCCCAGGACCTCGCCCCGACGTCTTTGAGTTCAGTTGTGTTGCCACTCAATACCCACCGCCTGCTTGTAGAATTTTAACTACATTCCCTTTCGGCCTGGACGATGTCGTCGCGGGATTACCCCTGGCCTCAGGACCGAGTCACTCATGACCAATTGCTGTTCTCATGAAACCCTTCTCCACTTCAGTCTTCAAAGTTCTCATTTGAATAGTTGCTACTACCACCAAGATCTGCACTAGAGGTAGCTCCAACCCTGTCCACACAGAGCCTTCTGCGCTGCCTCCACGCCCTCCTACCTGTCCAACTGTCATCAAGCTGGACAGCAGGGTATCGGCTGGCTGCTTAGCGACATCCATTTTCAGGGCTAGTTCATTCGGTAGGTGAGTTGTTACACACTCCTTAGCGGGTTCCGACTTCCATGGCCACCGTCCTACTGTCTAAATGAACTAACACCTTTTCATCTCATTAGCTGCCAATTGGTCGCCTCAACCCTGCCTTAGGTTGAACCCTCGTCGCCAGTTCTGCTTACCAAAAATGGCCCACATGGAACACGCATTCGGCACAGAGTTCAATGAAGCAACTCTGCGTTCTTACCAATTTAAAGTTTGAGAATAGGTGAAAGTTGTTATTGGGAATTATAATATATATAATTTAATAGGAATTATTTAGATTTTTCTTATATTTATCGTTTATCCAATACAACTCCCGAACCTCTAATCATTCGCTTTACCCGATAAAACTGCACTGTTCCAGCTATCCTGAGGGAAATTTCGGAGGGAACCAGCTACTAGATGGTTCGATTAGTCTTTCGCCCCTATACTCAGGTTAGAAGAACGATTTGCACGTCAGAATCTCTACAAGCCTCCACCAGAGTTTCCCCTGGCTTCGCCTTTCCCAAGCATAGTTCACCATCTTTCGGGTCCCAACATATGTGCTGAGCTCGCTGACGCGGCCCTTGCTGCTAGTTTGGCAAGGCTCACTTTCGTTGCGCAGTGTGGTTTATGCTATATTTAATTGATTTTTAAGCCTATATTGATTTTTTAAAACTATAAATATTAAAAAAAGAGTCTATTATTATATAAAATTGGGATATATTCAATTTAAGCCAGCTTAAACCCTACTACTTGCACGCATGTTAGACTCCTTGGTCCGTGTTTCAAGACGGGTCAGTGGACACCGCGACTCCGCCTGAATCCATTGTGCTGGCTCTGTGGGCTAACAGCCTTCAGGCACAGCACGAGGACGCAGACGGAGTTGTGCTGTCAGCTGCTCCAACGACGTGTCGTTAGTTGTACTGCCAGCGCTGCAGAGCCCACTGCTTCCTCCTCAGCGATTTCAAGTATTTTAACCCTTTTTTCAAAGTTCTTTTCATCTTTCCTTCACAGTACTTGTTCGCTATCGGTCTCTTGTGAGTATTTAGCCTTAGAAGAAGTCTACCTCCCACTTTGGGCAGCAATCCCAAGCTACCCGACTCGTGGAACACGACCTCTCACTTGGAACAAGTGGCACGGGACTATCACCATGGGGTATATTTTTACTATAGAATATTCTGGTATTTATAATAAATTTAGTTTTTTTCCTTGTAAAACTAATAGTTTTCTAAATAAAAAACACAAAAAAATAAATTTTTCCAGTGAAAAATAGAGAGCCAATCACCCTCTCTACGGTCCAGCGTTCCAACTGAGTTACACCTGCTCCGCTGTGTAAGGTCTATGTCTCAACTGTACAACTCGCCGAAGCGATTTCCAGTCTGGGCTGATGCCGGTTCACTCGCCGTTACTAGGGCAATCCTTGTTATGCTTTTTTGCCTTGAGTGGCGCGGTACGGGGCGCCACTTCGGCAAGCTCCTTCTTCCAGTT